>JARLTB010000308.1:277500-877500 GCA_030141615.1 Unio pictorum
GCAAGAATTACTTTTTACTCGTTGTTTCCTGATTACAACTGCTCAAGTATGAATAACTATGGTATAGCTTCACCGACCTAGTTAGAATGACTAGCATTCTGTTTGCAAAAACTGTATCGTCGAGTGTGTCAAGATAATGTCCATCTAGACTCCAACTTAAAAAAAAAAATGTATATAAGTGCCAAACTGTAACTGATCAGATATTGTGTACCGGAAGATAGGGCAAGGAAAGTACGAAAGATGAACGGCACATGATAGTAATTGTTTTGGATTATCTATAATTACATTAACAAGAGATGTAGGTGTGTACGTGGCAGATCAATTTGTGAATAGAACGGATAGACTATCTGCGCTAGCGCATTTCACAAGAGCGAGTTTCAAAGCGAAGCGGGCTGAATATATACTATATCGGGACCCCTATATTAAACTCTTACAGGGAAAAGTTGTAGTGGGTTAAATAATAATATAAGTAATAATAATAATAATAATAATAATAATAATAATAATAATAATAGCAATCATAGCAACAATACTACTACTACTACTACTACTACTACTACTACTACTACTACTACTACTACTACTACTACTACTACTGTTTCTAATGTATTTGTGCAAACAAACATAAATTACGAAAGTAACGTTCCTCAACTATTGAGATAAAAAAAATTTCGTTCTAATTTTATGCAGGAAATTATAATAACTCTAATTTGATGTTATCCGCAAAGCTTATTTCTTACTCTGTGTATTTTATGCAATAGTGATTTTCTGTTATTCATCTTTTGCCACGATAAATGATGCTCATTTTTAAATCGATATATGACAACTTACATGTTGTAAGTATACTTGATATAAGTCATTTATATTTATTTTTATTTTTGTTTGTTTGTTAGATTTAAATTTGGCATTTTAAGTTTTAAGATTCGTTCATTGAAGGGGGGGGGTGATCTCTACTTTACAGAGTAAGCACCAGATGTTGACCTCATTTCTGACCTGGTTTCAGAGTTGTAAACAAGCTTTTAAAATGATTGGTTGGTTCCAAGGACAAAATGGAGTTTTATATGAACATCTTTCTAATTTTAGTTGGGTCATACGTGAGTTTTTGAACGTAAATTTGTTCTGATAGTTTCTAGAAGATCATGTGACCCCTTGTTTATGTAAAAAGCAGATATAACAACTTTGTTTTGGGAGCGAGCTATTCAGTAGAAGTTTGGGCTTTTAGAATACTAAGTCGTGTGTGTCTTTTTTGAGTTATTTTTAATTCCCGTGTACTGGAAATTGTGTCAATTCGTTTGGATCAAGAGGAATTATTTTGTTAGTTATCTGGAAAAGAATATGTGCTCATAGATTTTCATTAACAAAGAGTTGACTTCATCAAGAGACATCGTCTTCCATATTGGTTACTTCGCTGGAATTCGAACTTAGAATTATTTAGACATTTTTATTACCAGGACTTTTGCAATTTCTCTAGTGGATAAAACTTTGAATTATTTTTGGATTAATTTTTGGAATTGATTCTTAAAACCGTAAGTTTATTTTTCTTTTCTGAAAAATATTTGTACTCAATAAATTGTTTATTAAGTTTTACAAGCTTGTTATGTTCACTCTTTCTATGTTACTGTTTATTCGAGCCTATGCACGTAACACATGGCTGCACTCTCATTTCATTTGAAACATGAATACGCATCAGTTATGACTTACCTTTCATAGAAGTGATCAGTATATTTATGACGCTGTTGCAATTTTTGAAGAAGCTATTGACTCTGTAATGTTCTCCCCTCAACATTCGATTTCACTGTAATTCATTACTCCAGAATGTAAACAGAGCAAGCCAAATATAAATATCTTTACATTATTTTACAAAATGCAATAGTTTACTCTCTCACTTCCTTAAACATAAATGTTCAGATAACCAAGGCAGTAACGGACGAATGTCATTAATAAGGAATATCAGAATATTACTGTGATTTTATGTCTCAGGCCCCCCCCCCCCCACAATAAATTTATAAACATATCATTAGATTTAACACAGTGAATCAATCAAAATTACCAAGTTGTACTGACTGATATTTTAAAATGCCTTATTGATGATAATAAACAATGTCTGTTGCATTCGTGCTTTCATTATCAATTGATATAATAATATATTTGAAAGTTGCAAGTAAAACCTCTGTAATGAGAGAAAATGACTTTAAAACGCAAATTACCAAATGCGTAGGACTAATTTTATCGTTTACTATGAAGGAAATTGCTGTGTCAATCATATTGTTTAGATTTTAATTATTCAGCTTTTTTCAAAAACAATGTATTATAAAAAGGTAACACCTATTTATACTCTAGCGTTAACTTAGATCTATATAGGATTAACCCAAATGACTTCTGTTGTTGTAGTTGTTGTAGACCCAATATTGCCTTCACTAACGGATGTTATTAATATCTCTCTCTCATCAGGAGAATTCCCATCATTTTCCAAAACTGCTATCGTAAACCCACTGCTGAAGAAACCAACACTGGACTATAACGATTTAAGGAACTACCGCCCAGTTTCTAATCTCCCATTCATATAAAAAATCTTAGAAAAGGTTGTACTAACTCAACTTGTATCTCATTTGAATTCAAACAGTCTTTTTAGCAATGTACAGTCTGCATATCGCCCTTGCCACAGTACGGAAACTACTCTTCTGAAAGTATTTAGTGACATTCTCTCTGCTTTGGATTGTGGAAAGATTACAGTCCTCACTCTCCTGGATTTATCTGCAGCATTTGACACAATAGACCATGCTATATTACTTCACCGTCTCCAGCATGTATTTGGCATTCCGAATATAGCCTTACAGTGGCTTAATTTCTACTTAGTGAACAGGACACAAATTATATCTGCAAATGGAATACACTCCAGCCCAGTTGACGTATGTTGTGATCTTCCACATGGATCAATTCTTGGACCTGTTCTCTTCATTCTGTATACTCAGCCGCTCTCAAGTGTCATAGATCATCACCCAGTGTCGCACCAATTGTATGCTGATGACACCCAAATATACAAGTCTAGCCACCCAACTGAAGTTGATGCTACCATCCATGGAGTAGAGAAGTGCATTTCTGATGTGAAATCATGGATGACATGTAACAAGCTGCAGATGAATGATGATAAAACTGAGGCTATTCTGATCACAAAACAAAGACTTTCTCATTCACATCCTTTACCTCAGACAATAAATATCAGCAACACCAACATTAAATTCTCACAGTCAGTACGGAACCTAGGCGTTGCTCTAGACAGTACTCTCACATTGCACCAACATATCATGAACATATGCAAGGCTGCATATCTTGAATTGAGACGCATCAGTTCCATTCGTAATCTTTCAGTTGATGCCACAAAAACACTTGTGTGTTCATTAGCACTTTCAATACTGGACTGTTGTAACTCAATTATGACTGGTTCGTCTCAAAATCTACTCCAGAAACTTCGAAACGTTTAAAACACAGCTTCTGGGATCATCTTTAGATTATCACGATCAGAGCACACATCCCTGCTGCTCTGTATCCTACGCTGGCTATCCATTCGATCCAGAATCAAGCAAAAAGTGTGTTCTCTGTGCTATGTTTCACTGACGGACTTCAGTCCAGCATACCTATCTGACCTCACCCATGTGTACACACCAGCAAGATACTTACGCTCCTCTTCTGACAATCGTATACCTATTATTCCCAGTATGAAAACGAAGTCATATTCACAAAGTTAACAGGGCCAAGCAATGTGGAACGATCTGCCTACTGAAATTAGACACAAATAAATTGATTCCTTTCAAAAGTGCTCTTAAAACATACCTTTTGCGACTGCAAGAACAAATATAAAGATATAAAAATGTTTCCGATCTTAAATATTTTCAGCATTTTTGATGTCTTCCAATTTCATGGTGGTTTTTTTGTATTTATATCATTTTAGATGTTGTAAAACGCTTAGATCTTCTAGAGATTAGGCGCTATACAAAATCCTCATTATTATTATTATTATTATTATTATTATTATTATTATTATTATTATTATTATTTTTATTATATCTAGTTCAAAGAACAACGACAATAACAAGAAAAATAGCATGAAAATATAATTTCAAACGTTGATTACTTATACATCTTTGGCAAAATTATATTTTGCAATTATTTATACAAGATAACAAGTCCACTGATTTTATAAACTAATATGTCGTTTGAGTAAAATATAAACATCCACAATATAAGACAAAATTGATTGTAAATTTAATTTTTATGACAGCAAATATTTTAAAATATAAACTAAAGATCTCAAGATAATATTTCAGTTTCAATCGTTGAATGAAACTATTCAATTTGATGATTTTGTTTTGTAATTCCAAGGCTTATATATAAATAGTCTTATGAAACTTTATGATAATAATCTTAATTTATTTAAAAATAAATAAGGATGTTATTTTAATACCCGCTGTATTTTGTACAAGTTTAAACTAGACAAGATTTAGTTATTACGTGTTTAGGCTCTAATAAATGGTATAAAAGAAAGAGTGTGAAAATTAAGATATAATTTATTTCCCTGAAGAAAAAATACAATATAAAAATAGAATAAAGAACTTTTGGATTTAAAAATCAAATACAAAACAACTCAAGATGTTTAACACGAATTAAATTTTAAAAGTCCCAGTAATGAAATGTTCTAATGAATTACAATTTGAGTCCTGATGTTGTTTAAAAACAGTGACAAACAAGCAATTAAATTAAGATAATTATAAGTTTAATAAAATCAGATTTACGTAACATAGTGAAGAAAAACACTTAATGAAACTTGTTGAAAATGGTGAATGTCTTTTAATCCATATAAATAAAAAATGTCTGCACTCTATACAATGAACTTGTGTAAAGCAGATCGGCCGAATAATGGCTTTATCTTCGATGACTGTTGTCTGGTTTATACGTAGGCTTGAACGCAAGAACGTTTGCAATATGGAACTTACATATGAAGATAAAATTAGAAGTTATGTCATTTTCACGTCATATTGCAAGGAGTTGTATACAAATTGTGCGTCAGGTGGTAATGAAGTTCTCAGGTATCTGTCCACTTTTGTATTGTGTTCACAGAAAACGGTAAATCTTTACGACGTACAAGAGAAGTCAATATTCATTATTTAGCATTCATCCTGGCTTACCACGTCTTACACACGAGGAAACCAGGCCAAATTTGTTCTTATGGTCGAAGACGAGGAAACCGCCGTCGAGTTGTATATATTATTGCTGTTGAGGTTGCTGTCTATAGTCATCAACGAGTCAATGTCTCAGAGTTCTACACGCATCCATATTGTTCACAAAAATGAATATATTGCCGTCATTATTACCAATATGATATTGGTGATGGAGAATGTATGCGTCCTGAAATGACGCACATTTGGTAAAATCCTACAGTCCGTAATGTACGTTAAACAATTTAAAGTCAAGAAATGAGAATAAGAGTTCTTTTTTAATGGCAAGTCATTATTTATGTTACTTTATAGAAAACTGACTGTGAGAATAAATGTTTAGATTAATTTAACTGAATGGCGAATTTGCAACAATCAAAGTGTCATCGACAGTAAACAAGATCAAACACAAGCTAAATCAAACTCCAGTGGAAATCTAATCTTCAAGTTGATTCACAGACTTTCTCGGTAAGAAAAAAGATAAATAGAAAAAGATAAATTAGAAGATAAACAAAGTCTATAATAAATTTATGTATATACGCAGTCTCTCGTTTACTAATTAATGTCTTAACACACACACACACACACACACACACACGGATTGCTATACTTGTGAACCATCCGACTAGGGACCGGGTTATGAACACATCCTTAAATAATCATTGAAACAACACATACAAGCTAAATAAGGTGAAAATATCCTCTATTGGTTCTTTTTTTACCAACATATTTTCTATACACAGTACACAAAATGAATTATTGATTGTCAACATCGCGACGTTGTGGACACGAAATTGTCGTTATGGACACGGTGTTCATGTGAGGTGGGTTCACACAAACTGGATGCTGCGCGGGAGCGGGCCAAGATACACACTCATGGCGTGATATAGTTCACAACGTTGGTCTGCTCTTTTGGTTTTAAAATCATGTACGAGAATCAAAATGATAATTTCCAGGTGTGTACCTTGTGGACAGCAACATTTAGTGTCCACAATGTAAGCTGTGTCCACAACGAAGGTCTATACTTTGGATCTGTGTCCACAACGTAGTAAATTCGAGAGCGCGCGCGCGCGCACACACACACACACACACAGATATATATATATATATATATATATATATATATATATATATATTCTGCGAGAAAGATTACATTTTCTAATTTACGTACATATCATCAATTCTATATTGGTAATGAGAACAATACGTGATAAAATAAAGCAAATGTTGATTAGATTTGGAAAGAAACGTGCGGGGGCGAGGGGGGGGGGAGAGGCGAATAAGGACTATAATTATACCTGTGCAACCGGCTCAAAATTGGCAAACGTTTCATATTTTGCCATTGCTAACCTGACCAAATTGTAGCATAAAGTTACACTTAAAACATACCTTCAGCTTTTTTTAATAATTATATTTAAACTATATATCACGACTATCGTTAAAGAATCCAGCATGCTTGGAATATCTTATGATTAGATAAAATAAACTTGATTAAAGTAACTACAGATGCATGCTAGTGTGTGAATTCAGTAATACAATTCGTAATGTATTTAATTATTCAAGGAACATATTCACTTCAGCACTTAAATTCATCGTTGGGAAAGGAAACATGATTAAGAACCACTTTTCAGATTGAGCATATGTGAAAGAAAAATATGTTGATCAAACACTTGCAAACAGTGAATACAAATTTGATTGATTGGTTTTGTTTAGTTTTTATATTATATTTTCTTCTCTCATTTAATTGGTAATTACAACATCCTGTTATTTTGATGTTGACTATATTTACTCATCCACTGGTTTAAAATACACACGAGATCCCAACGGGGTTATCATCAAAAGTGTAAATTTCAGTTCTGAATTCGAGTTTATTTTGTACTTTGGTGTTTTCTCTCCTATTAATGTAATGTGTTCGTCTTTTGCTTCAGCTATCATTGGTAGTCAAGATAAAATCAATAATACGCGGTATAGTTAATTTTGCCTTAGAAGAAACCTTCAAATAAACCTAACGATAGGCTGAAAATTACGTCCATTGTCAAGAAACGAAGTACACGAATAACATTGATTTTTTAGATTCATCTGATGATTAAGGAATTTAGATTCTTAGTTGCTTATTGAAACCGACAGTTACAAGGCTGAATAATGAATCTGGCAGTATGCTTGAGATTCAAACATTAAACCGGTAACTTCAGAAGGCGTTATTGTTTTGGTTTGGTCGCCATTCTGTAGCACAGGATATGTTATTCATGACGGCCTAGAATAGATAGTCAAGGACAACCGGGTAGAACCAATGACTCACAGGTTGATACTGGCTAGCTTTCTAACAGACCCACATTGTCCATGCACAAAACTTGAACCCAACACAGAAAGGGGTCAGATGGCAGTAATCGGTAAATGTGTTTAAAGCCACTGGCCACTCGCTTGGGAAGTATACGAATTTGAGAGACATGGGTACAAAATGATAATTGTCTTGGATATCCAATGTTTTGTTCTTGCCCTATTTGATATTATTAGGACAAAAGTTTTGAATAAAAGTAATGAGATTGAAATGTTCACGAAATTGTTTATTTCTAATTTTTCATTAAACTTATATTGAAAGTAATTTTTTATGAAGATATATTGAGATCAACTTCATTTTTTAAAATTACTTTAACTATATATTATTTGAATAAGGATTGCGCCTTTATGAGCAAATGCAACCTCCGTTGCACTATATAGTTCTCTTGTATCGATAAGTGCGCAAAATATACATTAGGTAAGTTGTGTAAGTCGCTGAACTAGTGGATTCCTAAAATTCTCTTTAACTGAGTAAGCTCAGCTTAACGCGTTTTCTGAACTGAATAAGTTGATGCGGCAGAATTATCAGTCCAATGACGTACTCAGACATATACGATTTAGTACAGAACAGATAGAAACCTCGTTCTGACTCGAAATGAACGAAGTCTATCATTTTGACGAATATCCATATTTCGCAATGATTGAATGTTCAAACCGCGTATAAATAAAAAACAAGCTTGAGCAGAATTAGTTCGTTCGTTCAAAGTTTGTCTTTATCTACTTGCAGGAAAACTCGTTTTGTGTTCGTAAACTTCTTTAAAGAATAGGCACTTTTTAATATTTGAGATTTTAATCATAAAGTTCATATTTTGGAACAGTGTTCTGCGTTCGTTCTGTTTATATTATAACGTAACGGAATATGTATTCGTTTGAAGAATTTGTATTCATTTGCATCAGGCACAAACTATGTCATTATAAAGACCACCACACCATGTCAAAAAGAGAAAGCTGAAATGGTATGGCCATGTCACTAGAGCCAAAAGCCTATCACAGCAGTACTGCATGGCAGTGTCCAGGATGGCAGAAGGAGAGGTAGACAGAGAAGAAGGGGGACTGACAACATCACATAATGGACCAGGAGAAGTTTTGAGGAGACACAGGCATTGTCACATGCTCGAAACAAGTAGAGGGAACTGTAAGATGTTCAGCAGCACAGTGCGTCAATGACTGCACAAGGTTAAGAGACTGATGATGATGATTCATTTGTATTTATTGTAATTATTATTGGAAAAGACGAATTCGCTACTAAGTTCATGTTTAGATTTGATGTGAAAATACAATATTCTTTAAGTAATAAGGAATACTGTTAAGTAACCTATTCCAAATTAGTTTTTTTTTTTAAATTTAGTAAAATACCTTTCTTCAAACGGATTGTTGCATTAATTGCAACTATTGAATTGTATACCATTTGGCTATCATGAGCGTAATGGAGATTTACCTCTATGTATGATATTCTAAAAATGCATAAATTATGCAAATGTATGAAGCTGGTAAGCTCGAAGCAAATGTGTACTGCAAGGATATTTTCCCCACTGTAAAAGTTTAAGGAATAAACTGATTTCTTCTCTTCTTCAAGTCATTGTCTTTCGAGGCATCATATTACCTTGGCTGGTTTAATGTTGACGTGGTTTTTCTTTTTGTTTTTGTTTTATAGAAAGTCTCACAGGTATTGTCAATTCATTATTAGAAATCGGATATTTAAATCAAATGACAAAACAACCACACCAAAAACCAAAAAACCACACCAAAAAACAAACAGACCAGAAGACAAAACAAATGTTTTATTGCACATTGCAGATGCTGCTTAATAGGTGGCTCTTCTGTGGTTGAGCTTGTGAGTGGTCGTCTATTTCAGAACATGTAACTTTGAGAATATATTTTAAGAAAATCACGATAGAAAATACGCTGCCATTCTTATAGTTTCAAGACAAGTACAAAGAATGGCTTTAAATAGAATGAAAATAGTATTCGGAAAGATACTACCATTGTTTTCTCGCAATGTAAAAGACTGACTAAAATTTAACGGTTAAGGGTATAATTTTATACTAGACAAACTAAAACGAAAATCAACTGGAAAACATACAATTGCACTATTTCGTGTTGCTGTGCCATCTGTCGATTAAACGCCAGAGATAACAGAGTACGTTCATGAGTCAAGAATCATCTCTCTCTCTCTCTCTCTCTCTCTCTCTCTCTCTCTCTCTCTCTCTCTCTCTCTCTCTCTCTCTCTCTCTCTCTCTCTCTCTCAACAAAATTAGAATAAAGTATATTTGATATAACACAGTTCTGGCTGCAGTTCCACTAGCCGATGGTAAAGTAATTTTAACCAACTTCTCATTGTGGAGGCCCGTAATGGCTCCATCAATCACCTCAGAAAAAAAAATTACTATCGTTTATGGATACAGGTGGTAAATCATTGCTATCGTGTCTAACAACAACGACGGATAATATGGAGAGTTCTGTTAATGGTGTATTTACATGGCATATGGCATCACAACAGAGTGTTTCTGTGCCTCGGCATATATTTAAGTTACAGGATAAGGCACGAATAGGTAAACAAATATATAGCCATATGGTGTTTGACCAATTGGGTGTTTCTGAAGTCTCATTGAATAAACGGTCAACAAGAACCATCCGAAGATATATTACTTTATTACGACAAAAACCAAATAGCACGCGCGTATCATTGCTTGCTGACATTTATGGGACGTGATACAAATGTAGATGCTGGTCTGAAAAAGCACAATACGATTTTAGCAACTTATCCGATTTATTACTTTTCGCTGGAACATCTCGATTGAACCAGAGAGTCCGTCGTTGATATACACTTTCGAGATCGTGTAACACAACCTCCTCCTGACATTCCAGGTCCACCCATCGTACACGGTTCTTACAGAGCAATAGCTGTCATACTCAGTGACAAATCAATGTTACTTGAGGGTACTGGTGTACGAATGATGGTCATTGATGCACCATTATAAAACTTGTATACAATTAGATCAATCTCATTTATTAATAAAATGTCATATAGTCACGTTAGTATTATTCTGAAACCTGGTCAGATTAAAAAGTTGCAATCGAACTAGGCTAAAAAATATTGAACTACAATAACACTAAAACACAATCAGATGTCTGGTGGTCAGAATAAACTATCACTGACAACTCGTCAGATTAAACATTTCAATGATGCTAAAAACGATTAAAAAAAGGTGTTCAGGTTACTCTCTATGCGGCCTCGATCCAAGACACAATTAAATCAGGTGGTATATTTCCACTTCTCGCTGCGTTACCAGCATTGATTGCCGCCGCAGCACCCGCAGTTGCGAAAGCCGCCGCGTTAGGAGCAGTGGGAAGCGCGGCGGGGATGGCACTAAAGAAAGCAACTGGAAACGGATAAAAAAGGGGAAGAGGTCTAAGATTACCAGGCAGTCGTTTCACTCTTACGAAAGCGGCCTAAGACTACCAGGTAGAAATTACTCGTAACACTGTCGTCAAATTTTGATTTCATCGATGCTGCTAAAACATACGCGATAAGAAACTTCAGGGGTGTTTTTTATGCGAGATCAATTACCACAACATCCAAACAGCGCTGAAACAGGTATTATTATTATCGATAATTCCACTGGACCTGGAACCCATTGGATTGCATACGCGATTGATCCACGTGAAATCGTTTATTTTGATTCATATGGGTTAGCGCCACCTAATGAATTTATGCGTTATATAAATCAATTAAAAATTCCGTCTGGTACTCAACGCTACCAACACAGACAATGACTGACCATCCAACATGCGCAAGAGAAGTAGTTGCAGTACTTGATGCTATATCTGCGTCGACTAAACCATCACATAAGGTCGTGCACGAGTATGCAAGTCAGCGTTGGAAATCTCTGATTAAAGAGATCCTAAAAGTATAATGGTAGATATCTGCGGAAGATCTGTCAATAGACAAAAAAACCACAATTGGAATATCACTCGAACAGGAAAAAAACCCAACGCATCAACAATGAGATATCCGAACTGTTAAATCTTGTAAATGTGGATCCAAACGAAATACCGTACTTATATTTCAAGACAAACAAGGAAAATTAAGAATGTGTCATTCAACGATATTTTTGTTAGAATTAATGGAGTAACTGAAAATTCCATAGCGGTGTTTTGATTCCACCAGGGGTTCTTTATCAAACTGTATTAAATAGTATGCTCGCACGAGTACAATGATGGGCGAGCTGAACATGAACTCGAATAAAATAACCGCACTTGGTAATCCAACACTGGACAGTGACGCTGTGACAAAAAACTATGTAGATGATAAACTAACAACACTGCGAGATGAATATAAAACCACATACAATAATCTAACAACGCTGCGGGCTGAGTATGATGTTCATGTAGGCATGTTTGGAAATCTTCGTAGGAAGTTTAGAAAAACGGATAATTTCGTTGGTAGTCAGCCAAATGTCCCCACGAAGCTTTCTGATACTAGAACATCCATCGACTCAATTAAAAAAACGCAGGATAATATCGTAAGGGATTTTCTGCTATCGCTACGCGGCTTGATAAATTAGATACAGCATAAACAAAATATAATACTGTATATTAGATACAACATGGGTCTTTCACCTGGACACCTCGAAATAGCACCATTACAGTTACCGCAGAAGTCAAGAGTGTTTACGGATTAACCCTAATTTCGCCTTTCCAGTTTAATGTATCATCGGGTTCATATATGGGTGTTAATACTACAAGTACAATAATAGATAAAGGATCCACCAAAACATTTACAATAGCCCCTGTCGGTGGTAATTTATCATCAGCGCCAATCATAACGTATGTAGAATTTGTAATTGATTTAAGTAAATAGTATAATGAACGTCCAACAATATCGATACGATCAAATGCGTGAATTACAAAGTTAACTGAAAAATCGCGTTGACGTGTATCAAAGAAAGGAAAAAAATACCGCAGGCGTATTGCCTGTATTGACATAATCGTGTATTCGGTTTAAAGTGTTATTGCTGGAACGGGTATAATATTTTCAGCTGCATCAATGCTGGCACCTGTAGTTATCACAATTTTTGTTTCAACGGCAACAACAATTACAGTAGTTCTTAGCATCATCACCAAAAATATCCACGTGCAGTCAGAATAAACTACACGAGTTAAATTACTTATCGCGTCTACAGCATATTCTCAAATATCTTCGTTGATATCATCCAGTCCCGATGACAAAACAAAATCAGATAATGAGGTCACGGCGATGATGAACATCTACGATACCTCAACATCAAACTTAGAAAATCATAACAATAATAACAATGACAACGGAACTACTGCAACAGATAGTCGCGAATATAAACCCGCCAAGGTTGACAATGATCTCAATAATCTTATCAAACCCTGAATCCAGTGTGAATTTCCCAACTTCGATCCCAGTAAGGGAGATCGCGCTTGCCCAATTACGAGTATACTACAGTTGGCCAAATATTCCGTCAGAACCATTCGCGGGTCAACAGCCAAATAATACACTAGTATTTGCGAGTAAAAAGAAACTCGGTACCGAAACCCCTGATTGGCAAATTATATATCTTTCCAAGAGGAGTTATGAAATCGAGGATATCAATGATGAAGTCCAACGTTTGGTTAAATCCATTACTGGAAAAGAATTAAAGATAGCTATAACGGTTCACGAACCATCACTATTAGCCATTGTCGAGATAAATTCTCCTTATTACGCCATGGATATATATAAATCGTCGATTAGAACCGTGCTAGGATGGCCTGAAATTCCTCCTCAGGAATAATCTTATCAAAATCTACCTGAACTTCAAAAGTCTGATATACTTCAAATGATACATTATATCATGGTGAACTAATATCTGAAGACGAAGTTCCTTATGCTTTGCCATTTTTAGTAAACCTATAGTCAGGTATAAATTTTAACGATGGTTTTTGGGGTCTTAAAGGTGTGGTTGAACATTTGGGGTATACAAGATTTAGTCTAGTTGATATGTTGAATAGTTTTGATTACTTTAATAAAGAACATAAAGAAAAGTTCAATAAGTTACATAATAAAAGTCTTCAAGAACATATTTTTGATTTATATTCGAAAACCTCAATTATCAAATATATAGAAAAAAATAAATCAAATTGCATCTGATATGGCAGTAATTAACCTACGACTTGTTCAAGTTATATTAGATGCCATTGATGGTTCTGATAGAGTGAATGTTGCAGATATAGTATAAAATACATGTAGAGGATATTCCAAATTTCCAATTTCCCGGTATATCCCCCCAGACGAACTTAAAAAATCCGTCAGTTATCTTATCGATGTGTATTTCCCTCAAATACTCGCCGCATGGAAAAACAAACCACAGCCACAGGCAATTATCCTCAGATACAACAATGACCATTAAAAGTTGGCAAGTATATATCACCCGGTAACGTGAACATAACTTCAGTGATCGCGGTCAATCTCGCTTGTGATGCACTTGATGGAAGTTACAGCACAAACACAGAACTATCAAATCAGGCGCAGCAGGAATATATTCTGTATACTTTCACTCCTCAAATGTCCCCTGGAAGTTTAATTATACAAGTACCGGTCAACTTTATAATCTCCAAATGCCATAATAATTTACTAACTAGAATGAATTTCAAACGTACAGATCAACACGCAAATTTAATTGATTTATATGGAGGAGAAATAAAAAAAAGTATGTATATGAGATCCTGTTGAAGTAACTATCCTTTCAGAATTACCCAAATCAGACACCTTGAGGAAATCAGGGTTTATTTGTTTTTAATAACTCCGTGTGATTTTAGTAGAAAAAATGCTCTGACCTACTTTTACTTCTACACTTAAAAGCCGTCTTCGTTACCGGGAAGTGCGTTTGTACTTTCACTTTGTATAATCAATTTTTATTGTCTCACACGTGAGTTTATCTTTTTTCTAATTTCATATTGTCTTGATAATTCCGCTCTTACTTTTTCTACTGCGGTAAACAGAGGTACAAACATATTTACATCACTGTTATCCGCTAATGAGTCGCAGACGGATTTCTGGATTTCTTTACTAAGACTATACTGGGACGGTAAGTATACCTGTTTTTGAGGGTAAGTTCCATTAGGTAATCAAAGTCAGACATGATTTAATCAGGGTTTAATTTATTTGATAGTTTTATTCCTTGAATTTTTAACTCTGTAATAGCAGAAATTATATCAATGATATTTTCATTGTTCATGATATAATACATATAACTTTAAATTAAATTTTTACAAAAATAAACATGAGCCAGGTGGTACTTCCCTGGTTACAGTTAACAGTGGTGAATTTTCACTGCCTTTTATAGTTGAATTAACACCCACGCACATAATTTTGCAGAATGAATCATCGGTTAATTTTATCAATCAATACATCATGGGTTAATTTGATAAATCAATGAATCATGGGTTAATTTTATCTGGAAAGTTCTGTGGACTAACAAAGTAACAATAGTTCCTCGAGACAGATCTGTGAAATACTACCCGCCAGAGTTCTTTCGAATTCGCTAAAGGACGTCATCCGATTTGTTATGTTTGGTTTGGTAGACATATATCTGGGGAAAAAAACTGGGTGCCAATAGTGTTATTACTGTATATGATCGATTGTAAAATACTGATATCGCTGATTATCAGTGAGGCAATTATATCATATTGAGAGCAGACTGAGATTTGGTTACCACAACCTGATAGTATTGATAAGATTATTAACTATCATAAGGAAAATTATCCTAATCTCGACAAAACTATATTGTTAAACGATCCGAGGAGATTTTTGAAATCAATAATACTTATGCAAAGGATCTCGGTAGAAGAATAATCGGTAAATTCACTCAAGGCGGAGCATATGATCACAAGCAGCATTATTCACCATTATTTCTAGATGAGGCTGAATACGATTTTATAATCGCGAATGCAACAGCTATATATATATATATATATATATATATATATATATATATATATATATATATATATATATATATATATATATATATATATATGTCAGTCGTAAAAATGCATACTTGTCGGATGGAACAAAGTTAGAAACTATTGTTAGTTACATGGCGAATATCCTCAGTATAAACATCTAAGATCGTCTATGCTGGCTTATGTGTCAATAAACCTACTATCGACGATAAATAGAGTTACTGACACCGCAGTAAGAGTCGCCACGAATTCACTTTATATAGATAGCAATTTTAAAGAAGCAGTGGCTTATTTTACAAATTATGATGCGCGTTGGGGATCATGGCGAATAAAATAAGAAATGGTACATGATTATTCTGAATCAGCAGATGTTACAGTTGAAGATAATTACATGAACAATAATAATCAAATATCAGAACTATCGAGTGTACCTTCGTTATTTGATCCAGTATGTCGATATAAAACCGGTTACTTAAACGGATGTGGCGTCTTTGGGAAAAAAAAAACGAGTGATCGATTTATTTTGGAAGAAGTCAGACATGCTTGTGCTAACACCCACACACAGACTTGCCAGAGAGAGGAAAGAAAGAGAAGTTAATTTTTGCACTTATCACAGTTTCTTTCGATATAAGTTTGACTTATGGACTCCTGATCAAATGGTTGAGAAATATATTCCAAAAATAATTTTTGGGATGAAATATGCACAGTGTCGTTGGATATATTTAAAATGTTCATTGATTGGCTCTTACGGAAAAATACAGCTGTGATAATGTGTGGCGATCATAGTCAACTACCACCATTTATTGGTTTGTCTCAACACGATTGGTTGAAGAATTTTGTGTATTATTATGAAGAAATTAATACTGATCATATAGCACTCGATACAGAATTAAGCGAGTTCAAGAAATTAATTAGATTACAACAGGATAAAGTCCAGTGCGAAATAGCGCGTAAGATAATTTCAGAAAGCTCGTTAAATGCTTTTTGGGAAGCGTGGACACCAAATGATTCGATAGTGGCAAGTGGACAGATTTTCAGAGACACACTGAACAATTTTCAGCGCTGCCTCTACCATTATGTTATAGACCAGCTGATTCACCAAGACAGAATATTGAAGTTGATATTCCTGGGGAAACAGAAAAGCAAACTCTCGTGTTAAATGATATTGTTCTGGTTCTTATCTGTGTTGTCAAAAATGCATTGCGCACTGACATATCTCCCTGGACGCTAGGACACGTAATGACGATACACTCATCTCAGGGGTTAACCATCTCTGATACAATTGTTCGGATCGTAGATGATCGCATCGAGTGGTCGAATTTAGTTTATTTGGTAGTCTCACGAGTTAGAAGAATAAATCAACTGCGTAGTGTCGTTTGTCGATTCCAATGACACTGCCATTAGCGATATTGTCAGCGATGATATAATAAGGAAACCTCGCTGGTCATAAACAAAGCGATAAAAACAAAATTATAGAGACTTTGCTATTGATGTTGAATTTATCATGATGCTAAAACAACAACAAAATAATCACTGCGCGAGCAGTAATTGTATAATGCTATGGCAGTATTCGGATAAAAATCCACGACAATTACAGCAGTCAGAAAATATAACAGTCTTGGTCATACCTGAGATAATGTGATGTTGACTTGTTTTTGAGTGTAATAGACGCAGAGGTGCTAGTTAAGTGATCGTGACGGTAATTGTTTATCCTCGGGTATCATTTGTAATTATTCACATGTAAATACATGTTCAGGAGCAGTTGAATTTAATCTATAGATTGCGGGTCTACCCGTGGATCTTGTTATGTTAGATATTTTATGTGCGGTAACACGCCAAATAGGATCAGTAGCTCTTTGTTTTTACCACTTTTAAGTTCGTGGTAAATTTATTGGCACTGTTGGTGGTATGGATGACAACGTATTCTCAGCGATGAGCACGACGGAAACACACCTGGCAAAACTGTAAAACAGAGACATTGTTGTATCTGAAGATAATTGCCCGTGGCTCTGGTTGTTTCTCCATGCGGCGAGTACTTGAGGGAAATACACATCGATAAGATAACTGACGGATTTTTTAAGTTCGTCTGGGGGGATATACTCGGGAAATTGGAAATTTGGAATATCCTCTACATGTATTTTATACTATATCTGCAACATTCACTCAATCAGAACCATCTATGGCATCTAATATAACTTGAACAAGTCGTAGTTTAATTACTGCCATATCAGATGCGACTCTGATTTTCAATATTATTATTAAGCACGAGATTAGTTATGAGGGACATTATATAATCTATGAAGCCATATAGGACAAACATGCTGTGACGATATAGGAAAAATATTGATAGGGCCTATGTAAAACCCAGTCAAAATCTTCGTGGGACTATTTTGGGCATATGGGACGTTAACATGGGTTTAGCCCATATACGTCATAGGAAATCATATCACGAGTCTATATTAATTCTGACGTCATGGTACTCCTTATTGTCAACAATGTGGTAAGGAGCGGACCTAAATCGGACCAAAATCAAATAGTGACAGGGGTAACGTGTAACTTCAGTTAGTTCAGTGAGTGGCGGATGACGGGTAAGTTCAGCTAGTTCAAAGAGTTGCGGGTGGCGGGTAAGTTCAGCTAGTGCAGCAGGCAGAGTGTAGCGGGTAAGTTCAGCTAGTTATGCCTGTAGCGGGTATAGGGTGGCGGGTAAGTTCAAATAGATCAGCGGTAAGTACAGCTAGTTCATAAACTATACGAATAAAACAATGCGTGGCATGGCGGGAAAACAAACAAACAATCAATCAAAGGTATACTATATGGCAAAGAGAATAAATATTTTTTGTGGCATATTATTGGCCGTCAAAATGATCATTGGGTTTCTTTTTTTTAATCTCTTCGTTTCCATATTCTCAGTTTTGGCATTGTGGCTGTCATCTGCTTTGACTTTTCCTCCTTTACCTGCTTCTTCTTTGCCTGATTCTCTTTTCTTTTCTTATTTATCTACTAATTTTTTTTTCTTCATTTTCTAGCTTTTCATGAAAAGATGAGCCACATCTCACAGGCATTTATGTGTTCACATAACACATATTAATAAGGCCGTCCGATAGAGTTACTATTAAGTTACTAAAGATCTTAGTGTAGGGCCGTGTAGAGTGGAATTGGATCCAACACACACTCATTGTTGTTAGTCGCCATATACAGCTTATTTGGGCATACAGTATGGTAACTTGGTGTCTGGTCGTGGCAGAGGAGGAGTGGTCTATAGGTTGGGATGCGGTTCCATGGTGCAGGCCGGCAGTGTTTTCAGACTCTAGGGTATCTGAGGTCTTAATGTTGTCTTGCATAATTTTGAAGATAACTCTTTGCTGCTTTTAGGAGTAAGTGAGAGTTAGTTACTTAGGTTGACAGCGATGGTTAATGATGTTGTCAACTTGTGTGACAGGTCCTGATGGTCTTGAGGTTTTGAGACCACCTTAGCTTAAATGAATGTTTGGGGTCTTAATGATCTATTATATAAGTTTTGTTTAGTGACAGCCTTGTGCCGCTGGTCTTGATGGTGTTTAGAGTAAGACAACCTTTTATGTCTTAATTTGGCGTCTTATTTCCTAGGTCAAGCTTTACTTGCAGATTGGTGCTGTTTAACCTGATAATAATTGGAATAGACAACCTTATATGTTTTAGTTTGGGGTCCTATTTCCTATGCCAATTTTTAATTGCAGCCTTATGCTGCTGGGCCTGATAGCCTGGCACTTACACTACCATATATATATATATATATATATATATATATATATATATATATATATATATATATATATATATATATATATATATATATATATATATATATATATATATATATATATATATATATATATATATATATATATATATATAATATAAGGGGTCCATGAATGTAATGTGGATGGCCCTGATGGTCTGGATCTAAGATCACCTTATATGTTCTAATTTAGAGTAGTAAAGGTAAATCTGTGCATTTATATGGCTGTCACATATGTTGAGAAGATACATTTCAGATGCGTTAGTAGGTTAGTACCGATGCAGGTTGTTGTTTACGAATTTTGTTGTTATTGGTTAAATATAGTGTAATAATAGGAATGGAAGCTGGATTAGCGATGAGCCCAAGTGCTTGGATTTTACACCCACTGCTTACTAAATCAAGTCGTTCCCCCACCACTCTCGTGGCGGTTTAATTGCTGTCATCACAAAGAATTCCATAATAAAATGCCTTAAGTACAACTCAACCTTCAATGTCTGCGGCACATCGTTTGAACTAGTCCAAACAACACTCACAATGGAACAAAGGTCAGTCCATTTTTTCTGTCTATACCGCCCTCGTCCTTGTAAAAAAAAAACAAGTTGACTGAATCTCTCTTTCTGGAGCAGTTTCCGAATCTTCTGGTGTATGGAAATTCGATAGGTGGCAATCTAATTATTCAAGGAGATTTCAACCTTCACTTTGACTGTCCAGGAAACCCATACACATCAAAACTCATCCAGTCCATTTATGTTTTCAACCTTAAACAGTCAGTTAACCAACCCACCCATAAACTTAGTCACATTTTAGTTTTGACTGGTTTCTTCATAGACCTGATGATAATATTATGCAATCCACCATTGTATCCCACGAACTTGCATAATACGACCTCTGCATTATACGCCATCTCAACGTATCAGTCCCTAACCCTCCACCATTATTTGCTACTAAAAGAAACCTCCGTATGATAAATAGAACCAAATTTGTGCATGCCATCCAAGAAAATCTAACAACTTACATCCTACAGCAGAACAACTCGATAATTGGTTGCGTCCAAAATATGTCCCAGCCACCATATGCAGAGTGTTAATAATAAAAATGTGTTCTCCATGGTACAGCAGTGTCGTGGACCAGCTTCGCACTGCAAAAAGACATTGCCGAAAAGCA
Source organism: Unio pictorum (assembly GCA_030141615.1). Taxonomy (NCBI): domain Eukaryota; kingdom Metazoa; phylum Mollusca; class Bivalvia; order Unionida; family Unionidae; genus Unio; species Unio pictorum. The sequence continues at coordinate 297,964 of JARLTB010000308.1, forward strand.
TAGAGGTTTTGGCTTTCCACCAGACTCACTATTCAGAAACAAATATATGAAGCCGCTAGAAGAACGTCACAAAAAAAGCCCATTTAAAAAAACATTGCACTAAGATCACGAAGTTCCATCTGCAAAGAGTTTTTCGAGATAACGAGAAAAAACTAATGTCAAGGAACAAATGCACACCACTTCCCAATACCTTCTCTCCAGTAGACCTTCCGGACCTATTTGCAAATTTCTTCCGTGACAAAGTACACACTATTAGAGATTCGCTTGACAACACAATTTCAATTGACTCGTCACCATACAGTTATCGTACAGAATTTCAGCGACAACCTTAAGGACCATTTGAACATGTCTCTATTGATTTAGTACCGACAATCGTTATGAAGTTTGCACCAGTCTTGTGAACTTGATCCAATTTCAGCATTACTTCTGCTTGAATGCTTCGACCCAATATTGCCTTCACTAATTGATGTTATTAATATATCTATCTCATCGAGGGAATTCCCATAATTTTTCAAAACTGTCATAGTAAAGACTTTGCTGAAGAAACCAACAATTTACCATAACGATTTTTAATAACTACCGCCCAGTTTCTAATCTCCCGTTCATATAAAAACTCTTATAAAATTTGTTCTAATCCATCTTGTATCTCATTTGAATTCAAACATTCGTTTTAGCAATGTACAGTCTGCATAAAGCCCTTGCCACAGTACGGAAACTACTCTTATGAAAGTATTTAATGATATTCTCTCTGCTTTGGATAGTATAAAGATTACAGTCCTTAGCTTCCTTAATTTGTCTCCATCATTTGACACAATAGACCATACTATATTACTTCACCGTCTCCAGCATGTATTTGGCATTCAGAATACAGTCTTACAGTGGTTCAAGTCCTACTTGGTCAACATGACACAAATTGCATCTGCAAATGGAATAACACTCTAGCCCAGTTGATCTATGTTGTGGTGTTGCACAGTGGCCTGTGTTACCATGTTATATTTCTTCTATCCACTCAGCCGCTCTCAAGTGTCATAGATCATCGCGCAGTGTCTCACCAATTGTACGCTGATGACACCCGAATATACAAGTCTAGTCACCCAATTAAAGTTGATGCTCCCATCCATGGAGTAGAGAGGTGCATTTATGATGTAAAATCATGGATAACATGTAACAAGCTGCAGATGAATGATGATAAAACTGAGGTCATTCTGATCACAAAACAAAGACTTTCTCATTCCCATCCTTTACACCAGACACTAAATATCAGTAACACCAACATTAAATTCACACAGTCAATACAGAACCTAGGTGTTACTCTAGACAGTACTTTCACATTGCACCAACATGTCATGAACATATGCAAGGCTGCATATCTTGAGCTGAGACGCATCAGTTCCATTCACAAATATATTTTATATCACTAAAACACTTGTATGTTCATTAGTACTTTCAAGAATGGACTATTGTAACTCAATTCTATCTGGTTCGTCACAATATCTACTCCAGAAACCTCAACAAGTTCAAAACACAGCTTCTAGGATCATCATTAGAGTACCTCGATCAGAGCACACCTCCCCTCTGCTCTGTACCTTATATTGGCTATCCAATCGATAGAGAATCAAACACAAAATTTGTTCTCTGTGCTACGTTTTACTAACTCCAGTCTAACATACCTATCCGGCCACGCCCATGTGTATACACCAGCAAGATACTTACACTCCTCTTCTGACAATCGTATACTCATTGTTCCCACTATGAAAACGAAGTAATATGGACAACATTCTTTTGCATACCAAGGCCCGGCGATGTGGAACGAATTGCCCATTGAAATTAGACACAAAGACACAGTGGTCCCTTTTAAAAGTGCTCTTAAAACTCACCTTTTTCCACTGCAGGAACAATCTTAGAGACCTAATAATGTTTTGTATCGTATATGTTTTCAGCATGTTTTTATGTTTTCAAATTTCATGGTTTTTGTTTTTTTGTTTTTTGGTAGTGTACTCATATCATTATAGATGTTGTAGTTCTCTTAGAGCTTGTAAAGATGAGGCGCTATTACAATATCCTTATTATTATTATTATTATTATTATTATTATTATTATTATTATTATATCTCTTCAATAAATTTTACAGTTTAGTTGCTGTACATGCATTATGGAAGCTGACTAATTTATAAATCTGTAAAATAATAAAACTTACCAAGTTAAGAAAAGGTAGAGGCTTTATCAAACTTACTCATGGGTGCATGTTTATAATTGAAATTCACTATATTTTTAATTTGAGTTTCTTGCAGACAATATTTTAATTAAAAAAAGAATATGAGAAAGAAGTACAACATGTTATTGTCTTAGGCACTACAAAGCATCTTACATTAGACAATGTTATATATATATATATATATATATATATATATATATATATATATATATATATATATATATATATATATATGCCGTTACTTCATGTATCTTTCGATCAGCTGATTCTAGCGACTGCACGTTGTTGTGGTCGAGCGTAGCCATTTTGAGATGTCCCCTCGTATATCGATATGCTCGTTACCCATTCGCGTATTTTGTACAACAATACAAGATTTTAATATTAAAGTACCTGCATAAACATATTCCAATAGATTTGTCATGACTGATTATATCGTCTTACATTATGTTAAATTAGGAGAATTCAAACACGGAGTTGCGTGTACTTCTGTCGTGACGTCATGTCCCGCCAGCATGGTCGATTTGGATTGGCCGATCGATTGCAATACCCACCAATCCATGCTTTGTTTACCAGAATGTTTACACGTGCCAAACTTGTATATAAGGAGCGCCGCTGCTCCAAATCGGTACCAGATAGGGTTAGGGCAGATAGGGGTAGAAAGGAAAAGGCAGACGACACACTGACTTCAATGTAGAAGAAATACCATAGGACTAACCTAGAGTGATTCTTACTAATTGATCATCATGTGGTATATTTCTCCACTAATCTTTTACTAATCTCATATATAGGAGTAGAAAGGAAAAGGCAGACGACACATTGACTTCAATGTAGAAGAAATACCATAGGACTAACCTAGAGTGATTCTTACTAATTGATCATCGTGTGGTATATTTCTCCACTAATCTTTTACTAATCTCATTAATCATTTTCTTACTATACTTTTTCATTCACTTTTCATCTTAACTTTTTCATTTTCTTTTCACATTTTTATTATTGTCTTTGCGTTTGACTAAAGTTTGTATTTGTTTTATTTTATTTTTGCAATCACAAAAAATGTCCGGACCGATGTCAAATCTAGAACAGATTTACAGGAAGCACTTTAGGTGCGATGTAGAAGAAAAATCGGGAAGACTACTAAAAGCCCACAGGGGACAATGGGTGCAGGCAATAGACCTGTCCCATATACAAATCAATTTGAGACCAAATGCCCTGACCTTACTGGCCTTATTGGGAGCTATGGGGTAAACGAGAACAAGGTTGAGTCCCTGACATACAATGGGAGGGGGATATTTTTGTTGTATCCTAAAGAAAAGGGATTTCTTCTCCCAATGGGAGATATTGATATCGACTCTTTTGTGGCGAACATAAGACCAGCTCCACCAATCAATCATCTATTTGAGAGAAAGACGGTCGATGTATTTGTATCGCAGTTCCCGTATGAAATCCCTCTCTCAATTTTCAGAGAGGGATTTGAACAACGCCTGCGAATAAATGTTCTAAATGTCAGGAGGGAAACATACAAAACATGTCCCAATGTAAACACTGGGAAAATAGTAGTTAAAGTGGACTCAAGGGATGTAGCAAGCATACCCCAATTTTTTTAAGGTTTACGGCTTCATAGTAAACACATGGTATGCTGGATGCATACACATAAGAAAATGTGACAATTGCAGTAAGACGGGTCATGATAAATGGGGGTGCCTCCAACAGCCTGTTGGAGGGGCTTCCAATATCGTGGGAGGGCAGGGGTCCCAAAACAGACAGCCAAACAACACAATCAACAACAATGCTACCACTACTGCTCCTAGCACAACAAGCAAGTTACCAAACAAATCATATGCTCATGTCACTGTCTCGTGGTTGACAGATAACAAAATCAACAAAACAAAATGAAAATGAGAATGATGAACTTGTTCTGGAAAATGATCTGAGAATATCGGATGATGAGATGATACCAGACACCCAAAACAACTGGGAGACACCCAGAAGAAGACAAAAGACAAAAAACACAAGACTCAATAAAGGAATCAAGAGAACAAGAGTGCTGTTTGATGAAGTGAATGAAGTGACGAAGAAAATCTAGAAGATAAAGTACAAGAAAAAGAACAGGAAGATGACATAGAAAATGAAGAAAAGAAAGTTGAAGAGAACGGAAGAATAAATGATAGTGAGAAGAGAGTAGAAGAAACAAAGGAAAAAGAAAATAACAAAACCAATGAAGATATGGACAATGAAAATGAAAATGAAGAAATTGAAGAACTTGCAACACAGGAAAAAGAAGACAACAAAACCATTGAAGATATGGACATTGAAAATGAAGAAATTGAAGATTTCGTAACACCGGATGAGGAAAAAGATGTTTCAATGGAAATTGAAGGTTTCACACTGGAATTTGTAGAAAAGGAAATTGAAGAAACACCAACAGAAACTGAAGAAAACAAAAAGAAAGAAGATCCCAATGGAAAGGAAAATGAAAATAATGAAGAAATGTGGAAGGATGTAAATGAAGAAAGGAAAACTTGTGACAAAGACAATATAGATAAGAAATGGAGAGAAGCAATGACCAAATTGAAAGCAAAATCAAAAAGAAAATCAACTATGTCAATTTCACCAACCATCAGAAAAAAGAAAACTGTTCAAGTTGAAACCCCAAGAACAGCTGCAATCAAGAAAATGTTGAGTGAAATTAACAAAACAGTACCTCCACCAAAACCTATTAGGATGAAACAACTTGACACTACACAACATTCAGATACCATATCACAAAATTAACATTAATAAATATCCCTTACACCACACAAACTGCAGCCCAAACTGCAAATGTCACTTTAAATTTTGAGCATATATGGATGAATATAAAATTCTAAATCTTGCCTCTATAAATGTTAGAGGTTTATCTTTAGATAAAGCTAAAAATTTAATAAAACTTTTAGACAATTTTGATATAGTAGCCTTACAAGAGCTACACAACATCCATACAAAAACTGTAAATTACATTGAAGATACGTTAGATGCTTTATTTTTGGTACAATTTAACCCTTCTGAACCTAGTTCAGGAGTAGGTTTCATAATTCTAAATAAAACATTACAAAAAACTGGAAATTAATACCAACTCCCAATAACTTAAAATGTAGATTGATACACATTCTACTGGATAACACAAACTTGATAAATATTTATGCTCCATCAAGAGCGAAATTCAAAAATGTTTTTATGACAAACTAAATAGCCACGTATCCATGTATGCTCAAGAAGACATAGTGATTTTTGGCGATTTTAATGCATGTATTGAAAAAATAGATCAACTCTAAAAATTAGAAACCAACAAGCTTTGATATTAAATCAATTTATTAAAGCTAACAAAATTTTAGATGCTTTTAGAATATTACACAAAAATGACATAAAATATACTTTTGAACTGAAAAATACACCTTTTAAGTCAAGAATAGATCACTTTTATGTATCACAAAGAAATAAAGATAATGTAATAAAATGTGAAATTTTGGATCAACTTTTTGTAGATCATAAAACAATCTATTTAGAATATAAAACTCAATATTTTAAGAAATGGGGAAAAGGATATTGGAAATTAAATTCTAGTGTACTGAAACTCCAGGAACGACAATTTGAAATCAAAAATGAAATAGAATCTTTTTATTTTGAGAACCTAAATTCATAGGATGAATTAAAAGAAAAATTTAAAACAATTTGTCAAAAATATTCAAGACTTCAAAGTAAAAACAACCAAATCTTTAAAAGAATTATAGAAAATGAGAATACCACTGAAGATCAGAAATAAAAAAATATTAATAATTTGATATTAATAACTTGTTATGGGGTTTGGGAGGTTTTGGGTGTTGGTGGGGACTGGGCAGTGGGCTACAAAAGGCACTGGATAGCCAATTGGCTAGTTGTATAACACTAGTCTGGTCCCCTGCTTAGTATGCTCCCATGCGTTGCACTCAGTATAGCGGAGTGCAACGCACGGGAGCATACTAAGCAGGGAACCAGACTGGTATAACACTAGATTTGGATTGCAGCACTGGTGCGGGGTCTTTATTTACATCTGTACTTTCTGAATTTAATAAATGACAAGAATTGATATCCCAGTATAAAAGTAAATAATATTTCAAACGCAAATGACAATGTTCTATTTCTTCTTTCTATCCAAACTCCACAAATACTTGTATTGAATAATTAGGAGTTTTACAGTTTAACCCAATTCTATAAAGTGCACAAAGACAAAGGATTTGACCTATACATGATACTACTAACACGCCTGGAGCGACAAAATACCACGTGACTGAAGTAGTAGTAAAATCACGTGATCTACTATAAACACAACCTACTATGAACTGAGGAATTACATTGGTAAAAATTAACAACAACTTTGACAGATTAGAAATAAAAATACTCAACTACAGTCTGTTGAGAAAATTAAACACTTTTTGAACTAACCATCGTCTTCCCCTCCAACTAAGGTGCATGCCATCATGGTCCAGAAAAGTTCTATGAAATCCTTGATTTCCTATAGATAGATTTCACGTGACGTCAGCAAACAAAGGTCATTAGGTTATCCACCATCTTGTAGGTCAAGCTTATCGATGTTTATACCTGTGCTGTCATTCTGAGTATTTAAATCGCCTGAAGCCGTACAATCACAATACAAATGGTTAATACGTGTGTAATATTTGGATGTCACAATAGAGCAGACAAAGGACAAGTTAAAAGATCATACCACGCAATCCCAAAGGTAATTGTAAACCAGGGAGAACAGACAAAAACATTATCCACGAAGCGACGAGAGGAATGGATTGCAAGGATCGGCAGGAAAGACTGGACACCGTCGCAGTATTCAAAAGTCTGTTCCGATCATTTTGTTACAGGTAAGAGAATTTTACTTATTACAACTTGTGTTATTGCATTAACAAAGAGTTTGTTCTCGTGGAAAAGGAAAAAAAAAAGGGTTGGGGGTACGGGCTTGGTTTGCATACTGTACGTGTAGCTAAACGTGGAAGCGCCTTGTTCTTTCATTGACAACCAGGACGGCTGATCGTTGAAATTTATTGTATTGTTTTATTTTATTAACTATGGCATTTATTTTCTCTTCATAACACATTATTCCCAATGATATTTAGGAGCACATGATTTATTTTGCAGGGAAACCCTCTGCCTTGTATGACGTTTCTCATCCAGACTGGTCTCCTCTACTGTTAAAACCAGAAAAGCCACAGAAATCAACAACAGAAGATTGCACGGATTCAATGAAAAGGTTATTTTTGACAAGATTCACTCTTAAGATATATGTAAATGTTTGTGTAGCTAGCCTACATGTACAAAGCAATAACACTAAATGTACATGTACCTCAATGTTTTCTGTCTCGTATGAAACAGAAGTAGAAGTCTAAACAATTACATTATTTGTGAAGTTTTTGTCTTTATTTTAGTAAGATGATTTCCAAGCATCTTAACATCACAGGCCATGACTGTACTGTACAGCAAAGAGTACCATACATGCATTAACGTCCAATTAAAAAACTTTCATGAGAAGAACAGTAACCAAATCGCTCTTTACTCACTTAAAAGATTGCATGTTTATTTCAGTATTTCCATGTATGTACCCAATCACCATATATCCCCTTCATTGAATATATATTTTGTGGTATTTTTTCAGGTACAACAGGATGCAACAAAGAGCCATTAAAAAGAAGGAGCATGTTATTGCTGAAGCCCTACTTGATCTGCATAATCTCTTCAGTGATCAAAATATGCAAGATGAAAACAATGAGTCACAACGGTACCCCTTCAGATTACTAGGAAAACTTGAGAATCCAAAAGTCTTGCTTGATCATCCGGTTGATGCTGCTGTTACAAGAAAAGACGAGGGGCAACCTGAAGTAACAGTGGAAAACATTAGGACTGAATTGCAAAGATTAACAACAGAAAATATAGAACTAAAGACAAAATTAAATGATTTTAAATATTCACCAGAGTCATTTGAGGGCAAAGAGGAAAAGGTTAGGTACCTTACAGGTCTTCCTGGATTTATTACACTAATGAAAGTGTTTCAATTATTGGAACCATTTATTGCGGAGAGTAGCCGAAGCCCTTTGTCCAAGTTTGAAAAGTATATTCTTGTTCTAATGCGCTTAAGACTAAATTTCTGTTCAGGACTTGGCATACAGATTTAATGTTTCCAAGGCAACTGTCTCCAGGACTTTTATCAATGTTATACATGTCATGAATGAAAGAATGAAGGGGTTTATATTGTGGCCAGATAGAGAACAACTGTGCATGACTATGCCCATGGAATTTCGTAAACATTTTGGACTTAAAGTTGCCATCATTATTGATTGCTTTGAAATTTTCATTGAAAGGCCATCTAACCTTTTAGCCAGAGCAGAAACCTGGTCTAATTATAAACACCATAACACAGTGAAATTTTTAATCGGAGTTGCACCACAAGGCACAGTTTCATTTTTGTCAAAAGCATGGGGTGGACGATCGAGTGACAAAAAAATCACTGAAAATTGTGGAATTTTAAATAAACTTTTGCCAGGTGATTTAATTCTTGCTGACAGAGGATTTGACATTGCCGAAAGTGTAGGACTTATGTGTGCAGAGATAAAAATTCCATCTTTTACCAAGGGCAAAAAACAGCTGTCTCCATTAGAGGTTGAGTCTACTAGAAAAATTGCTCATGTGCGAATTCATGTTGAAAGGGTTATAGGACTTGTGCGTAACAAATACACAATTCTACAAGACACTTTGCCAATTGATTTTTTGCTTTCCAGTGAAGGACAAGAACCATTGATTAATGAAATTGTTTGTGTTTGTTGTGCATTAACCAATTTATGTGAGTCTGTTGTTCCATTTGATTAAAATATGCACTTATTTTTAGTTTGTTTACTTTCTGTAACAATCTCACTCTATATATAACGATTGTAGAATGGGACATTTCAAGAAATGTCTACCCTTCAGTAGCACCACAGTTCAAGTCAAACACAGACTACACCAAGTACATTTGGTAATATGACTGTATGTTTTAACCTTGAAATACTATTATTGTCGAGTATAGGTTGGTTATAAATAGGCTTTTCACACGTCAGTTGATAGAAATAATTTTAAAAAATGCAAGTAGAAATAAACAATTTATTTTATTTTTTTTCTGCAAGATGGACATATCCATGCACCTTTAGGAACTCTTTTGATTTTCAAATATTTAAAATGAAACCACATATATGGACAGTTCTCATCATCACATCCAATAACATCATCCTTATCAGGATTGTAAGGGGTTTGACATATGCAAATTAAAATATTTTGATCAGTTGTTCCACATGCACCAGCGATGTCCCCAACTGAAGAATTTGAAGCACATGATAAGGTGTTGGAGTCAACAGGAACAACAGTTTTATCACTAATAATCGGTCTTGAATAAGATTTTCCAATCAGTTCTGGCAGAATTGCACTTTCAAAAAACTGTTTCGATTGCATCAACATGTTTTGACAAAATTCATTGTCAACTGGAATTCTTTCACAGTGAAAATCTTTTTCTGTCCATACAATAAAGTCACAAAACTCATTTTCACATACTAACAGATGACACTGTACTTGGTAATAATACTGGTGCTTCCTTTTTAGTCTTAATTGTCCTCCAAAAGTTTCCAAACATTCAAATGAATCATCAATTTTTGAATCTTTTTTGCAGAAAGAGCATTTGATTTCAATGCATACATCCCCGCAACAGTCACAAGAACCTAACCCATCAGGTGATGTACCAAGATGATGATACTTTTTGTTTAAAACAAGTCCATTTTCTTTAACAAAGAAATTTTCATGTTCTTTCCTCATCATGTCTATATATTGTTTCCGTGCTTCTTTTTCATGATCACATCCAAATCTGGTTGCTTTTGTATTTAATTTTACCGTGTCTGGGTAGCAAATTGTCTTAATTAAACTTTGGGGTGGCTTTTCATTTGAAGCACGACAAACAGCTTTTATGCGAGAAGCTGTTATCCGTCCAATTCTAAATCGGATCCATTCTCTGCAATTGGCCTGGTTTCTCGTTTCTAATTCAACATTTCTCACTTCTTCATCATTAAGAGTTAATGTTTTGAAGACTTCTCTGCAATGTTCTAACAAATGATCCTTGTCTGCTGTCACAAAATTCTCATCACGTAATTCTGACAACACCAAAGGAAACTTCTTATCCAATGATTTGGGTACATAGTGGTGTGCATAACCAGGGACAAGTGAAAGTAATGCAGGTTTTGTCCCAGAACGGTGCAAGCCTTCAAAAAAGTCGGCCAATTCATTAACACTTGGAGGTGGAATATTAGGAGCATTTTTTACAGCCTTTACATTTAATGGCGTATTACTGATTGAGGCATCTAAGCGTTTCTTCTTAGATTTTGCAGAAGTAAAGTCTATCTCTTCCACAGGTTTTCCTTCAACTTTCTGAATAGTCGAAGGTAGCCAATACGCCTTCTCTTGTGTCACTCTTTGTGATTTCCGCAGCTTAACTGCTGCCTCCATAGCAAAAAGTAATGCACCTACATGGCTACAGCTCTCTGCTAGACCAGCCATACAATTACAGTGTGCACATAAAACAGTTCCATCAATTTCTTCAATCAACCAACAGTGGAGCGGGGTATCATTCATCCTTTGCGAGTGTCTCACTTTTCCGGACACCAAACACTTCGAATTTATGGTCAAGTTGCTCATCTCCTTCACCCATCCAGATACAAAATAATTATAGGACTCCAGTGATTTGTACGCTTTCATGTCACTTAAAGTATAAGCACTTTGCGTGTTGACAAGATAGTTAACAATATCAGGATATTGAATGTCGGGGCATTTGTTTACATCAGTTGACCATTCTGCTTTCGGAATTTCGTATGGATCTTTGTTGTCAATCAGTCTTATTTTGTCCATATACCTAGCTTTATTGAACACCGTGAACAGTTCTGACATACTGAGAAACTTCATTGTTAATGAATCGAACGTTTCGATTATATTGTCCAATGGTAAGTCCATGGGGACGATTCCTGGGCAAGAAGTCTCCAATAAGAACATGATTTATACCTCGATGGATATAAACTTGAATCAATCTTGCGATTCCCTATAATCTCAGAAGGGGATAAATATCTGACCTCATTCTCCCCTATTTGAATACAAATGGCGTCTGGGAAAGGGCCATCAAAAATCCATCAAAGAAATTAGTAATCCTGGCTCCAGGAATTCCGTAATATGATACAGTTAATCCAGAGGGTATCCGACATGAACCCAAAAGAAAACGATCAGAACTTAATCTGGCAATAATACTATGACCAACAAACAAGAGATGCATGTTGTCAACTGAGACTGAATGCTAAACACCACTAATATATGCAAAACTTATGTTGCCACCTACAGAGTAGATGTGGAGTTGTGGAGAACTTTACTTTTTATTCCTTCTTTTCTCTAATCACTATTTTAATTATATCCACACAATGAACAAGAAAATCACTCATTAGTTTACTATAAACTAATTCAAAATTCACGTCAATAACTAAATTTCCAAAATCTGGAAAAGAAAATAATTACTTATATATTCTAATTACAAAGTGAGTAATGTGTTACTCCAAAAAAACAGTCTTATCTAGACTGAGTGATTAAAGGGAAACAACTGCGATAACTGTACGACCTAATTGAACAACGATAAAACAACGCTTCTAGACATAACAATTTTGGCTATGCTACTGCATATAAAAAGAAATAATAGAGAATACATAAACATGAATTATTTAAATAAATTACACCATTGGACCTAAAGTTAATTCTAAATATTAATTTTCTTTTCTTTTTTTTATATAAAACAAAATAAAGATTAAAAATTTCACAAAAATGTTTATTTAGAATTTCAACTCAAAAGATATGATTTAGATAGTGCCGTCCATACAACAACATATTACAACAAACAGACTAAAAACACAAAAGGCATACACAATGGACAAATGACTCTGGCAAAGTCAACTGGGAAATAATAAATATTTCATTTTATTAAGAAAAGGAAAGTAAATCGGCCCTGAAACTTAATAGTTCTAAGGGATGAGAGTACGATCCTAAGTTCGGGAATCAGATTGTAAAGAAATCAATATTCATCACAGCACCAGTGGAGAATATATGTCATAGGTCAGCTCTGACTTGTGATAGAAAGCATTATCAGTCTGATTCTCTTAGTGGGTTAATGAGACTTATTATTATTATTATTATTTGATGAACAGAGCAAAGATTAACCGTCAAAAAAAAATTTAATAAAATATCTAATAAAAATATATACAATAATATATACATTACTTAATACACTCATTGGATGGACAAGGAAAACATTACACCATCGTAAGACACTTTTGGCATAGAGACGGTGTCCCTCAATCAACTTGAACCAGCTTGTGCTGGGGAGAGTAACGAGGGTCAACACCAAGGAAAAGGTAGAAGACAGGTAGAAAAAGGACTGGTGAAAATTGATACCTAGAATAAGGATTAGTAAATCAAGAGAGAAAAATGAGATAGGTAATTGTTTAAAGGAAAAAACATTTATTGTATGGAATTTAGAAACGAAATTTGGAACTTAGATTTTAAAGTACAAGTTCTCATAAGCAGACGAAATTTCTACACCCGAATTTCAGAACCCAAAGTAGGATTCTGAAATTCAGATCTTATAAATTTAAAAGAACATAAAATGCCCACTAAATAATTTTTAACACTCGGACTTGGTTTTAGTAATTTATAAAGTGTTTTAGATAATCGAGTTATGTCCGCTATGGTTCTATTTACTGATGTATTTCACGACGTAAAATTTGAATATGTATTCTGGTAAAAGGATGTAATTTGTCGAACAAATGAGAAATGATTGAATAAATATGTCCTGAATTTTTTAATCTTTCTATATTGTTGTTTTTATCTCTAATGCTAGAGTCAGACGAACCCTTGTAGCTTCAGGATCTGAAAATGATAGCTTAAACCCCGGAATAATTTTCCAGACCCCTTGAGGTTACAATATATATATATATATAACAAGTCCATACTGACAAGTATATACATTACAAGTCCATACAGACAAGTATATACATTACAAGTCCGTACAGACAAGTATATACAGTCCAGGTCCATACAGACAATTATACACATTACAAGTTCGTACAGACAAGTATATACATTACAAGTCCGTACAGACAAGTATATACAGTCCAGGTCCATACAGACAATTATATACATTACAAGTTCGTACAGACAAGTATGTACATTACAAGTCCGTACAGACAAGTATATACATTACAAGTCCATACAGACAAGTATATACATTACAAGTCCGTACAGACAAGTATATACATTACAAGTTCGTACAGACAAGTATGTACATTACAAGTCCGTACAGACAAGTATATACATTACAAGTCCATACAGACAAGTATATACATTACAAGTCCATACAGACAAGTATATACATTACAAGTCCGTACAGACAAGTATATACAGTCCAGGTCTATACAGACAAGTAAATACATTACAAGTTCGTACAGACAAGTATGTACATTACAAGTACGTACAGACATATACATTACAAATCCATATAGACAAGTAAATACATTAGAAGTCCATATAGACAAGTATATACATTACAAGTCCATACAGACAAGTATATACATTACAAATCCATATAGGCAAGTAAATACATTAGAAGTCCATATAGACAAGTATATACATTACAAGTCCATACAGACAAGTATATACATTACAAGTCCGTACAGACAAGTATATACATTACAAGTCCGTACAGACAAGTATATACAGTCCAGGTCCATACAGACAAGTATATACATTACAAGTTTGTACAGACAAGTATGTACATTACAAGTCCATACAGACAAGTATATACAGCCCAGGTCCATACAGATATATCATTGTGGTTAATAATTCGTATGCAATGCTACTTATAAGGGATACAGTATGTACTTATACGGTGTGTAATTGCTTTCGCTTGCTATCATAATTTAGCATTAGTCATATGGCAAGGGATACAATATGTACTTATACGGTATGTAATTGCTTTCGCTTGCTATCATAATTTAGCATCAGTCATATGGCATGTGATACAAATTCGGGAGGAACGAATACACAACGTAAAATGAATCGGATTTAGTATATTGGATAATGGAAATTCTAAAGGCTTTTGGAAATTATAATGGATAATGGGAATTCTGAAGGATAATAGAAATTCTAAAGGATAATGGACATTATAAAAGAATGGACTTGTGTCAGAACATTGGAACTTTTTCAATACTTCTTTTGAAGTATCATATAAATTCTAAAGGAATAGACACAGTTTCAGGACTTTGGAATAGAAAAGGTATTTAGTACTTATGAAGTATACCGCAAAAATCGCAGAACGCAATACACCCTACCAAACGCAGACATGTTCGTTTCAAGGAAAAACAATATGCAAATCATGAACACACCAAAACAAAACACAAAGCGTTTAAATACTTTATAATTTCGACATTAAATAATTTAGATTTGGCTTTATTATAATACAATTAGGCTTAGATTAAACAATTGCGATGAATTTGATCTATATAGAACCGTTTTTACATCTAGAGGAGATCTACTACAACACGACACACTAATGCACAAGAAAAGGATAACAATGACTTTGGTAGAGTCGCTCTAACATAAGTAATCACAGAAAGCCAATTAGTTTTAAAGGAAGTTGGTACTATCCTACGTTTAAGCGAGATTGGGTAGGAATAAGGTCCGCAGACTGTGCCCAGACACAGGAAGAAAGAATAGCTACCTAAGCGTTACTGGTATAACATCAAACTATATTATTTGACGATTAAAACAGATAACAACCCTGGCTAAATTATTTTATTTTTTTGATGACACTTAATGGTGAACAGGGAGACATTAACCACATAACACGTTTGAAAAACCAGGGTGTCACTTCTAAGTTCTAACCAGCTATATATGCTAAGGTGAGGCTAACTACTTTAGGTATTATTATGACAGACATTATGATGCTGATAATGTAATCTGTATAACCTACCGTGCATAACGTTATTATGTTTTTATGCCCGTGTCATATATAATATACGGTATTGGATATATGTTCAGCTGTGTATGTCTGTATAGTCGTCCAGAGTGTCTGGACTGTTTATTGTGGCTAGAATGACCCGAGAGTGACCCGAGCGTTTAAATTTATTTGAGATGTCGAGGTCGAAGTGGTGCTAGATGTAACGCCAACCACAGGAATAAACCGTTGAAGCTGAACTGTAGCAGACGTGGAGCCTAAATAATGTGTGCTGATGACGGAGCGTATATCCATACATATGATCTTGTAGCCGTACACTAATTTTGAGATTTGTTAAACACATTGTATCTTTCGGGACTGTAAGGATGAGTTTTATGTATCCTTTTTGTGAGCATAACTTTACTGAGTGAATTCGTTTTCTCCACGAGTAAAATTCGATATCGTTTACTAGCTGAGTAAACTATATCCATCTTTTTTTCTAATCTCTGTGAATCATTCACTTGTTATTGCATTTTGTAAAGTAATTTATTTGTATTTTTCATTATTACATTTGTGCGTTCTTATATTAAATAATCCAATATTTTGATTATATATACATTCTCATTGTTTCCACTATGAAAACGAAGTAATATGGACAACGTTCTTCTGCATAACAGTTCCCGGTGATGTGGAACAAATTACCCATTGAAATTATACACAAAGACACAGTGGTCCCTTTTAAGAGTGCTCTTAAAACTTACCTTTTTCGACTACAAGAACAAACTGAAAGACCTAATAATGTTTTGTACTATAAATGTTTTCAGCATCTTTTATGTTTTCCAATTTCATTGATTTTGTTTTTCATTTTGATGTAGTCATATCATTATACATGTTATTAAGCGCTTAGAGTTTCTAAAGATTAGGCGCTATGCATCATTAAGCATTGTATTTATATCGTCAAAAGTTTCCACATATTTTTGTTCCTAGTTAGATTTTCCATTTTGTAAATAGGTTGGTAGATGCAGCATTTCGCTTTTATTTTGTAATTTGATTCTATATTTCAAGATCATATATCATCTATATTCCGGAATTTGATAAACCTTGTGTGCGTGCGTGCGTACGCACGTACATACATAACTACGTACATATGTACATACGTGCATGCATGGATATGTACGTATGTACTTACATACATACATACATACATACATACATACATACATACATACATACATACATACATACATACATACATACATACATACATACATACATACATACATACATACATACATACATACATACATACATACAGTTGCAATAGTAGTAATAAAAGCATCACCAATTTGAATAATAACATCGTTTCTGGTATGTAAATTTCTGCTACAGATTACTGATGTAGTAGTAGTACAAATTATCTCATTAGAATAGAGGAATGCTAAACACAATTCATAGCTTGTACATTGTGCTAAACAACCTTGAGTTAATGACAGCGTCCTCAAATAAAAATTGCATTGACATTTGTTTGCATTCCTATTTAATTTAATTGCATTAACAGTTGCTTGGATTCCTGAGTTAATGTCAGCGTTCTCATGTATGTGTGTCAAGCGCATATTTGTAAATTTTCATTCATATAATTATTAAAAAAAACAAAATTATGAACCGCATTTAATTCTATGAAGTTTTAAAAGTCGATGTCAAATCAGATGTGATAGTCAATAGTTTTTTTGCACGGAACTAATAGATAATTTTGTTATCTTCGGAGTATTCAACAGCCACTCATTCATTAATCGTAGTTTGGGTTTGCTCCCTTTGTCCATTTAAATGACATCCAAAAGACCGTATATATTCTTTGACCGTCCTTTCCTTGTTACAGTAATAAAATGTTGAATTACGCACAGAATAAAATAAAAAAGTAAACATTAATAATGCAGATTAAATCATTTTTGTTCAACGCTTTATCATCATAAACCACGAGGTTGTCGATGCCCGTTGATATCTTTAACCGCATATTTGTAAATTTTCTTTCATAGAATTATTAAAACGACAAAATTATGAACTGCATTAAATACGATAAAGTTTTAATTGTTAATGTCAAATAAGATGTGATGGTCAATAGTTTCGAAAAAGAAATTTTGGCTTTGTTCTCTGCAGCTATCGCATAGAACTAATAGAATAGATAACTTTGTTAACTTCGGAGTATTCAACAACCACTCACTCAGTAATCATAGTTTGGGTTTGCTCCCCTTGTCCATTTAAATGACATCAAAATGATTATATATTCTTTGACCGTCCTTGCCTTGTTAAGTAATAAGCAGAAGCAGGGGCAAATCAGACAACGTTTTAGAGGCGTTGATTTGGTAAACCATGGCTGCTCCAATATCGAAAAAAGCGTCAATATGGCAAACTAAGACTTCCTCGTAAATGTTTTATAGAGGCTCATTGGCAAAACAAAGACGCCACAATTGTTGTCGCACCCCCTGCTGCTGCTATGGGTTTAACAATTTTTTTACGATAAAAGATGCTACGATTTCACAAACAGGCTACTTTGTAAAACCTCACATCGTAAATCAATTAGATTATTGGACTGGTCAGTGAGTCTGAAATTAATTCTCGTTAACGAATTATTGACATCGCATATAGACTGGATTATTTGGATCCTCAATGATTAGAAACCCTGGAGGAGCTGTTGGTGCAAATGAATATAAAATATATCCTTGTTGAGTCTGATTTGACCGCTCGAGATTTATTTGGAAAGCCCCTTCGATAACATCACATACTAAATTCAATGCTATCACCGAGGCATTGCTATTCACATTTTGAGGAGCGATATGTCTACCACCGCCGTCTGGGTCATTATTACGTTTGAGGATTGTTGTTTGTTGTTTCCTTTTGGCGAGTATCATAGAAAAGTTTTCTTGAATAAGATCATTAACAGATTTTTTTAGTTCATTTGCGTTATACCCAATAAACTTGAAATCGGGTAAATCAGTTTCTTTGATATTGTAACCAGTTAGGAATTTTTGTTTATCTCCGCTATTATCATTAATTATTACTTGAATTATTCGTTTGTTGATATGTTATTGTTATTGATAAATGTAAATCTATCGGTTAATTTTGTATTTTTTATATAAGGTAAATAATCTCGATATGATTGGTTGATTTCATGATATGATTGAATATCCGTGACATAATAAGATTTTTTTGGTTCGGGTATTTGATAAGATGCCTCAAGTGGTATTTCAGGCCATCCTAATATTGTTCTTATAGAACTCTGATAGATATCTACGACATAACTAGATGAGTTTATCTCAATCGCGGATGATAACGTCGGCTCATGAACTGTTATAGCGATCTTCGATTCTGGTGTTCCAGTAATGGATTTTATTCTACGCTGAAATTCAGCATTGATTTGTTCGATTTGGTATGACCCAGATTGTAGCGAAACAACGTTCCAATCTGGAGTTCCGTCTTCGCAATTTTTATTCGCAAACACCAAGGAATTATTCGGTTGTTGACCGCCAGATGCTACCGACCTAATGTTAGGCCAACTTTGATACACTCGTAATTTTTCTAACGCTATCTCTTTCACGGGAATCGGAGTAGGAAAATTCACACTGAATTCAGGATTCGTTGAGGTTATTGAGATCATGCTGGTTTTTACCGGTGTTGTATTTTCCGCTATTCGTTGAAGTAGTTCTTGAGGTGTTGCCATTGTTAATATATTCATGTTGTCGCTCTAATTTTGACATCGCGGAATCATAAACACGCACCATCGCGTAAAACTCACTATTGGATATTAATGTGTCATCGAGTGACGACGATATCATCGAGGATAATTGCGAGTACGCTGTTGACACAACATGAAATTTAACTGCGTAATCTTGCAGTTTGCGTTGGCTGCATGATGATATTTTTTTGTTATTATTGAAATAATTCCCGCGATTGTTGTCACCGCTGATATACAAATTGGAACAGCTATCGGAGCAATTATTGTCACCGAGGAGAGTATAATACCAGCTCCGGTTATTACACCACTCACCGAGTACACGGTAACATCAACTGCGGTGATTCTTCGTCGGTATTTTTTTAAATTTTTACTTGAAACCCCTCAGTGAGTGTTTTGAGTTTAGTTTGAAATTCTCTGAGCTGATCATAGCGATATTGCTGTGATGACATCTTATTTATTACAACAGAATTCAATTTAGTTGTTTACTTAAATCCGCTACGAATTCCACATACCATGTTACTGAAACCCTAGCCAAATCATTATCCGTGGTTGTTATCGTAAATCGTTCAGTTGTATCCATATCGATAATTGTTGATATTATATTGTTGACCCCAGATGAACTCGTTGATGAAATATTAAATTGAGTCGGTGTCACTAGTGTTAATCGATAAATACCCTTGACGATTGCAGTGATACTTAATATATTGTTTGTAGGAGTCCACGCAAATGATCCGTATTGAATCGTGTATACTACGTTGTTGGTTTTCTCATGAGGAAATTTTGTTTTTTTCAATGATTGCTATCATCCTCGTTGCATCATTTTTGATTGCCTCGATGAAGTTTTTGATATCTTCGATGGATTTTTTAATATCAGGGAGTTTTATATCAATTTTATCCAGTGTGGTTGCAAAAAAATTTATCAATGATATTTTTACGAAATGATGTAAATTTTTCAACGTGATCTTCGTATTTAACTTGAAGTGTTGAAAACTCTAACATAGAAGTTTTTATCTCTGTGAGCTTCGATGTGGTCACTGGAGGATTACCAAAACCTTCTATCACGGGTTTATCAATATTGTCCATGATGGATTTTTGTAAATCAGTAAATTTATTAAATGTATTTATATGATCGTCATACTTATCATTGAGTGATTTCAATGAATTCGCCGAGGATATATAATTGTTATCGAGTGTTAATATTTTATCTGTGATTGTTGAAACAAGTGCGCCTGGTTTGAGTTTACCCTGATTGGAAAACAACGCGATAGTATTTTCTACTGCGTTGCGTTGTTTAACTAAAATATCATCCAGAGAAACATTAATCGTTTTCAATTTACCCTGACGATCTTGAAATACAACTATTTCATTGGGATCAACACTTGCTAAGTTCAACATCTCAGCTATTTCATCTTCGATTATTTTTTTTACATCACCGGTTGCAGTGCCACCGGCATCGTGTTTCTTCAACTGTGATAATTATCTCCCCCAAATATCGACCATTGTTATTGTAAAAATCTTTGATTTTGTAATTACTTCTCTCTGAAAAGCGATTACTCGTATATTCATTTACGACTTGATGAGGTGGTTTTCTTGATGATGAAATAGCGTCAAGGACATTCAATACTTCTATGCCGCATATTGGTGGGTCGTTCATTTGTTGGTAGCGTAGAATACCAAGTCTTCATTTTATGAAAAGTGTTTAAGCGGTGTATATAACGCATAAATTCTTTAGGCGGCGCTAATCCATATGAATCAAAATAAAAAATTACACGCGGATCAATCACGTATGCAACCCAGTGGGTTAAAGGTCCGGTGCTGTTATCGAGATTAATGATACTGGTTTCAACGTTGTTTGGTTGTGCCGGCAACTGATCTTTCATAAAGACACCTCTAAAGTTTTTTCTCGCTAGTATTTTAGCAGCGTCGAGTAAATCAAAATTTGACACTGGAACCTTCGGTTCTCGAGTTAGCAAACCGTTCCCGGTATTCTCAGGCCGCTTCCCTTGTACCATAAATACGGGGTTCCTGGTAGTCTTAGATTCTTTCCCTGTTTTTTGTATCCTTGTCCAGTTGCTTTCTTTAGTGCCATCCCTGCGGCGGTACCAACGACTCCTAATGCTGCCGCTTTAGCTACAGAAGGGGCTGCTGACACAATTAGCGCTGGTAACGCAGCTAACAACGAAAATTACCACCTGAGTTTATCATGGTTTTGATCGCAGCTGCAGAGAGAGTGATATGAACACCTTTTTTATCTTTGAAAGCATCATTTAAGTGTTTTATCTGACGAGTTGTCAATGATAATTTATTCTGACCACCAGACATCTGATTGTGTTTTAGCGTTATTGTGGTTCCACATTTTTTAGTTGATTCTGACTGCAATTTTTTAATCTGACCGGGAGTCAGTGTAACACTAATATGACTATATGACATTATATTAATACCCAGATTGATCTAATTGTTACATGTTTTTGGAAAACACTACATGTTTGAAAATATTACATATTTTCCAGTGGCGCATCAATTACTCTCATTCGTCCACCAACACCTTCGAGTAGCATTGATTTGTCGCTGAGAATGACAGCAACCGTTCTATAACCACCATCGTGGCAGAATAACGATAGTCAATCTGTATATGCGATTGATTAATTAATGTTTGATATATTATAATATCGCATTGTGGCAGAATAACGATAGTCGAGTTGAATGTGTGATTCCTTAATTAATGTTTGATATATTATAATATCACCTCGTGGCGGAATAACGATAGTAGAGCTGTATGTGTGATTCATTAATTAATGTTTCACATCGTGGCAGAATAACGATAATCGAGCTGTATGCGATTCATTAATGTTTGATACATTATAATATCACATCGTGGCAGAATAACGATAGTCGAGCTGTATGCGATTCATTAATTAATGTTTGATATATTATAATATCACCTCGTGGCAGAATAACGATAGCCAGGATGTATGCGATTCATTATATTAATGCTTGATATATTATAATATCACATCGTGGCAGAATAACGATAGTCAATCTGTATGTGTGATTGATTAATTAATGCTTGATATATTATAATATCACATCGTGGCAGAATAACGATAGTCAATCTGTATGTGTGATTGATTAATTAATGTTAGAAAGACAGAGACAATAGTTTAATGTATGTTTCTATAATGTAAACTATAATGCATCAAGACATTACACAAGACATAGGAACACGACATTGCATCAAGACATTACACAAGAGATAGACATGACATTGCACATTACATAATACATATTGACATGAGAGACAACAATTCATCAAGACATTACATAATACATATTGACATGACATTACATCAATACATTACACAAGAGATAGAGACATGACAAGTCATCAAGACATTACATAATACATAGAGACATGACAATTCATCAAGACATTACATAATACATAGATAATGCATAAAAACAGTACGTAATGCATGAAGAAGGTACGTAATGCATAAAGACAGTATAGGAGGTACTTAATGCATAAAGACGATACGTAATGCATAAAAAATGTACGTAATGCATAAAGACGGTACGTAATGCATAAAAACTGTACGTAATGCTGTCACATAATTAGGCGAAAATTTAATTTATTTTCTAATTGAATTACAAACTAATTTCACCATTTTTTTGGTTTCGTCGTACATGCGTTACCTGGGGTGAATAAGTGGTTTTCTCCAAGGTAAGCGGCGTGAAACGATTTGCATGTGCCTGGCTTCGAATTACATGAAGTCCGGAACATTAGAATCACGGGGTGTACGGTAATTTTGCCGTGATTTCTGCTCACCTATTTGAGGGTATATAAGGCAGAATATTACTGATAAATATTACAGGACCAAAAGTATCTTATCACAGGAAAGATAGCTCGTCATTCAATCTCCAGACAAATGGGTGAGTGCTAAATTAATATTTCATTTTATTGTGAATTTTATTCAGTTTATCATTTCATATAATGATGCCTTTATTACAATGCAGATTTTAAACGTGGAATATTTGGAATTACTAGTCACTATTAGACTTTAAATGCAATAGCGTAATCTAAGGTTTAGATTATTTTTGAGACAACTATTATTAGTCTGGTTTCTTTATTGTAGCTGATAACGTCTTTGAGATCGTAGCTGAAATTGTAGATGATTTGTTGCGGAACATCTCTGATAACATCTCTGATAACGTCTTTGAGATCGTAGCTGAAATTGTAGATGATTTGTTGCGGGACATCTCTGATAACATCTCTGATAACGTCTTTGAGATCGTAGCTGAAATTGTAGATGATTTGTTGCGGAACATCTCTGATAACATCTCTGATATCGTAGCTGAAATTGTAGCTGATATTGTAGCGGAGCATCTCTGTTTGTCGGATTGTCTGTCCGTCTACATCTGTCGTGACGTGTAAATATCCGGAAATCTAGAAGTCCGAGTGTCGGAGCTGTCTAGAGTTTTAAACATCCGGGGTGGACAGGCGAATAGAGTTAGATAAACGAGCAAAAGTAGAAATGTTAGAGTTAGAAGAAACAGCAAAGCAACGGGACCATGTGCGTAAGGTAGAATTAGTAACAGCTGGAAAAGGAGAACACGATTTTGCCTCTAGCAAATTAAGGGGCCTCAAATTACCTCCCTTTGACGATGAAAAAGATAACATGGATAGTTATCTTCATCGGTTTGAGCGGTATGCCGAAAACCAGAAGTGGAGTCAAAATGACTGGGCACTGCATCTTAGTGCTCTATTAAACGGTAAAGCACTGGATGTATACTCACGACTTCCTAGAGACGATGTGTTTAAGTACGACGTCCTAAAGGAAGCACTTCTCAAAAGGTGCGAGCTCACTG
Source organism: Unio pictorum (assembly GCA_030141615.1). NCBI lineage: Eukaryota > Metazoa > Mollusca > Bivalvia > Unionida > Unionidae > Unio > Unio pictorum. Next base: position 321,829 of record JARLTB010000308.1, read on the forward strand.
AACAGGGTTTTCGTAAAAAAGTTCAGGTATAGCAAGCCCGATAAGGGAGAAACCTTTGGTCAGTTCACCGTTAGAATTGCGAACTATTTTGAGCGGTGGATTGAATGCGGCAAAGCGGTGAAAACGTTTGAAGGGTTGACTGATTTCTTGCTCAGAGATAAATTATTTAATACAGTTGGGCGAGAATTAGATCAATTTCTGAAAGAGAAAGTCTTCACAAACGTAAAAGATATGGCTAAGCAAGCCGATTTCTTTACCGAAGCTCATGGGGGAACCCAGAACGTGGTTTCAAAAGATTTTAAGTCTGGAAACCAGTCTGCGAGACCGATGCCTAGGGAGCTTGTAAAATCAGCTGAGGCAAATAGGTCAGTTAGGAATCCAGGTATTCAGCGTCTGCAATGTTACTTGTGTAATGCATGGGTTCATGTTCAAAAAGACTGTCCTAAAAGAAAGGGACTTGTACATAAGGTAGCAGTGGCTATACAAAGTAAAGGTATATCTGATAATATCGTACGGGTAGAACCTTGTATTCATTCGCTTGGCACGTGTCTATTTCCCGAAGCGCATGCACCAACCGCGAGAGGGTTTGTCAACGGTCGAGAAGTCGTAGTATTACGTGACACTGGTTGCACGGACGTAGTGATCAAACGGAGTCTCGTGCAGGATAACCAAATGCTCGGGTGGGAGTCCCCATGTATGTTACTTGATCAGACGATCGGTCGCATTCCCGTAGCAAGGATCACGGTAAAAACACCTTTCCTAACGGGAACTGTTGATGCCCTTTGTATGAAAAATCCTATTTACGATCTGACGATCGGTAATGTTGAAGGTTTCCGTCTTCCAACTATGGCCGATTTTAAAATACCTTTGGCCCAGGCAGTCGAAACGCGAGCGCAAACACGGCGAGAGAAAACCGCGTTTAATAAATTAATAGTCCCTGAATCGATCCAGGAATTTCGCGAGATGAGTTCAAACAAGAGCAAGAACGCGATGAATCCATCAAAACAATTGTCGAGAAAATCGCGTCCGGCGCGATTAAACACTGCAAGGGTGGGGGTAGCTCGAGATTCGTACGAAAGAACGGATTAATTCATAGGGAGTTTAGCGCTCGGGAGGGTAAGAAGTATTGGCAAGTGGTCGTACCCCAGAGATATAGATCTCAAGTACTTAGGGTGCGCATGGGTCAAGCATGGCAGGACACCTAGGTAAGGCTAAGACCACTAGCAGGGTAGTCGCTGCATTCTACTGGCCCTGTGTTAATGGCGATGTCACACGGTTCTGTAGGTCGTGCGACGTATGTCAGAAAACCGTATGTAAGGGAAGGGTCACAAGGGTGCCCTTAGGACAGATGCCATTAATAGATACACCGGTTAAAAGAGTGGCAGTAGATATTGTAGGACCAATACACCCAGTTACCGAAAGAAAAAATCGGTATATTCTTACTCTGGTTGATTACGCGACCAGATACCCCGAAGCCGTAGCGTTACCAACTATTGAAACGGAAAGGGTAGCTGAAGCATTAGTTGATATCTTCAGTAGGGTAGGGGTGCCAGAAGAAATCCTAACTGATTGTGGTGCCCAATTCACCTCTCACCTCATGGGTGAAATAAGTAGGCTGTTATCCATCAAACAGATAAACACTACCCCATACCATCCGATGTGCAATGGACAGGTAGAGAAGTTTAATGGTACCCTGAAAAGCATGCTACGAAAGATGTGTGCGGAACGTCCGCAAGACTGGGACCGTTATTTAAACGCTGTTCTGTTCGCGTACCGTGAAGTACCGCAGGAAAGTTTAGGGTTTTCACCCTTCGAACTGTTGTACGGTAGAACAGTTCGAGGCCCGATGCGGATACTACGCGAACTATGGACTGGTGATGTCGCGAACGAGGAAATAAAAACAACTTACCAGTACGTGTTAGATCTGCGAAACAAACTTGAGAGTACATGCCAGATGGCACGTGATGAATTAATTAAATCGGGGCGCAGATATTCCAAGTATTATAACCGCAGAGCGCGAAATAGGAAATGTCTTGTGGGAGATCAGGTTCTATTGCTTTTTCCAACGAGCTCAAATAAGTTATTAGTCCAGTGGAAAGGTCCCTATGAAGTTAAAGAGGTAAAAGGTGACATGGACTATAAAATTGACATGGACGGTAATTTAAAGACATTCCTTTCTTTAGTGCCATCCCTGCGGCGGTACCAACGACTCCTAATGCTGCCGCTTTAGCTACCGAAGGGGCTGCTGCCACAATTAGCGCTGGTAACGCAGCTAACAACGAAAATATACCACCTGATTTTATCATGTTTTTGATCGCAGCTGCAGAGAGAGTGATATGAACACCTTTTTTATCTTTGAAAGCATCATTTAAGTGTTTTATCTGACGAGTTGTCAATGATAATTTATTCTGACCACCAGACATCTGATTGTGTTTTAGCGTTATCGTGGTTCCACATTTTTTAGTTGATTCTGATTGCAATTTTTTAATCTGACCGGGAGTCAGTGTAACACTAATATGACTATATGACATTATATTAATACCCAGATTGATCTAATTGTTACATGTTTTTGGAAAACACTACATGTTTGAAAATATTACATATTTTCCACTGGCGCATCAATTACTCTCATTCGTCCACCAACACCTTCGAGTAGCATTGATTTGTCGCTGAGAATGACAGCAACCGTTCTATAACCACCATCGTGGCAGAATAACGATAGTCAATCTGTATATGCGATTGATTAATTAATGTTTGATATATTATAATATCGCATTGTGGCAGAATAACGATAGTCGAGTTGAATGTGTGATTCCTTAATTAATGTTTGATATATTATAATATCACCTCGTGGCGGAATAACGATAGTAGAGCTGTATGTGTGATTCATTAATTAATGTTTCACATCGTGGCAGAATAACGATAATCGAGCTTTTATGCGATTCATTAATGTTTGATACATTATAATATCACATCGTGGCAGAATAACGATAGTCGAGCTGTATGCGATTCATTAATTAATGTTTGATATATTATAATATCACCTCGTGGCAGAATAACGATAGCCAGGATGTATGCGATTCATTATATTAATGCTTGATATATTATAATATCACATCGTGGCAGAATAACGATAGTCAATCTGTATGTGTGATTGATTAATTAATGTTAGAAAGACAGAGACAATAGTTTAATGTATGTTTCTATAATGTAAACTATAATGCATCAAGACATTACACAAGACATAGGAACACGACATTGCATCAAGACATTACACAAGAGATAGACATGACATTGCACATTACATAATACATATTGACATGAGAGACAACAATTCATCAAGACATTACATAATACATATTGACATGACATTACATCAATACATTACACAAGAGATAGAGACATGACAAGTCATCAAGACATTACATAATACATAGAGACATGACAATTCATCAAGACATTACATAATACATAGATAATGCATAAAAACAGTACGTAATGCATAAAGAAGGTACGTAATGCATAAAGACAGTATAGGAGGTACTTAATGCATAAAGACGATACGTAATGCATAAAAAATGTACGTAATGCATAAAGACGGTACGTAATGCATAAAAACTGTACGTAATGCTGTCACATAATTAGGCGAAAATTTAATTTATTTTCTAATTGAATTACAAACTAATTTCACCATTTTTTTGATTTCGTCGTACATGCGTTACCTGGGGTGAATAAGTGGTTTTCTCCAAGGTAAGCGGCGTGAAACGATTTGCATGTGCCTGGCTTCGAATTACATGAAGTCCGGAACATTAGAATCACGGGGTGTACGGTAATTTTGCCGTGATTTCTGCTCACCTATTTGAGGGTATATAAGGCAGAATATTACTGATAAATATTACAGGACCAAAAGTATCTTATCACAGGAAAGATAGCTCGTCATTCAATCTCCAGACAAATGGGTGAGTGCTAAATTAATATTTCATTTTATTGTGAATTTTATTCAGTTTATCATTTCATATAATGATGCCTTTATTACAATGCAGATTTTAAACGTGGAATATTTGGAATTACTAGTCACTATTAGACTTTAAATGCAATAGCGTAATCTAAGGTTTAGATTATTTTTGAGACAACTATTATTAGTCTGGTTTCTTTATTGTAGCTGATAACGTCTTTGAGATCGTAGCTGAAATTGTAGATGATTTGTTGCGGAACATCTCTGATAACATCTCTGATAACGTCTTTGAGATCGTAGCTGAAATTGTAGATGATTTGTTGCGGGACATCTCTGATAACATCTCTGATAACGTCTTTGAGATCGTAGCTGAAATTGTAGATGATTTGTTGCGGAACATCTCTGATAACATCTCTGATATCGTAGCTGAAATTGTAGCTGATATTGTAGCGGAGCATCTCTGTTTGTCGGATTGTCTGTCCGTCTACATCTGTCGTGACGTGTAAATATCCGGAAATCTAGAAGTCCGAGTGTCGGAGCTGTCTAGAGTTTTAAACATCCGGGGTGGACAGGCGAATAGAGTTAGATAAACGAGCAAAAGTAGAAATGTTAGAGTTAGAAGAAACAGCAAAGCAACGGGACCATGTGCGTAAGGTAGAATTAGTAACAGCTGGAAAAGGAGAACACGATTTTGCCTCTAGCAAATTAAGGGGCCTCAAATTACCTCCCTTTGACGATGAAAAAGATAACATGGATAGTTATCTTCATCGGTTTGAGCGGTATGCCGAAAACCAGAAGTGGAGTCAAAATGACTGGGCACTGCATCTTAGTGCTCTATTAAACGGTAAAGCACTGGATGTATACTCACGACTTCCTAGAGACGATGTGTTTAAGTACGACGTCCTAAAGGAAGCACTTCTCAAAAGGTGCGAGCTCACTGAACAGGGTTTTCGTAAAAAAGTTCAGGTATAGCAAGCCCGATAAGGGAGAAACCTTTGGTCAGTTCACCGTTAGAATTGCGAACTATTTTGAGCGGTGGATTGAATGCGGCAAAGCGGTGAAAACGTTTGAAGGGTTGACTGATTTCTTGCTCAGAGATAAATTATTTAATACAGTTGGGCGAGAATTAGATCAATTTCTGAAAGAGAAAGTCTTCACAAACGTAAAAGATATGGCTAAGCAAGCCGATTTCTTTGCCGAAGCTCATGGGGGAACCCAGAACGTGGTTTCAAAAGATTTTAAGTCTGGAAACCAGTCTGCGAGACCGATGCCTAGGGAGCTTGTAAAATCAGCTGAGGCAAATAGGTCAGTTAGGAATCCAGGTATTCAGCGTCTGCAATGTTACTTGTGTAATGCATGGGTTCATGTTCAAAAAGACTGTCCTAAAAGAAAGGGACTTGTACATAAGGTAGCAGTGGCTATACAAAGTAAAGGTATATCTGATAATATCGTACGGGTAGAACCTTGTATTCATTCGCTTGGCACGTGTCTATTTCCCGAAGCGCGTGTACCAACCGCTAGAGGGTTTGTCAACGGTCGAGAAGTCGTAGTATTACGTGACACTGGTTGCACGGACGTAGTGATCAAACGGAGTCTCGTGCAGGATAACCAAATGCTCGGGTGGGAGTCCCCATGTATGTTACTTGATCAGACGATCGGTCGCATTCCCGTAGCAAGGATCACGGTAAAAACACCTTTCCTAACGGGAACTGTTGATGCCCTTTGTATGGAAAATCCTATTTACGATCTGACGATCGGTAATGTTGAAGGTTTCCGTCTTCCAACTATGGCCGATTTTAAAATACCTTTGGCTCAGGCAGTCGAAACGCGAGCGCAAACACGGCGAGAGAAAACCGCGTTTAATAAATTAATAGTCCCTGAATCGATCTCAGGAATTTCGCGAGATGAGTTCAAACAAGAGCAAGAACGCGATGAATCCATCAAAACAATTGTCGAGAAAATCGCGTCCGGCGCGATTAAACACTGCAAGGGTGGGGGTAGCTCGAGATTCGTACGAAAGAACGGATTAATTCATAGGGAGTTTAGCGCTCGGGAGGGTAAGAAGTATTGGCAAGTGGTCGTACCCCAGAGATATAGATCTCAAGTACTTAGGGTGGCGCATGGGTCAAGCATGGCAGGACACCTAGGTAAGGCTAAGACCACTAGCAGGGTAGTCGCTGAATTCTACTGGCCCTGTGTTAATGGCGATGTCACACGGTTCTGTAGGTCGTGCGACGTATGTCAGAAAACCGTATGTAAGGGAAGGGTCACAAGGGTGCCCTTAGGACAGATGCCATTAATAGATACACCGGTTAAAAGAGTGGCAGTAGATATTGTAGGACCAATACACCCAGTTACCGAAAGAAAAAATCGGTATATTCTTACTCTGGTTGATTACGCGACCAGATACCCCGAAGCCGTAGCGTTACCAACTATTGAAACGGAAAGGGTAGCTGAAGCATTAGTTGATATCTTCAGTAGGGTAGGGGTGCCAGAAGAAATCCTAACTGATTGTGGTGCCCAATTCACCTCTGACCTCATGGGTGAAATAAGTAGGCTGTTATCCATCACACAGATAAACACTACCCCATACCATCCGATGTGCAATGAACAGGTAGAGAAGTTTAATGGTACCCTGAAAAGCATGCTACGAAAGATGTGTGCGGAACGTCCGCAAGACTGGGACCGTTATTTAAACGCTGTTCTGTTCGCGTACCGTGAAGTACCGCAGGAAAGTTTAGGGTTTTCACCCTTCGAACTGTTGTACGGTAGAACAGTTCGAGGCCCGATGCGGATACTACGCGAACTATGGACTGGTGATGTCGCGAACGAGGAAATAAAAACAACTTACCAGTACGTGTTAGATCTGCGAAACAAACTTGAGAGTACATGCCAGATGGCACGTGATGAATTAATTAAATCGGGGCGCAGATATTCCAAGTATTATAACCGCAGAGCGCGAAATAGGAAATGTCTTGTGGGAGATCAGGTTCTATTGCTTTTTCCAACGAGCTCAAATAAGTTATTAGTCCAGTGTTAAGGTCCCTATGAAGTTAAAGAGGTAAAAGGTGACATGGACTATAAAATTGACATGGACGGTAATTTAAAGACATTCCTTTCTTTAGTGCCATCCCTGCGGCGGTACCAACGACTCCTAATGCTGCCGCTTTAGCTACCGAAGGGGCTGCTGCCACAATTAGCGCTGGTAACGCAGCTAACAACGAAAATATACCACCTGATTTTATCATGTTTTTGATCGCAGCTGCAGAGAGAGTGATATGAACACCTTTTTTATCTTTGAAAGCATAATTTAAGTGTTTTATCTGACGAGTTGTCAATGATAATTTATTCTGACCACCAGACATCTGATTGTGTTTTAGCGTTATCGTGGTTCCACATTTTTTAGTTGATTCTGATTGCAATTTTTTAATCTGACCGGGAGTCAGTGTAACACTAATATGACTATATGACATTATATTAATACCCAGATTGATCTAATTGTTACATGTTTTTGGAAAACACTACATGTTTGAAAATATTACATATTTTCCACTGGCGCATCAATTACTCTCATTCGTCCACCAACACCTTCGAGTAGCATTGATTTGTCGCTGAGAATGACAGCAACCGTTCTATAACCACCATCGTGGCAGAATAACGATAGTCAATCTGTATATGCGATTGATTAATTAATGTTTGATATATTATAATATCGCATTGTGGCAGAATAACGATAGTCGAGTTGAATGTGTGATTCCTTAATTAATGTTTGATATATTATAATATCACCTCGTGGCGGAATAACGATAGTAGAGCTGTATGTGTGATTCATTAATTAATGTTTCACATCGTGGCAGAATAACGATAATCGAGCTTTTATGCGATTCATTAATGTTTGATACATTATAATATCACATCGTGGCAGAATAACGATAGTCGAGCTGTATGCGATTCATTAATTAATGTTTGATATATTATAATATCACCTCGTGGCAGAATAACGATAGCCAGGATGTATGCGATTCATTATATTAATGCTTGATATATTATAATATCACATCGTGGCAGAATAACGATAGTCAATCTGTATGTGTGATTGATTAATTAATGCTTGATATATTATAATATCACATCGTGGCAGAATAACGATAGTCAATCTGTATGTGTGATTGATTAATTAATGTTAGAAAGACAGAGACAATAGTTTAATGTAATGTTTCTATAATGTAAACTATAATGCATCAAGACATTACACAAGACATAGGAACACGACATTGCATCAAGACATTACACAAGAGATAGACATGACATTGCACATTACATAATACATATTGACATGAGAGACAACAATTCATCAAGACATTACATAATACATATTGACATGACATTACATCAATACATTACACAAGAGATAGAGACATGACAATTCATCAAGACATTACATAATACATAGATAATGCATAAAAACAGTACGTAATGCATAAAGAAGGTACGTAATGCATCAAGACAGTATAGGAGGTACTTAATGCATAAAGACGATACGTAATGCATAAAAAATGTACGTAATGCATAAAGACGGTACGTAATGCATAAAAACTGTACGTAATGCTGTCACATAATTAGGCGAAAATTTAATTTATTTTCTAATTGAATTACAAACTAATTTCACCATTTTTTTTGTTTCGTCGTACATGCGTTACCTGGGGTGAATAAGTGGTTTTCTCCAAGGTAAGCGGCGTGAAACGATTTGCATGTGCCTGGCTTCGAATTACATGAAGTCCGGAACATATGAATCACGGGGTGTACGGTAATTTTGCCGTGATTTCTGCTCACTTATTTGAGGGTATATAAGGCAGAATATTACTGATAAATATTACAGGACCAAAAGTATCTTATCACAGGAAAGATAGCTCGTCATTCAATTTCCAGCCAAATGGGTGAGTGTTAAATTAATATTTCATTTTATTGTGAATATTATTCAGTTTATCATTTCATATAATGATGCCTTTATTACAATGCAGATTTTAAACGTGGAATATTTGGAATTACTAGTCACTATTAGACTTTAAATGCAATAGCGTAATCTAAGGTTTAGATTATTTTTTGAGACAACTATTATTAGTCTGGTTTCTTTATTGTAGCTGATAACGTCTTTGAGATCGTAGCTGAAATTGTAGATGATTTGTTGCGGAACATCTCTGATAACATCTCTGATAACGTCTTTGAGATCGTAGCTGAAATTGTAGATGATTTGTTGCGGAACATCTCTGATAACATCTCTGATATCGTAGCTGAAATTGTAGCTGATATTGTAGCGGAGCATCTCTGTTTGTCGGATTGTCTGTCCGTCTACATCTGTCGTGACGTGTAAATATCCGGAAATCTAGAAGTCCGAGTGTCGGAGCTGTCTAGAGTTTTAAACATCCGGGGTGGACAGGCGAATAGAGTTAGATAAACGAGCAAAAGTAGAAATGTTAGAGTTAGAAGAAACAGCAAAGCAACGGGACCATGTGCGTAAGGTAGAATTAGTAACAGCTGGAAAAGGAGAACACGATTTTGCCTCTAGCAAATTAAGGGGCCTCAAATTACCTCCCTTTGACGATGAAAAAGATAACATGGATAGTTATCTTCATCGGTTTGAGCGGTATGCCGAAAACCAGAAGTGGAGTCAAAATGACTGGGCACTGCATCTTAGTGCTCTATTAAACGGTAAAGCACTGGATGTATACTCACGACTTCCTAGAGACGATGTGTTTAAGTACGACGTCCTAAAGGAAGCACTTCTCAAAAGGTACGAGCTCACTGAACAGGGTTTTCGTAAAAAAGTTCAGGTATAGCAAGCCCGATAAGGGAGAAACCTTTGGTCAGTTCACCGTTAGAATTGCGAACTATTTTGAGCGGTGGATTGAATGCGGCAAAGCGGTGAAAACGTTTGAAGGGTTGACTGATTTCTTGCTCAGAGATAAATTTTTTAATACAGTTGGGCGAGAATTAGATCAATTTCTGAAAGAGAAAGTCTTCACAAACGTAAAAGATATGGCTAAGCAAGCCGATTTCTTTGCCGAAGCTCATGGGGGAACCCAGAACGTGGTTTCAAAAGATTTTAAGTCTGGAAACCAGTCTGCGAGACCGATGCCTAGGGAGCTTGTAAAATCAGCTGAGGCAAATAGGTCAGTTAGGAATCCAGGTATTCAGCGTCTGCAATGTTACTTGTGTAATGCATGGGTTCATGTTCAAAAAGACTGTCCTAAAAGAAAGGGACTTGTACATAAGGTAGCAGTGGCTATACAAAGTAAAGGTATATCTGATAATATCGTACGGGTAGAACCTTGTATTCATTCGCTTGGCACGTGTCTATTTCCCGAAGCGCGTGTACCAACCGCGAGAGGGTTTGTCAACGGTCGAGAAGTCGTAGTATTACGTGACACTGGTTGCACGGACGTAGTGATCAAACGGAGTCTCGTGCAGGATAACCAAATGCTCGGGTGGGAGTCCCCATGTATGTTACTTGATCAGACGATCGGTCGCATTCCCGTAGCAAGGATCACGGTAAAAACACCTTTCCTAACGGGAACTGTTGATGCCCTTTGTATGGAAAATCCTATTTACGATCTGACGATCGGTAATGTTGAAGGTTTCCGTCTTCCAACTATGGCCGATTTTAAAATACCTTTGGCCCAGGCAGTCGAAACGCGAGCGCAAACACGGCGAGAGAAAACCGCGTTTAATAAATTAATAGTCCCTGAATCGATCTCAGGAATTTCGCGAGATGAGTTCAAACAAGAGCAAGAACGCGATGAATCCATCAAAACAATTGTTGAGAAAATCGCGTCCGGCGCGATTAAACACTGCAAGGGTGGGGGTAGCTCGAGATTCGTACGAAAGAACGGATTAATTCATAGGGAGTTTAGCGCTCGGGAGGGTAAGAAGTATTGGCAAGTGGTCGTACCCCAGAGATATAGATCTCAAGTACTTAGGGTGCGCATGGGTCAAGCATGGCAGGACACCTAGGTAAGGCTAAGACCACTAGCAGGGTAGTCGCTGAATTCTACTGGCCCGGTGTTAATGGCGATGTCACACGGTTCTGTAGGTCGTGCGACGTATGTCAGAAAACCGTATGTAAGGGAAGGGTCACAAGGGTGCCCTTAGGACAGATGCCATTAATATATACACCGGTTAAAAGAGTGGCAGTAGATATTGTAGGACCAATACACCCAGTTACCGAAAGAAAGAATCGGTATATTCTTACTCTGGTTGATTACGCGACCAGATACCCCGAATCCGTAGCGTTACCAACTATTGAAACGGAAAGGGTAGCTGAAGCATTAGTTGATATCTTCAGTAGGGTAGGGGTGCCAGAAGAAATCCTCACTGATTGTGGTGCCCAATTCACCTCTGACCTCATGGGTGAAATAAGTAGGCTGTTATCCATCAAACAGCTAAACACTACCCCATACCATCCGATGTGCAATGGACAGGTAGAGAAGTTTAATGGTACCCTGAAAAGCATGCTACGAAAGATGTGTGCGGAACGTCCGCAAGACTGGGACCGTTATTTAAACGCTGTTCTGTTCGCGTACCGTGAAGTACCGCAGGAAAGTTTAGGGTTTTCACCCTTCGAACTGTTGTACGGTAGAACAGTTCGAGGCCCGATGCGGATACTACGCGAACTATGGACTGGTGATGTCGCGAACGAGGAAATAAAAACAACTTACCAGTACGTGTTAGATCTGCGAAACAAACTTGAGAGTACATGCCAGATGGCACGTGATGAATTAATTAAATCGGGGCGCAGATATGCCAAGTATTATAACCGCAGAGCGCGAAATAGGAAATGTCTTGTGGGAGATCAGGTTCTATTACTTTTTCCAACGAGCTCAAATAAGTTATTAGTCCAGTGGAAAGGTCCCTATGAAGTTAAAGAGGTAAAAGGTGACATGGACTATAAAATTGACATGGACGGTAATTTAAAGACATTCCATGCTAGCATACTCAAGTTGTATATCAAGAGACAGAGCGACAATGTTGAAAAAGGGGTTTTAAATGTCGTTTGTACGGCAGTCGTAGACGATGATGAAGCAGATTCGAATATCGAGAGTTCCCTTGAATGTCCCTTGGGAGTTGCGGGGGAAGGGATAGATAAGGTCAATGTGAGTGAGAAGTTGATGAAAGACCAGCGTCAACAGATTAATGCGCTCTTGGCTAAACACTCTTATGTATTCACAGACAGACCAGGTTGTACAACTTTGTTGGACCTCAAAATTAAACTGAATACGTCTGACCCTATTCGAATCAAGGGCTATCCGGTGCCATACAACGCACGTGAAGCCGTGGACGAAGAGGTGGGTAAAATATTGGATCTGGGGGTGATTGAACCCTCCAGCTCGCCATATTCTTCTCCAGTAGTGCTAGTCAGGAAAAAGGACGGGACGAACCGATTCTGTATCGATTTTCGGCAATTGAATAAAATCACTGTGTTCGATGCAGAACCAATGCCAGATATGGAGGGTCTATTTGCAAAGTTGTCGGGAAACCGATGGATTTCCAAATTGGATCTGTCCAAGGGATATTGGCAGGTTCCCATTGTCCCAGAGTCCCGAACTTTGACAGCATTTGCGACCCAGAAAGGATTGTATCAATTCAAAGTGATGCCATTCGGGTTAGTTGGAGCCAGCGCCACTTGTTGTCGTTTGATGCGAAAGTTGCTTAAAAGTTTAGCAAACGTTGATAGCTTTGTCGACGACATATTCGTGTACACGAATACTTGGAGTGAACACGTGTCCGTCCTGAGCGAGCTCTTCAATAGACTCCGCAGAGCGAACCTCACAGTGAGACCCACTAAATGCAGTATTGGTTATACAGATTTAGATTGTTTGGGTCATAGGGTCAGCGGTATGGGTCAGTTAAAACCTCACCCCAAGCAAGTTGAAGCAATTAGAGACGCACCAAAGCCAACCAACAAAACGCAGGTAAGATCATTTCTAGGTCTAGTAGGTTTTTATAGAAAGTTTATACCGAACTTTGCAGCCATTGCTAGCCCGCTGTCTGATTTGACCAAGAAGGGGCAACCCAACAAAGTTGAATGGGGACCGCCACAAGATAAAGCATTTTGTGCTCTGAAAGAGAAACTGGTTAGTGCACCTATATTAAAATTGCCAGATGTCAGTAAACCTTTTATTCTAAGAACAGATGCTTCTGAAACTGGGTTGGGGGCAGTTTTACTGCAAGAGCAAGACGACAGTAAGTTACCCGTAGCTTACTCGAGTAGGAAATTGCTACCCAGGGAGAAGAATTATTCCGTCATAGAAAAGGAATGTTTGGACGTAGTATGGGGAATTGGGAAGTATCACGCATATCTATTTGGGAGAGATTTCGTTCTCGAGACTGATCACCAACCCTTACTGTATTTAAACAAGGCCAAGGTCGCCAACGCTCGGTTGATGCGTTGGGTGCTAACACTACAACCTTATCGTTTCCGTGTAGAAGCAATAAGGGGAGTTAATATAGGCGCAGACTAATTGAGTAGGGCATGATGGGAAATTTGTATGAATTTGCCCAGTAATAAAATCCATATTGTAGTATAACCAGTGTAAATGTTGTAAGATATCATCAGTAGTTATTTTTCTTCTATTCTGTGTTAGTTTTAAAAATGTGTACGTTTTTTTCTTAGGGGGGAGGTATTGTCACAGAATTAGGCGAAAATTTAATTTATTTTCTAATTGAATTACAAACTAATTTCACCATTTTTTTTATTTCGTCGTACATGCGTTACCTGGGGTGAATAAGTGGTTTTCTCCAAGGTAAGCGGCGTGTAACGATTTGCATGTGCCTGACTTCGAATTACATGAAGTCCGGAACATTAGAATCACGGAGTGCACGGTAATTTTGACGTGATTTCTGCTCACCTATTTGAGGGTATATAAGGCAGAATATTACTGATAAATATTACTGGACCAAAAGTATCTTATCACAGGAAAGATAGGTCGTCATTCAATCACCAGCCAAAGGGGTGAGTGTTAAATTTATCTTTCGTTTTATTGTGAATTTTATTCAGTTTATCATTTCATATAATGATGCCTTTATTACAATGCAGATTTTAAACGTGGAATATTTGGAATTACTAGTCACTATTAGACTTTAAATGCAATAGCGTAATCTAAGGTTTAGATTATTTTTTGAGACAACTATTATTAGTCTGGTTTCTTTATTGTAGCTGATAACGTCTTTGAGATCGTAGCTGAAATTGTAGATGATTTGTTGCGGAACATCTCTGATAACATCTCTGATAACGTCTTTGAGATCGTAGCTGAAATTGTAGATGATTTGTTGCGGAACATCTCTGATAACATCTCTGATAACGTCTTTGAGATCGTAGCTGAAATTGTAGATGATTTGTTGCGGAACATCTCTGATAACATCTCTGATAACATCTCTGATATCGTAGCTGAAATTGTAGCTGATATTGTAGCGGAGCATCTCTGTTTGTCGGATTGTCTGTCCGTCTACATCTGTCGTGACGTGTAAATATCCGGAAATCTAGAAGTCCGAGTGTCGGAGCTGTCTAGTGTTGTAAACATCTGGGGTGGCATATGGGGTATTGAGGAACGTTAGTTCTAGTAGATGTTGTATGCTGTCTGTACATATAACTGTGGTGGATCCGTGAAGGGCAAGTGACCGATAAAAGTATTGTGTCAACCCTAGGTATTCGGGGAAACTGGGCGGCGATTCAACTGTTGGTGAATCGTAGGGTTATACAGGGTCGAGACACATGTGTGTGTTGCAATTGTAGTACAATTGAATACATTGTTATATTTACATAATTACTTCAAATCACAATAGTATTTCAAGGGATTGCATGAATCTCAATAAAAGTTAGCAACTTGATTAAATACATGTATATGTTCGTGCTAAGTTGTCGCATGCCATACGTGCGATAGTATAGTTTGATGTTTGTGTTTATTATCGTAATTTATACTTGCGTTAATATAACTTTTGTAAAGGTTCCTTGGATCTGTGTATAGTCCAAGAGATTCCTTTGTATCTGTGTTTTATTTTGTATTAATATTTCATTTATTCATGTATTGTGAGTGTAATTGTGGGTTGAACGCATGAGTTATTGTGTTGATACATCATTATTTTTCATTAATAATTTATTTCATAAATTTTTATTTTCTTTCACATATTGTGTTTGTGTTGTTCATTTAATCCACCATCCACTCGGTAACAATTCTTTTACAAATGCATACAGGCGATGCTGAATGCATAAAGACGATACGTATGCATAAAGACAATTTATAATGCATATAGGCATTATATTATGCATCAAGACGATTCTTAATGCCTAAAGATGGTGCGTAATACATAAAGAACGGTACGTGATGCATAAAGACGTTACGTAATACATAAAGACGATACGTGATGCATAAAGACGTTACGTAATACATAAAGGCGATACGTGATGCATAAAGGCGTTACGTAATACATAAAGACGATACGTAATTTATAAAGAAGGTACGTACTACATAAAGACGATACGTAATGCATAGACATTTCAAAAGGCATACATCATAAAGACATGACATTTTGCATAAAGACGTCACACAATGCATAACTACATGACATTATGCATAAAGACGGTACGTGATGCATAAAGACGGTACGTAATGCATAAAGACGTGACATTATGTAGTGTCTTATACATACATTACAGAAACCTGATTTACAAGACATAAAAACACTCTATAATGCTTCATAATGCAATAAGAGTTTGTTGAGAGTTTTAATGACTTTTAACAACATATTGGCTGAACTATGCTTCGGAAAAAAAAGCTAAGTGTCTTTCCCAAGGTCATACCGAGACAACCAACACGTGCTGGGTTGGGTTGTTATTGAACTCGCTCTGCCAACTGGACTTACGCTGCTCCTCACGAGAACATACAAAATACAAATTACATTAAAGAACAAAACACCCCGCGTTTAAAACATAAAAAGCAAGCTAGCAAAGCCACATTAAAAGAGTCTGTATTTGAAAGAAAAAACGGCATTTATTTATCTGAAACGAAACACTGCTCATACATAGAAGCATGTCAATATGTTAATTAAACTTGAAAATCCAATAGTTGGACGTGCGAACAAAAACATTGTATAGGTTATCCTTAATGACATTATGCAAATAAATCGGTCAGGCAGTTGATACTAAAATCATAATTTTGGAGCTCTATTTCCTAAAAGATAAAACTATTTAATTTCATCCCGTATGCACTAACTTGAGGATTTGCAATATTTATTTAGCAAGATATTCAATGCCACGGTATTATGGCAATCACTCTATAATACGGTCGTGCTATTTCGAACACTGCACTGTACTGTCCTTTGTTAACAGAGGCAAGATCAGTTACTGGGGAATGCGGTATTTGTTGGATAGAGAAATGTTTCCAATATTGAGTAACCTGTTATAGCATTAATGGATATAACAGAATTATAGTAAAACTCATAATCCTATTAGGGATAGATTTTTTAGTAAAATTAAATTGTATTAAAGTAATGTTTATTCATTTATATTAAGTAAGTTTCTAAAATATATTAAGATTAATTTCAATTATTTCTAAAGCACAACTATATATGTTAATGGAATGAACATAGTTGCTGCGCAAGCGAAAAAAAGGTAATGTATATCGCCGTATTCAATAAAACAAGTAAGAGTAACTAAAGCTTTACGAATGTACAGTGTTGTGTGGAATAAGCGTATCATGTTACTAAAAACATTATACGTGCCATATCGCTAATTCAGCGAGAGCCCTAAGTTTTCTCAGTAAAAATATATAATTCTGCAAACCAGACAGATTTCAAGATTATATATTAGTGAATTTTCAACTCGGTGACTAAAAGTGTGTTAACGTCTCTCTAGTGACGCAAACAAAATGTTTCTGAACAAGCTATATATATATATATATATATATATATATATATATATATATATATATATATATATATATATATATATATATATATATATATATATATATATATATATATATATATATATATATATGTATATATATATATATATAATATTGAACATTAAATCTAACTACTAGATGTCTAGTATTTAACATAAGATAATGTTTGTGAATTTTTAAACTCATCTCATTTACCGAATCCTTCACTTAGTCTGTGTGTTGTTTTCTTCTTACTTTCTTTGTTTTTTTTTCATGCCAGTAAGATGGTTTAATTTTATATTGTTGTTGAATAAAACATCCTGCCTTTATTGTGTTCATCTAGTATTTTGTTGGATCGAACACCTTGCCAGTAGTATGATTTCTATTTATATCGCTGTTGAATAAAACATTATGCCAGTCCAGTATCATCATTAACTACAATGCTGTATCAAACATTCTAACATCAGTGTGTCTTCTTTATTGCATTGTTTGGTAATACATCCTGTCAGTAGTGTGTTTATGTGTTCAGTTATTACATTATTGGATCGAACACCCTGCCAGTATTGTGTCTTCAGTTACTATATTTTGAGATAAAACACCCTGATAGTAGGGTTTCTTTAGTTACAACATTATTCTATCGAACATCCTGCCAGTATTCCGTCTTGAGCAACTCCATCGTTGGACAGGACATCCTACGAGTAAGCGTGTCTATTTATTGTATCGAACATCCTGCCAGTTGTGAGCTCAGTTACTACATTGTCCATTGAACACGCTGCAAGTAGTGTACCTTCAGTTATTATACTATTGGATCGTAATCTAACTTTAGTCTTCCAATTTACGACATTATTGGATCGAAATCTAACATTAGTGTTCCCATTTACGACATTATTGGATCGAAATCTAACATTAGTGTTCACATTTACGACAATATTGGATCGAAATCTAACATTAGTGTTACCATTTATGACAATATTGGATCGAAATCTAACATTAGTGTTACCATTTATGACAATATTGGATCGAAATCTAACATTAGTGTTCCCATTTACGACATTATTGGATCGAAATCTAACATTAGTGTTACCATTTACGACAATATTGGATCGAAATCTAACATTAGTGTTACCATTTGTTGGATCGACGATCTAATTTGTAGTTTATTCATTGTTGGATCAGCAATCTAATTATAGTATATTCAGTTACTACATTGTTTGATCGAAAATCTAATTGTAATATATTCAGTTACATTATTATACCGAACACACTACCAGTAGTGTGTTTTCATCTAATAAATGTTGGATCGAACATTATTATACTCTATCCATAAATCTGAAATCAACTTCATATTCTTTTCAGGGCTAATCTGTGTTACTTTGATTTCTTGTCTCTTAGACATCGTGATAAAGTTAGAAGATTAAATATCTGGCTAATATTTTGATATCTTTTCTTATATATGTCTTTATGACTTCATGGGATTTACACTGTGACTAAGATTCTTACATAACAAAGTTCTCGTGTCTTGTCTGACATGTATCGTTATGATTTCATGAGAAATGTATAACATTCTTATATAACCCTGTTCTTATATCCTGTATCATATTTATATTGATGAGTTTTCAAGATTAAATTTCAGGCTAACATTCTTATATAACTTTTTTTTCTGGTGTAATATTGATACCTACAGATGGTATATCTTTATGTTTTCAAATTGCCCGTCTCATAGTTGAGAAGCGACTGGTTTTCATAAAAATCATCCACAGTACACGATATCCCCAATCACGTGATTTCAATATTTGTAAATAACGGATTTATCTTTCATCTGTACATTGTTCATCAAACAACGGATCCTTATGGTAAGTAAATCTGCGTAGAAGTGCAAAGTGTCTAAGTTAAAAGTGTGCAAATGTCTGCATGTAAGTTTACATCGGGAATTAAATTGCCTCCGTGCTTAATGAGCTAAGAAACAGAACAGAAAGAACCACCGACTCACAAGAAGCAACTTGAAAGCTTTCTCACATACCCCCATTGGCCAAACCCGAAACACGAATCCACGCAGGCAGATGCAATGTGGCAATAATCCGCAACGGTGAGCGCTTTAGATCGCTTGGCTTCGGCCACCCCCCGCCCCCCGCCCTTAATTCATTGTACAGTACACGTTCAGTGGGCACAGTGGTTTTTTTGATTCATGAATTAGTTGTACATTACATACTTACTGGGCTAATTGGTATTCCTTGATTCATGAATTAGTTGTATATTACACATTAATTGGGCTAATTGGTATCCCTTGATTCATGAATTAGTGCAACACATTACACGCTAATTGGGCTAATTGGTATCCCTTGATTCATGAATTAGTTGTACATTACACGCTAATTGGGCTAATTGGTATCCCCTGATTCATGAATTAGTGCAACACATTACACGCTAATTGGGCTAATTGGTATCCCTTGATTCATGAATTAGTTGTACATTACACGCTAATTGGGCTAACTGGTATCCCTTGATTCATGAATTAGTTGTGCATTACACGCTAATTGGACTAATTGTATTCCTTGATTCATGAATTATTTGTACATTACACGCTAATTGCGTTAATTGGTATTCCTTGATTCAAGAAATAGTTGTATATTACACGCTAATTGGGCACATTGTTATTCCTTGATTCAAGAATTAGTTGTACATTACACGCTAACTGTTTTTTATTGTTATTCCTTGATTCATGAATTAGTTGTACATTACATACACATTGGGCTAATTGGTATTCCTTGATTCTTGAATTAGTTGTACATTACACGCTAATTGTGTTAATTCTTATTCTTGATTCATTAATTAGTTTACATTACATACACATTGGGCTAATTGTTATTCCTTCATTCAATAATAAATTGTGCATTAAAAAATCTTATTGGGCACATTGTTATATGTTGATCATGAATTACTTGTACATTACACAGTTATTGGGCACATTATCATTCCTTGATTGACGAATAAGGTCCTAATTACGTCGTTTTATTAAGGAGTAGGGAGTGCGCTTACAGATAATCAATATCTGACCTCTGTGTTGGTTGGTGCCTCGAGTTTGTCAAATATTGGTATGAGAGAAAGCTTGCCAAAGCTCTCTGTGGGTCAATGGTTTTTCTCAGTGCTTTCGCTGATTTTTTTGTCCACCAAATCTACTCGTTGGAATATATGTGCTTAAAAAGGGTGCTAAGCCCATAACAACCAGCCTATTCATAAACTAGTTGTAATGTACGTGTTTATTGGGCATGTAGTTTAATACATCTATTCATGAACTAGTTATACAGTACGTGTTTATTGGGCATGTAGTTGAATACATTTATTCATGAACTAGTTCTAACGTACGTGTTTCTTGGGCATGTAGTTTAATACATTTATTCATGAACTAGTTCTAAAGTACGTGTTTATTGGGCATGTAGTTTAATACGTCTATTCATGAACTAGTTCTACAGTACGTGCTTATTGGACATGGAGTCTAATACATTTATTCATGAACTAGTTCTAAAGTACGTGTTTATTGGGCATGTAGTTTAATACGTCTATTCATGAACTAGTTCTACAGTACGTGTTTATTGGGCATGGAGTCTAATACAATTATTCATGAACTAGTTCTACAGTACGTGTTTAATGGGCATGGAGTCTAATACATCTATTCATGAACTAGTTGTAAGGTACGTGTTTATTGGGAATGTAGTTTAATACATTTATTCATGAACTAGTTCTAATGTTCGTGTTTATTGGGCATGTAGTTGAATACATTTATTCACGAACTAGTTATACAGTAAGTGTTTATTGGGCATGTAGCTTAATACATGTATTCACGAATTCTTTCCAATGTACGTATTTTTTACATGGTGTTAAACATTAATCCATGACTTACTTCTAAAGTACGTGTTTTGTACATAGTCGTACACATTGATTCATGAATCATTTCTAATGTACAGGTTTTGTACACAGTGTTCCACAGTAATTCATGAATTATTTATAATCTGAGTATTTTATACACAAGGTGTTAAACATTAATTCTTAAACTAGCTCTAAAATATATATTTTTGTACAAAGCGTTATGCATCGAGTCATGAATTAGTTGTGAAGTAGGAGGTTTTTTTTTTACAATTTACCTTCGTTTCAAGTATGAATTTGCTAAGCAAAATCACATATTTTGTGGCAAATTATCACTATCTGTTTCGTGAATTAGTTCTAAATTACAAGTTGGCAAACTATACTGCCTCGATTCATGCATCAGCTTAAATTTATATTATTTAGTTGGCACAAAATCATAACTTGTAGAATATATTGTTTTAACCAATTACCATGAATTAATTCATTAATAAGTTCTACATGATGTGTGTAGTGGAAATGCCGGATTACCAAATAGAGTAGTCATCGGCCTATGAGCCCCACTCCTTTTAGAGGCCTCGCGACGAAAAGCTCAAAATAATATTAATTGCAGATAATTTGTGAGGGAGGGGGCAAAATTTCGATTGCCTAAGTGCCTTTTTAATCGGGCACTGTGTACTTGAGCAAATTTTGTTCCATCTTTGATTAATTAGATGTAAATTACTTGGTTATTGACAAAATATTTTGTTTAAATTTTAGAATATTCTGAATTCTGAGAAATTTAGTAGCCTTTTTATTGAAACATTTAGATTGTTTTAATTGATATTTTCTATGTTTGTAATGAGTCATAAGTGAGTGCTTTGGGATTTGATTAATCAGTAAATCGCTGTGTACTATGCAAGAAGATACGGGTCACTACAAAATACACCTTACTCAGGTGTAGACAGCAAATAAAAGTCATTGTATTATAGCGTGTTATAAAATTGAATGGAAACAACGTTGATGTCAGTTTCTGTGTCTATCTTCCATTTACTAGCATCGACGATATACATTCTAATAAACGTTTACATATATGGGACGGTTTACGAGTTCTGTTAGAGCTTGACTAGGTCGGGGTTGGTGCAGTGGGATTTAATTTTTCTTCTATAGGCTATTCCTCGTGGTCTATATATGTGTTGAAGGGTAAAGAGCCACGGGAAGCTACAAGCAATCTTTCTTACGTACTCGTGCTCTTTCACAACTTCCGGGTAAATCCTACGACTCTTATCTAGAATATGGGGAATTCCCATTTCCTACGATTCCTATCTGGAATATGGAGAATTCCCATTTCCTACGATTCCAATCTGAAATAACCCATTCGGATTACGGGGACCATTTAGTGAATAAGGATTGGCAGAGAAGTTACACTGATCAAACCATTTTTATTTTCATTCGTAGCATCTTGATCAATTTTTTAAAATCCAGATGCAGTAACAGATTAATATTTCTTTTTTGCGGAGAAAATACAGGCCAGCAAATGTATGATTTTTCTGTACATTACTGTGGCAACATATATTCAAGCCAAAATTTAGCTCTCACTGGACAGTTTTGTTTGACAAATTTTCATCCGACGATTACCTATTGCAGAAAAATGATAATAATATTACATTAAAAATGCAAATAAAAGCTAACTAATGATTTTTGTTGTAAGAATGCTTGTAAGATTATGACTGAAGTATGAAAGTTAATTTCTTATACTAAACCAACACTGCCCCCAACCCCTTAACATTTATCGTAGACAGGAAAGAGCTATTTGGAACATTTTCCTGTGACAAGACAGCTAAAAGAATCAGTATGTGCCTTATGCATGAATACAGTTCACTAGTACTGTAACAAAATAGCATACTTTGCATCACTCCTCAACCATCTAGATTTTGTTTAGATATTTACCTCTGTACAAGACGTATAAGACGGTGAATGTGATGACAAGATTTGTAATAACGACACATTCCTCTTTAATCACGTGGTTTTAGTGCCTTTTATAGAACGATATTCCTTTATCTCACAGCACTTAAAATGTAAAGGTAAATGGAAAGTGTTTCGAACCACGTTTTGCTCAGACAGACGGACGGACAGAAAGATTAAAGAACGTATTCAGGAATACTCAATGTGACGATACGCCTAACTAGGCCTTCCAGGAGAGATAATGCCCTATTTTGGCAGCACAGCGACTCTATACTTTTGAAGAGTCAATTTTATCGAGCTATTCGTCCTTATTGCCGTTTTGCTGTTTAAACGATTTAAATTTTAATCCATATGAATACAGTACACATTCCTGTGTAGTCTTATAAAGTGCCAAACAATCCAATCCTTGAGCAAGCAGTTGGAAAATGTTTACTTTGATATGTTAGTCATTCTTACCGAGTGTGTTGTATCTTCTGGCGATATTATCGATCTGGTATTTTGTCTGCCAGCCGATTGCTTAGAGAAAACATTAATTACAACGCTATTAAAGAGTAAACATTTAAAACCAATTATATATAATTGGCTTCAGGCACAGTAAAACAACGACTCCACTTTGTGTATCAGAAATGATCATCGGATAGACGTACGAACGCATGTACGTACATACTCTCAAATGCAAGTAGATTTGTATAGCTGTATACAGGTGTTGAAAGATGTTATAGGATGAAATGGATTTAGCAAAGATAAAACTAATTTCTTATCTGAGATGTTTATTTACAATGTAGTTGAACAATGAATGAATCATAACCTTGTCCATACAGTCCAATGACGGATGTAATGGAATGGTGAGCACTGAACTCAATCTATCATATAATAAGGGTATAATATATTATTAATATGATATAATAAGGGTATGATATAATCAGGGTATGATATAATAAGGTTATGATATAATAAGGGTATGACATAACAAGGGTATGATATAATAAGGGTATGATATAATCAGGGTATGAAATAATCAGGATATGAAATAATAAGGGTATGATATAATCAGGGTATGATATAATAAGGGTATGATATAATAAGTGTTTGATATAATAAGAATATGATATCATTTATAACCGCTACTAATCGGAACATGTAACTACAACAAATAATCAACAACAAAAATCAACGTATGGAAAGTTTGTACGTTGATATGTCGGACATTTCTTATCCAGTGTGTTGTCTCTTCTAACGATATTATTGATCCAGTATTTTGTCTGCCAAACGATTGCTTAGATAAAGAAACATCAGCTCTCATAACGTGACCCTCAAGGCCTTTATATTTACTATAATGTATTTTAACAATTCCAAAAATTTATTGACATTCAAAGAAATGAATAATAACTAGACGAAAGTTGCAAACATGCGCGATCTACAGTATTCTAAAGTCTAGAATGTTATTTCTAAGTCTACGAAGTCTCTCATTTTGGTCGAGCAATCGGAGCTCTGTCGGCGTTCCATAATTCACTCTGCGCGTTATTGTTATGCCAGGATATAATTATCGAATGAGCCCGTTGAGATAGCGACCGAAACGGTTGGAAATTCCCTATTCTCAGCCTTGTCGATCAATCAGAGTGCGCAAGACGCCATAATGTCGTCTGTTACAGCTATTTATTAGTATGCAGTTTGGTGTTGAAATTGGATGTTTCAAATAAATATTTACCGTTAAAGCCGATAAGAATGAACGTGGCTAACTTAGAATCAAACAATGCTAATAAGCGACAATGTGAGGAAGTTGCATGTCGTGAATTCAACGCAGACTGGACGGAGAAATATATGTTTCTGACTAGTCGTAGTGGTAAACCGGTTTGCTTAATATACGGATTGTGTGTTTCTGTTACGAAAAAATACAATCTGGAACGACACTAACGAACAAACATTCAGACATAAATGCTCACTATCAGATCGATTCATGGTTAAGAAAAGATTCAAAGCTAAGAAAGAAAGTTCTCTGACCGGTCAGCAGTCATTTTTCAGCAAGGCTAAAGAATAGAGCAAGGGTGATGTTATTGCGTCGTACAAAGTTGCTCTTCTGTTGGCTCTCAAAAGGAAGCCGTTCACCGATGCGGAAGAAATAATAAAGCCTTCGCTTAAAATTGCCGCTAGAATGTTCTGCGATAAGAAATGTGAGACAAAAATTGGATCAGATTCCTTTGTCTAATAATACTATGGCTAGGCGAGTTGAAGAGTTTGCCAGCGATGTACATCGTCACATAGCAACACATGTCAAAAATTGTAAAAGAATTTCATTGGCAATGGACGAATCCACGGACATTTCTGACACAGCTCAGGTCACAGTTTTAGTTCGAGCAATAAACGATAATTTTTAAGTCATTGAAGAACTTCATGCGACTACCAAAGGATTTGATCTGTTTGAAACTCTGAAGTTGTGTGTAGAGAAAAACAACATTGAATGGACATAACTGGATAGTGTATGCACTCAACGTTCCCTATAAGCGAATGGTAGGTGTGCGCGTAGTGCTTGCTGCACTGCGCAAGCTTTACGGTGACGAGGCGATATGGCATATTTATCTACAACCGCCTAAAGAAATTAACTTCTCGCATTTTGATGTCAGCGTCGTCAATGAGGTTCATCAAGCTGATATATTATTCCTGCCGCATGACGGTGTTTACAAGTACGCGCTAACCGTAGTTGATGTTGCGAGTAGATACAAACAAGCAGAACCTCTAAAAACAAAATCATCAATTGAGGTGGCTTCTGCGTTTGAAAGGATTTATTGTAGGGGTCCTCTGCATTGGCCAAATCTATTACAAGTTGATCCTGGCGGAATTTCAGGGTGCAGAGTTATTAACAATGAAGCATCATAATGTCACTATTAGACAAGGACATACTGCATTACATCGCGATCAGGCAATTGTTGAACGATTTAATCGGACACTTGCTTAGCTGTTATTTGGATATCAATAATTGAAGGAATTTATTCAGGATAAACGATCTCGTGAATGGGTCAAGAGATTGCAGAGTGTAATTACCGCGCTAAATAATGAGATTATTCGAACAATCAACATGAAACCTAACCACGCGATTAAAAAGAAGTATATACCCATAAAACCACAAAATGAATTTTCAAAATAACCAATACTCAGCAATGTCACTGTTAGATATTTATATGAACCAGGAGAGCTTGAAGGTGGTAGCAAAAGAGCTACTGATCCTATTTGGAGTATCACCTCACATAAAATATCTAGCATAACACGATCTACGGGTAGACCAGCGATCTATAGGTTGGATTCAACTGATCCTCAGCGAGGATTTCCTCGTGAACGATTACAAGTGATACCCGAGGATACTCAATTACCGCCGCGTGGTCTTAACTAGCACCTTTGCGTCTCTTACATTCAAGACAAGTCAGCATCACATTATTTCTGGCATGACCAACACAGCTATACTTTCTGTCTACGGCAAATTGGCCGGGGTCTTTATCCGACTAACACCAACGCATTATACAATTACAAATTGCGCAGTGATTATGCTGTTGTTGTTTTAGTGTAATTATAATTTTCAGCATCAATGTGAAATTTTCTGTTATTTGCTTTGTCTTGTTTTTTTATAACCAGCTAGTTTTTTTCTGATTATGTCAACGCTGAGAATATCACTGATTGTGGTGTCATTATCATCTAAAACAACTCTTCGAAGTTGATGTATTCTTCGTACTCAGGACACTGCGAGATAAACTAAATTCGACCACTCGATGCAATTATCTATGATCGAAACAAATGTATCGGATATAGTCAACCCCTGCGAAGAATGTATCGTCGCTGCGTATCCTAGCATCCATGGGGATTTATAAGCACGCAATGCATCTTCGACAACACTGATATCAACTAACACAATATCATTTAATGCGAGAATCTGCTTAATACTTTGTCCTCGAATATCAACTTCGATATGTTGTCTTCGTGTATCCTTGGGTCTATAACACAATGGAACTGGAAGTGCTGCAAATTGATCTTTATGTGTGTTAAATAACTTCATCTGAAGTATGTCTCTGACTATCTTTATACTTGCCACTATCAAATTGTTTGGTATCCACGCTTTCCAAAAATCATTTAATGGGGTTTTTGAAATTATTTCATGCGCTATTCCATGGTTACAAGATTACATCGAGATATTTCAATACAATACATTATTCTACGTTGTGGTGTTTCAATTCAGCTAAATTCACGTTCTTGGGGATAAATCTATCTACATATGACATTCTACGTAGACTGATAGATCGCTACATAATTCCATTAACCTGAACATGTGTCGATATACATATAACAAACTACATGAAGATAAATCTGACAAAATCTAAGCTTATATTTGGAGACATAACTATAAACAGAAACCAAATCACATCGTGCTATATCAATGGAAATACATATATCAAAGTTGAACTGGTTGATTACAGATGTTTCCAAGTAGGTTAAGATGCTTATCGCAACATATATTCATCTACACATAGTGATGACTATCCATACTTACTAGAATACATCGAGATATTTCAACCCAAATACATTTATCTACGATGTGGTGTTTCCCTTCAGCTAGATTCACTTTCTTGGGGATAAATCTATCTACATATGACAATCTACGAAGACTGAGAGATCTCTACATAATTACATCTACGTGAAGATGTATCGACATACATATGACAAACTACACGAAGAGAAATCTGACAACATGTAAGCTTATATCAGGAGACATATATATATATATATATATATATATATATATATATATATATATATATATATATATATATATATATATATATATATATATATATATATATATATATATATATATATATAAACAGTAACTAAATCAGATCGTCCTATATCTATGGAGGTGGTTAAATACAGATGTTTCCAATTTCGTTAAACTATAACTATCAATATTTACAAGAATAGATCGAGATCTTTCAATCGAAACATATTCATCTACGTTGCGATGCGATGTTTCAATTCAACCTAGATTCATTTTATTGTGGATAAATATATCTTCATATGACAATCTACGAGGACTGATAGATCTCTACATATAGGTATAACGGTACCAATTGCGCAAGTCGATGTGGGTGTGGCTTAAGGTGTAGGGTCCATACCATTCAGAAATAAAGAACAACACAAGCTATGATTGGTGGATTATGTAAGAGTTGTACTTTATGTTAGGCTTAAAAAATAGTATAGCCTCATGGCAACATAAAAATTTGTTATTTCCTATACAGATCATATTTTGTATTTTTTATGATTTTTTGAAAATATCATAGACTTGACTGAAAATAGGTATGTTGTGACTAAATAACTCATACCCCTGTTTAGTTCCAGCAGAGTTATCTCTCTTAAATGCAATGGAGTGCCTCGTTTTGTCATCGTCAAATTGACAATCTAACATTGTTCTCTATAACAGTGTGTGAGATGCACGCTAAATTAGGATAGAAAATATATTTATCTCTAAAAAAAATATTTGCATTGAGGTCTATGGAAAAACAATTGGTACCGTGATACCATAACTCCATCTACGAGAAGATGTATCGATATACATATGATAAACTACATGAAGATAAATCTCACAACATCTAACCTTATTTCTGGAGATATATTTATAGAAAGAATCAAAATCACATATTGCTATATCACTCGAGATTCATCTAACAAAGTTGAGATGTCTGAAAAAAGACAATTCCAACTGCGTTAAGACTCATCTTTCGACATATATCCATATACAAATAGCTATAACTATCGGCATGAACCACAATAGTTCGAGATATTTGAATCCAAATACAACTATTTCGATATTTTTCAATTCAAACAGATTCATTCCTCACCTGAATATTACATCTACATATCACAATCTACGTAGACTGATGTATAACTATGTATGTCCATCTACGTGTAGAAGAATCTATATACATATAACAACCTACATGAAGATAAAACTGTAAGCTTATGTTTGGAGATATATCTGTAGACCGAAACCAAATTACATCGTGCTATATCAATCGAGATACATATATCAACGTTGAGGTGGATGCATTCAGATGTTTCCAACTTCATTAAAATGCTTATCTCAACATATGTAAGTATACACACAGCTATAACTCTCCATATTTACAAGAAAATATCGAGATATTTCAATCGAAATATATTCATCTACTTTGCGATATTTCAATTCAATCTAGATTCACTTTAATGTGGATAAATATATCTACATATGACAAAATACGACGACTGATTGATCTCTACATAATTCCATCTACGTGAAAATGTATTGATATACATATGACAAACTACATGTAGATAAATCTCACAACATCTACGCTGATATCTGGAGTTATAGATATAGACAAAATCAAAATCACATATTGCTATATCACTCGAGATTCATCTATCAATGTTCAGATGTCTGAAATCAGACAATTCCAACTGTATCTCTCAACATATATCCATATACACATATCTATAATTATCCACATTATCCACAATAGAAATACAACTATGTCGATATTTTCCAATTCATCTAGATTACCTCTTTACCTGAATATTGCATATACATATGACAATCTACGTGGACTCATAGATCGCTACATAATTCCATCTACGTGAAGATGTGTCGATATACATATGACAAACTACACGAGGATAAATCTCACAACATGTAAGCTTATGTTTGGAGATATATATGTAGACAGAAACCATTTTACATCGTGCTATATCAATCGAGATACATATATCAACGTTTAGGTGGTTGAATACAAATGTTTCCAACATCATTAAGATGCTTATCACAACATATATCCATCTACACTTAACTATAACAATCCATATTTACAAGAATAGATCGAGATCTTTCAATAGAAACATATTTATCTATGTTGCGATGTTTAAATTCAACCTAGATTCACTATATTGTGCATAAATATATTTACAATTGACAGTCTACGAAGACTGATAGATCTCTACATAAATCCATGTACGTTAAGATGTATCGGTATACATATGACAAACTACATGAAGACAAATCTCACAACATGTAAGTTAATGTCTGGAGACATATCTACAGACAGATTCAAAATAATATAGTGCTATATCACACGAGATTCATCTATCAAAGTTGAGATGTCTGAAATCAGACAATTCAAACTGCGTTAAGATGCTTATCTCAACCTATATCCATCTACACATAGCTAAAACTATCCACATTAACAAAATACTTCGAGATATTGCAATTCAAATACAACTATATCGATATTTTCCAATTCAGCTAGATTCACTCTTTAACTGAATATTACATCTACATATGACAGTCAACGTGGACTCATAGATCGCTACATAATTCAATCTACATGAAGATGTGTCGATATACATATGACAACCTACATGAAGTTAAATCTCACAACATGTAAGCTTATGTCTGGAGAGATATCTATGGACAGAAACAAAATCACGTAGTGCTATATCACTCGAGATTCATCTATCAAAGTTGAGATGTCTGAAATAAGACAATTCCAAATGCATTAAGATGCATCTCTCAACATATATCCATCTGCACATAGCTATAACTATCCACATTAACCAAAATACCTCTAGATATTTCAATCCAAATACAACTATGTCAATATTTTTCAATTGAGCTAGATTCCTCAATGGAGATACATATATCAACGTTGAGGTGATTGAATACAGATGTTTCCATCTTCGTTTAGATGCTTATCTCAACATATATTCATCTACACGTAGCTATAAAACTCCAAAGTTACCAGATTGCATCGGGATATTTCAATACAAATACATTAATCTACGGTGTTGTGTTTCAATTCAACTGGATTCACGTTACTGGGGATAAATCTATCTACATATAACACTCTACGTAGACTGATAGATCGATACATAATTCCATCTACGTGAAGATGTGTCGATATACATATAACAAACTACATGAAGATAAATCTGAAAACATGTTAGCTTATATCTGGTGACATGTCTATACACACAAACCAATTCACATCGTGCTATATCAATCGAGATACATCTATTAAAGTTGAGATGTTTAAGTAAGATATTTCCAACTTCGTTAAGATGCATCTCGTAGCATATATCCATCTACACATAGCTATAACTATCCACATTTACTAACATACATCGAGATAATTCAATCCAAATACAACTATCTATGTCGATGTTTTCAAATTCAACTGGATTTGTTTTTACTTGAATATTACTTATACATATGACACTATACGTACACTGATATATACCTACGTAATTCCATCTACATGTAGAAGTATCTATATACATATAACAAACTAAATGAAGATAAATCTTAGAATATGTAAGTTTATGTTTGGAAATTATTCTCTATACTCTATCCTAATTACATTGTGCTTTACCAATCGAGATGCATATAACAACGTTGAGGTTGTTGAATACAGATGTTTCCTACTTCATTAAGATGCTTATGTCAACATATATTCATCCAAGCATACTTTTAATTAACGTTGTTTACTTGAATACATCGAGACATTTCAATACAAATACATTAATCTACGTTCCGATGTTTCAATTCAGATGGATTCACTTCCTTTGGGATAAATCTATCTACATATGAAAATCGACGTAAACTGATAGATCGCTAGATAATTCCATCTACGTGAAGGTGTGTCGAAATAATATAACAAAACTAAATGAAGATAAATCTGACTACGTGTAAGCTTATATCTGGAATCATATATATAGACACAAACTAAATTACATCGTTCTATATCAATCGAGATACATCAATCAAATTTGAGATGTTTGAAAATAGATATTTCCAACTTCGTTAAGATTCATCTCTTAACATATATCCATCAACACATTGCTATCATTATCCAAATTTACTAACATAAATCGAGATATTTCAATCCAAAAAAAAAACAATTCATGTCGATTTTTTTCAATTCAGATAGATTCACTCTTTACCTGAATATTACATCTACATATGACAATCTACGAACAACTGATATATATCAACGTATTTCCATCTACGTGTAGAAGTATCTATATATATATATATATATATATATATATATATATATATATATATATATATATATATATATATATATATATATATATATATATATATATATATATATATATATATATATAAACAAACTACATGAAGATAAATCTGATACCATGTAAGCTTATGTTTGGAGATATATCTGTAGACCAAAACCAAATTACATCGTGCTATATCAATCGAGATACATACAACAACGTTGAGGTGGTTGAATAGATATGTTTCATCTTCATTAAGATGTTTATCTCAACATATATCCATCTACACATTGCAATAACTTTCCATGTTTTCTATAATACATCGAGATATTTTAATACAAATACAATAATCTACGTTGTGGTGTTTCAATTCAGCTAGATTCACATTGATGGAGATAAATCAAAATACTTATGACAATCTACGTAGACTGATTGATCGCTACATGATTCCATCTACGTTAAGATGTGTCGATATCCATATATCAAACTACATGAAGATAAATCTGACAACATGTAAGCTTCTTTTTGGAGACATATCTATAGGCAGAAACCAAATCACATCGTGCTATATCAATCGAGATACATCTATTAAAGTTGAGATGTTTTAAATTAGATATTTTCAACTTCGTTAAGATGCATGTCTTAACAGCTAGAATCACTTCTTGGAGATAAATCAATCTACATATGACATTCTACGTAGACTGATAGACTGATAGATCGCTACAAAATTCCATCTACCTGAAGATGTGTCGATATCCATATAACAAACTACATGAAGATTAATCTGACAACATGTATGCTTCTATCTGTAGATATTTCTATAGAAAGAAAAAAAATCAAATCGTGCTATATCAAACGAGATACATCTCTTATAGCTGAGATGTTTGAAATCAGATATTTCCAACATCGTTTAGATGCTTTTCTGAACATATGTATCTACACATAGCTATAACTATCCACATTTACTAACATACATCGAAATATTTTAATCCAAATACATCTATCTAAGTCGATGTTATTCAATTCAGCTAGATTCACTTTCTAGGGAATAAATCTATCTACATACGACAATCTACGTAGACTGATTGATCCCGACATAATTCCGTTTGCTTGAAGATGTGTCGATATCCATATAACAAACTACATGAAGGTAAATCTGACATGTAAGCATATGTTTGGAGATATATCTGTACACCAAAACCAAATTACATCGTGCTATTTCAAACGAGATACATATATCAACATTGCGGTGGTTGAATACATATGTTTCACACTTATTAAGATTTTTATCTCAACATATATCCATCTACACATAGCTAAAACTATCCATGTTTCCTAGTATACGTCGTGATATTTCAATAGAAATACAATAATCTACGTTGTGATGTTTCAATTCAGCTAGATTCACTTTCTTGGGGATACATCTATCTACATATGACAATCTACTTAGACTGATATATAGCTACATAATGCCATCTACGTGAAGATGTGTCGATATCCCTATAACAAACTACATAAAGATAAATCTGACAACATGTAAGCTTCTTTCTGGAGTCATTTCTATAGGCAGAAACGAAATCACATCGTGCTACATCAATCGAGATACATATATCAACGTTGAGGTGGTTGAATACATATGTTTCAAACTCATTAAGATGTTTATCTCAACCATCTATGAATTTACACATAGCTGTAACTATCCATTTTTACTTGTATACATCGAGATTTTTCAATACAAATACAATAATCTACGTTGTGGTTTTTCAATTTAGCTAGATTCACTTTCTTTGAGATAAATCAATGACCATCTACATATGACCATCTACGTAGACTGATAGATCGCTACATAATTCCACCTACTTGAAGATGTGTTGATATCCATATAACAAACTACATGACGATAAATCTGACAACATGTAAGCTTCTTTCGGGAGATATATCTATAGGCAGAAACCAAATTACATCGTGCTATATCAATCGAGATACATATATCAACGTTGAGGTGGTTGAATATATATGTTTCAAACTTCATTAAGATGCTTATTTCAACATATATCTATCTACACATAGCTATAACTATGCATCTTTCCTATAATTCATTGAGATTTATCAAAATAAATACAATAATCTACGTTGTGGTGTATCAATTCAGCTAGATTCACTTACTTGGGGATAAATCTATCTACATACGACAATCTACGTAGACTGATGGATCGCTACATAATTCCATCTACTTGAAGATGTGTCGATATCAATATAACAAACTACATGAAGATAAATCTGACAACATGTAAGCTTCTGTTTGGAGATATATCTGTACACCAAAACCAAATTACGTCGTCTTTTATCAATCGAGATACATATATCAACGTTGAGGTAATTTAATACATATGTTTCAAACTCATTAAGATGTTTATCTCAACCATCTATCCATCTACAGCTATAACTATCCATGTTTCCTAGTATACGTCAGGATATTTCAGTACAAATGCAATAATCTACGTTGTGGTGTTTCAATTCAACTAGATTCGCTTACTTGGGGATAAATCTATCTACATACGACAATCTACGTAGACTGATAGATCGCTACATGATTCCATCTACGTTAAGATGTGTCGATATGCATATAACAAACTACATAAAGATAAATCTGACAACATGTAAGGTTCTTTCTGGAGACATATCAATAGGCAGAAACCAAATCACATCGTGCTATATCAATCGAGATACATCTATTAAAGTTGAGATGTTTTAAATTAGATATTTTCAACTTCGTTAAGATGCATCTCTTAACAGATATCCATCTACACATAGCTGTAACTATCCACATTTACTATAATACATCGAGATCTTTCAATCCAAATACAACAATCTACGTCGATGTTTCTCAGTTCAGCTAGATTCACTCTTTATCTGAATATTACATCTACATATAACAATCTACAAACAACTGATATATCAACGTATTTCCATCTATGTGTAGAAGTATCTATATACAAATAGCAAACTAGAGGAAGATAAATCTGATAAGCGTATGTTTGGAGATATATCTGTTGACCGAAACCAAATTACATCGTGCTATATCAAACGAGATACATATATCAACGTTGAGGTGGTTGAATAGATATGTTTCATCTTCATTAAGATGTTTATCTCAACATATATCCATGTACACATAGATATAACTATCCTTGTTTCCAATAATACTTTGAGATATTTCAATAAAAATACAACTACCTGCGTCGATGTTTTGGAATTGAGCTGGATTCACTCTTTACCTGAATATTACATCTGCATATGACAATATACGAACACTGATATATATCAACGTATTTCCATCTATGTGTAGAAGTATTTATATACATATAACAAACTACAATCGATTAAATCGGATAAGATGATGTTTGGAGATATATCTGTAGACCGAAACCAAATCACATCGTGCCACTTCAATCGAGATACATATATCACGTTGAGGTTGTTGAATACTTATGTTTCATCTCCATTAAGATGCTTATCTCCTTATCTCAACATATATCCATCTACACATCGCTATAACTATCCATGTTTACTAGAATACATTGAGATATTTCAATGCAAATACAATAATCTACCTTGTGGTTTTTCAATTCAGCTAGATTCACTTTCTTGGGGAAAAATCTATCTACATATAACAATCTACGTAGACTGATAGATAGCTACATAATTCCATCTACGTGAAGATGTGTCGATATCCATATAACAAACTACATGAAGATAAATCTGCCAACATGTAGGCTTTTATCTATAGACAGAAACCAAATCACATCGTGCTATTTCAATCGAGATACATCTATTAAAGTTGACATGTTTGAAATCAGATATTTCAAACTTCGTCAAGATGCATCTCTTAACATATCTCCATGTACGTATAGCTATAACTATCCATGTTTACTAGAATACATCGAGATATTTCAATGCAAATACAATAATCTACGTTGTGGTGTTTCAACTCAGCTAGATTCACTTTCTTGGGGAAAAATCTATCTACATATGACAATCTACGTAGACTGATAGATATCAACATAATTACATCTACGTGAAGATGTGTCGATATCCATATAACAAACTACATGAAGATAAATCTGACAACATGTATGCTTTTATCTGCAGGCATATCTATAGACAGAAACCATATCACATCGTGCGCTATCAATAGAGATACATCTATTAAAGTTGAAATGTTTGAAATCAGATATTTGCAACTTCGTTAAGATGCATCTCTTAACATATCTGCATGTACGCATAGCTATAACTATCCATGTTTACTAGAATACATCGAGATATTTCAATGCAAATACAATAATCTACGTTGTGGAGTTTCAATTCAGCTAGATTCACGTCCTTGTGGAAAAATCTATCTACATACAACAATCTACGTAGACTGATAGATAGCTACATAATTCCATCTGCGTGAAAATGTGTCGATATCCATATAACAAACTACATGAAGATAAATCTGACAACATGTATGCTTTTATCTGCAGACATATCTATAGACAGAAACGATATCTCATCGTGCTATATCTATCGAGATACATCTATTAAAGTTGAAATGTTTGAAATCAGATATTTCCAACTTCGTTTAGATGCATCTCGTAACATATCTCCAAGTACGCATAGCTATAACTATACATGTTTACTAGAATACATCGAGATATATCAATGCAAATACAATAATCTAATTTTTGGTGTTTCAATTCAGCTGGATTCACTTTCTTGGGGAAAAATCTATCTACATATGAGAATCAACGAAGACTGATAGATAAAGCTACATATTTCCATCTACGTGAAGATGTGTCGATATCCATATAAAAAACTACATAAAGATAAATCATGTAAGCTTTTACCTGCAGACATATCTATAGACCGAAACCAAATCACATCGTGATATATCAATCGAGATACATCTACTAAAGTTGACATGTTTGAAATCAGATATTTCCAACTTCATTAAGATGCTTATCTCAAAATATGTCCATCTACACATCGCTATAACTATCCATGTTAACTAGAATACATCGAGATATTTCAATGCAAATACAATAATCTACGTTGTGGTGTTTCAATTCAGCTAGATTCACTTTCTTGGGGAAAAATCTATCTACATATAACAATCTACGTAGACTGATAGATAGCTACATAATTCCATCTGCGTGAAGATGTGTCGATATCCATAAAACAAACTACATGAAGATAAATCTGACAACATGTAAGCTTTTATCTGCAGACATATCTATAGACAGAAACGATATCATATCGTGCTATATCAATCGAGATACATCTATTAAAGTTGAAATGTTTG
The DNA here is from genome assembly GCA_030141615.1 of Unio pictorum. NCBI lineage: Eukaryota > Metazoa > Mollusca > Bivalvia > Unionida > Unionidae > Unio > Unio pictorum. Next base: position 358,961 of record JARLTB010000308.1, read on the forward strand.
AAATCAGATATTTGCAACTTCGTTAGGATGCATCTCTTAACATATCTCCATGTACGCATAGCTATAACTATCCATGTTTACTAGAATACATCGAGATATTTCAATGCAAATTAAATTAATCTACTGTTTGGTGTTAGAATTCAGCTGGATTCACTTTCTTAAGGAACAATCTATCTACATATGAGAATCAACGGAGACTGATAGATGGCGACATAATTCCATCTACGTGAAAATGTGTCGATATCCATATCACAAACTACATGAAGATAAATCTGACAACATGTATGCTTTTATCTGCAGACATATCTATAGACAGAAACGATATAACATCGTGCTATATCTATCGAGATACGTCTATTAAAGTTGAAATGTTTGAAATCAGATATTTCCATCTTCGTTTAGATGCATCTCTTAACATATCTCCATGTACGCATAGATATAACTATCCATGTTTACTAGAATACATCAAGATATTTCAATGCAAATACAATAATCAAGTTTTTGGTGTTTCAATTCAGCTGGATTCACTTTCTTGTGGAAAAATCGATCTACATATGACAATCAACGAAGACTGATAGATAGCTACATAATTCCATCTACGTGAAAATGTGTCGATATCCATATAACAAACTACATGAAGATAAATCTGAAAACATGTAAGCTTTTATCTGGATACATATCTATAGACAGAAACAAAATCACATCGTGTTATATGAATCAAGATACATATATCAACGTTGAGGTGGTTGAAAACATATCTTTCCATCTTCATTTATTTGCTTATCTCAACTTATATCCATCTACAAATAGCTATAACTATCCATGTTTACTAGAAAACATCGAGATATTTCAATGCAAATACAATAATCTACGTTGTGGTGTTTCAATTCAACTAGATTCACTTTCTTGGGGAAAAATCTATCTACATATGACAATCTACGTAGACTGATAGATAGCTACATAATTCCATCTACGTGAAGATGTGTCAATATCCATATAACAAACTACATGAAGATAAATCTGACAACATGTAAGCTTTTATCTGCAGACATATCTATAGACAGAAACCAAATCACATCGTGTTATATCAATCGAGATACATCTACTAAAGTTGACATGTTTGAAATCAGATATTTCCATCTTCATTAAGATGCTTATCTCAAAATATATCCATCTACAGATCGCTATAACTATCCATGTTTACTAGAATACATGGACATATTTCAATGCAAATACAATAATCTACGTTGTGGTGTTTCAATTCAGCTAGATTCACTTTCTTGGGGAAAAATCTATCTACATATGACAATCTACGTAGACTGATAGATAGCTACATAATTCCATCTACGTGAACATGTGTCGATCTCCAAATAACAAACTACATGAAGATAAATCTGAAAACATGTAAGCTTTTATCTGGAGACATATCTATAGACAGAAACCAAATCACATCGTGTTATATAAATCGAGATACATATATAAACGTTGAGGTGTTTGAATACATATCTTTCCATCTTCATTAAGATGCTTATCTCAACATATATCCATCTACACATCGCTCTAACTATCCATGTTTACTAGAAAACATCGAGATATTTCAATGCAAATATAATAATCTACGTTGTGGTGTTTCAACTCAGCTGGATTCACTTTCTTGGGGAAAAATCTATCTACATATAACAATCTACGTAGACTGATAGATATCTACATAATTCCATCTACGTTAAGATGTGTCAATATCCATACAACAAACTACATGAAGATAAATCTGACAACATGTAAGCTTTTGTCTGCAGACATATCTATAGACAGAAACCATATCACATTGTGCTATATCATTCTAGATACATCTATTAAAGTTGACATGTTTGAAATCAGATATTTCCAACCTCGTTAAGATGCATCTCTTAACATATCTCCATGTACGCATAGCTATAACTATCCATGTTTACTAGAATACATCGAAATATTTCAATGCAAATACAATAATCTACGTAGTGGTGTTTCAATTCAGCTAGATTCACTTTCTTGGAGAAAAATCTATCTACATATAACAATCTACGTAGACTGATAGATAGCTACATAATTCCATCTGCATGAAGATGTGTCGATATCCATATAACAAACTACATGAAGATAAATCTGACAACATGTATGCTTTTATCTGCAGACATATCTATAGTCAGAAACCAAATCACATCGTGCTATTTAAATCGAGATACATCTATTAAAGTTGACATGTTTGAAATCAGATATTTCAAACTTCGTCAAGATGCATCTCTTAACATATCTCCATGTATGCATAGCTATAACTATCCATGTTTACTATAATACATCTAGATATTTCAATGCAAATACAATAATCTACGTTGTGGTGTTTCAATTCAGCTAGATTCACTTTCTTGGGGAAAAATCTATCTACATATGACGATCTACGTAGACTGATAGATAGATACATAATTCCATCTACGTGAAGATGTGTCGATATCCATATAACAAACTACATGAAGATAAATCTGACAACACGTAAGAATTTATCTGCAGACATATCTATAGACTGAAACCATATCACATCGTGCTATATCAATTAAGATACATCTATTAAAGTTGAAACGTTTGAAATCAGATATTTGCAACTTCGTTAAGATGCATCTCTTAACATATCTCCCTGTACGCATAGCTATAACTATCGATGTTTACTAGAATACATCGAAATATTTCAATTCAAATACAATTATCTACGTTGTGGTGTTTCAATTCAGCTAGATTCACTTTCTCGGGGAAAAATCTATCTACATATGACAGTCTACGTAGACTGATAGATAGCTACAGAATTGCATCTACGTGAAGATGTGTCGATATCCATATAACAAACTACATGAAGATAAATCTGACAACATGTAAGAATTTATCTGCAGACATTTCTATAGACAGAAACCATATCACATCGTGCTATATAAATTAAGATACATCTATTAAAGTTGAAACGTTTGAAATCAGATATTTGCAACTTCGTTAAGATGCATCTCTTAACATATCTCCCTGTACGCATAGCTATAACTATCCATGTTTACTAGAATACATCGAAATATTTCAATTCAAATACAATTATCTACGTTGTGGTGTTTCAATTCAGCTAGATTCACTTTGTCGGGGAAAAATCTATCTACATATATCAATCAACGTAGACAGATAGCTACATAATTCTATCTACGTGAAGATGTGTCGATATCCATATAACAAACTACATGAAGATAAATCTGACAACATGTATGCTTTTATGTGCAGACATATCTATAGACATAAAGCAAATCACATCGTGCTATTTCAATCGAGATACATCTATTAAAGTTGAGATGTTTGAAATCAGATATTTCCAACTTCGTTAAGATGCATCTCTTAACATATCTCCATGTCCGCATAGCTTTTTTTATCCATGTTTACTAGAATACATCGAGATATTTCAATGCAAATACAATAATCTACGTTGTGGTGTTTCAATTCAGCTAGATTCACTTTCTTGGGGGAAAATCAATCTACATATAACAATCTACGTAAACTGATAGATATCTACATAATTCCATCTACGTGAAGATGTGTCGATATCCATATAACAAACTACATGATGATAAATCTGACAACATGTAAGCTTTTATCTGGAGACATATCTTTAGACAGAAACCAAATCACATCGTGCTATTTCAATCGAGATACATCTATTAAAGTTGACATCTTTGAAATCAGATAATTCTAACTTCGTTAAAATGCATCTCTTAACATATCTCCATTTACGCATACCTATTACTATCCATGTTTACTATAATACATCGAGATATTTCAATGCAAATACAATAATCTACGTTGTGGTGTTTCAATTCAGCTAGATTCACTTTCTTGGGGAAAAATCTATCTACATATGACGATCTACGTAGACTGATAGATAGATACATAATTCCATCTACGTGAAGATGTGTCGATATCCATATAACAAACTACATGAAGATAAATCTGACAACACGAAAGAATTTATCTGCAGACATATCTATAGACTGAAACCATATCACATCGTGCTATATCAATTAAGATACATCTATTAAAGTTGAAACGTTTGAAATCAGATATTTGCAACTTCGTTAAGATGCATTACTTAACATATCTCCCTGTACGCATAGCTATAACTACCCATGTTTATTAGAATACATCGAAATATTTCAATTCAAATACAATTATCTACGTTGTGGTGTTTCAATTCAGCTAGATTCACTTTCTCGGGGAAAAATCTATCTACATATGACAATCTACGTAGACTGATAGATAGCTACAGAATTGCATCTACGTGAAGATGTGTCGATATCCATATAACAAACTACATGAAGATAAATCTGACAACATGTAAGAATTTATCTGCAGACATATCTATAGACAGAAACCATATCACATCGTGCTATATAAATTAAGATACATCTATTAAAGTTGAAACGTTTGAAATCAGATATTTGCAACTTCGTTAAGATGCATCTCTTAACATATCTCCCTGTACGCATAGCTATAACTATCCATGTTTATTAGAATACATCGAAATATTTCAATTCAAATACAATTATCTACGTTGTGGTGTTTCAATTCAGCTAGATTCACTTTCTCGGGGAAAAATCTATCTACATATGACAATCTACGTAGACTGATAGATAGCTACAGAATTGCATCTACGTGAAGATGTGTCGATATCCATATAACAAACTACATGAAGATAAATCTGACAACATGTAAGAATTTATCTGCAGACATATCTATAGACAGAAACCATATCACATCGTGCTATATAAATTAAGATACATCTATTAAAGTTGAAACGTTTGAAATCAGATATTTGCAACTTCGTTAAGATGCATCTCTTAACATATCTCCCTGTACGCATAGCTATAACTATCCATGTTTATTAGAATACATCGAAATATTTCAATTCAAATACAATTATCTACGTTGTGGTGTTTCAATTCAGCTAGATTCACTTTCTCGGGGAAAAATCTATCTACATATAACAATCTACGTAGACTGATAGATAGATACATAATTCCATCTACGTGAAGATGTGTCGATATCCATATAACAAACTACATGAAGATAAATCTGACAACATGTATGCTTTTATGTGCAGACATATCTATAGACATAAAGCAAATCACATCGTGCTATTTCAATCGAGATACATCTATTAAAGTTGACATGTTTGAAATCAGATATTTCCAACTTCGTTAAGATGCATCTCTTAACATATCTCCATGTCCGCATAGCTTTTTTTATCCATGTTTACTAGAATACATCGAGATATTTCAATGCAAATACAATAATCTACGTTGTGGTGTTTGAATTCAGCTAGATTCACTTTCTTGGGGGAAAATCAATCTACATATAACAATCTACGTAAACTGATAGATATCTACATAATTCCATCTACGTGAAGATGTGTCGATATCTATATAACAAACTACATGAAGATAAATCTGACAACATGTATGCTTTTATCTGCAGACATATCTATAGACATAAAAAAATCACATCGTGCTATTTCAATCGAGATACATCTATTAAAGTTGACATGTTTGAAATCAGATATTACCAACTTCGTTAAAATGCATCTCTTAACATATCTACATGTATGCATAGCTATAACTATCCATGTTCACTAGAAAACATGGAGATATTTCAATGCAAATACAATAATCTACGTTGTAGTGTTTCAATTCAGCTAGATTGACTTTCTTGGGGAAAAATCTATCTACATATGACAATCTACGTAGACTGATAGATAGCTACATAATTCCATCTACGTGAAGATGTGTCGATATCCATATAACAAACTACGTAAAGATGAATCTGACAACATGTATTCTTTTATCTGCAGACATATCTATAGACAGAAACGATATCGCATCGTTCTATATCTATCGAGATACATGTATCAAAGTTGAAATGTTTTTGAAATCAGATATTTCCAACTTTGTTTAGATGCATCTCGTAACATATCTCCATGTACGCATAGCTTTAACCATCCATGTTTACTAGAATACATCGAGATATTTCAATGCAAATACAATAATCTACATTTTGGTGTTTCAATTCAGCTGGATTCACATTCTTGGGGGAAAATCAATGTACATATGACTATCTACGTAGACTGATAGATAGCTACATAATTCCATCTACGTGAAGATGTGTCGATATCCATATAACAAGCTACATGAAGATAAATCTGACAACATGTAAGCTTTTATCTGGAGACATATCTTTAGACAGAAACCAAATCACATCGTGCTATTTCAATCGAAATACATCTATTAAAGTTGACATCTTTGATCTCAGATAATTCCAACTTCGTTAAGATGCATCTATTAACATATCTCCATGTACGCATAGTGATAACTATACATGTTTACTAGAATACATCGAAATATTTCAATGCAAATACGATAATCTATGTTGTGGTGTTTCAATTCAGCTAGATTTACTTTCTTCGGGAAAAATCTATCTACATATAACAACTACGTGAACTGATAGATAGCTACATACTTCCATCTACGTGAAGATGTGTCGATATCCATATAATAAGCTACATGAAGATAAATCTGACAAAATGTAAGCTTTTATCTGAGACATATCTTTAGACAGAAACCATATAGCATCGTGCAATTTCAATCGAGATACATCTATTAAAGTTGACATGTTTGAAATCAGATAATTCCAACTTCGTTAAGATGCATCTATTAACATATCTCCATGTACCCATAGTTATAACTATACATGTTTACTAGAATACATCGAAATATTTCAATGCAAATACAATAATCTACGTTGTGGTGTTTCAATTCAGCTAGATTCACTTTCTCGGGGAAAAATCTATCTACATATTACAATCTACGTAGACTGATAGATAGATACATAATTCTATCTACGTGAAGATGTGTCGATATCCATATAACAAACTACATGAAGATAAATCTGACAACATGTATGCTTTTATGTGCAGACATATCTATCCACATAAAACAAATCACATCGTGCTATTTCAATCGAGATACATCTATTAAAGTTGACATCTTTGAAATCAGATATTTCCAACTTCGTTAAAATGCATCTCTTAACATATCTCCATTTACGCATACCTATTACTATCCATGTTTACTAGAATACATCGAAATATTTCAATGCAAATACAATAATCTACGTTGTGGTGTTTCAATTCAGCTAGATTCACTTTCTTGGGGAAAAATCTATCTACATATGACAATCTACGTAGACTGATAGATAGCTACATAATTCCATCTACGTGAAGATGTGTCGATATCCATATAACAAACTACATGAAGATAAATCTGACAACACGTAAGAATTTATCTGCAGACATATCTATAGACAGAAACCATATCACATCGTGCTATCAATTAAGATACATCTATTAAAGTTGAAACGTTTGAAATCAGATATTTGCAACTTCGTTAAGATGCATCTCTTAACATATCTCCCTGTACTCATAGCTATAACTATCCATGTTTACTAGAATACATCGAAATATTTCAGATCAAATACAATTATCTACGTTGTGGTGTTTCAATTCAGCTAGATTCACTTTCTCGGGGAAAAATCTATCTACAGAGAAAAATCTACGTAGACTGATAGATAGCTACATAATTCTATCTACGTGAAGATGTGTCGATATCCATATAAAAAACTACATGAAGATAAATCTGACAACATGTATGCTTTTATGTGCAGACATATCTATAGACATAAAGCAAATCACATCGTGCTATTTCAATCGAGATACATCTATTAAAGTTGACATGTTTGAAATAAGATATTTCCAACTTCGTTAAGATGCATCTCTTAACATATCTCCATGTCCGCATAGCTTTTCTTATCCATGTTTACTAGAATACATCGAGATATTTCAATGCAAATACAATAATCTACGTTGTGGTGTTTCAATTCAGCTAGATTGACTTTCTTGGGGAAAAATCTATCTACATATGACAATCTACGTAGACTGATAGATAGCTACATAATTGAATCTACGTGAAGATGTGTCGATATCCATATAACAAACTACATGAAGATAAATCTGACAATATGTATGCTTTTATCTGCAGACATATCTATAGACAGAAACCAAATCACATCGTGCTATTTCAATCGAGATACATGAATTAAAGTTGACATGTTTGAAATCAGATATTTTCATCTTCGTTAATATGCATCTCTTAATATGTCTCCATTTGCTCATATCTATAACGATACATGTTTACTAAAATACATCGAGATATTTCAATGCAAATACAATAATCTACGTTGTGGTGTTTCAATTAAGCTAGATACACTTTCCTTTGGGAAAAATCTATCTACATATGACAATCTACGTAGATTGATAGATAGCTACATAATTCCATCTACGTGAAAATGTGTCGATATCCATATAACAAACTACATGAAGATAAATCTGGCATCATGTTTGCTTTTATGTGCAGACATATCTATAGACATAAACCAAATCACATCGTGCTATTTAAATCGAGATACATCTAGTAAAGTTGACATGTTTGAAATCAGATATTTCCAACTTCGTTAAGATGCATCTCTTAACATATTTCCATGTACCCATAGCTATAACTATCCATGTTTACTAGAGTACATCGAGATATTTCAATGCCAATACAATAATCTACGTTGTTGTGTTTCAATTCAGCTAGATTCACTTTCTTGGGGAAAAATCTATCTACATATGACAATCTACGTAGACTGATAGATGGCTACATAATTCCATCTATGTGAAGATGTGTAGATATCCATATAACAAACTACATGAAGATAAATCTGACAACATGTATGCTTTTATCTGCAGACATATCTATAGACAGAAACCAAATCACATCGTGCTATTTCAATCCAGATACATGAATTAAAGTTGACATGTTTGAAATAAGATATTTTCATGTTCGTTAAGATGCATCTCTTAACATATCTCCATGTACGCATAGCTATAACTATCCATGTTTACTAGAAAACATGGAGATATTTCAATGCAAATACAATAATCTACGTTGTGGTGTTTCAATTCAGCAAGATTGACTTCTTTGGGGAAAAATCTATCTACGTATAAAAATCTACGTAGACTGATAGATAGCTACATAATTCCATCTACGTGAAAATGTGTCGATATCCATATAACAAACTACGTGAAGATGAATCTGACAACATGTATTCTTTTATCTGCAGACATATCTATAGACAGAAACGATATCACATCGTTCTATATCTATCGAGATACATCTATCAAAGTTTAAATGTTTGAAATCAGATATTTCCAACTTCGTTTAGATGCATCTCGTAACATATCTCCATGTACGCATAGCTTTAACCATCCATGTTTACTAGAATACATCGAGATATTTCAATGCAAATACAATAATCTACTTTTTGGTGTTTCAATTCAGCTAGATTCACTTTCTTGGGGAAAAATCTATCTACATATGACAATCAACGAAGACTGATAGATAGCTACATAATTCTATCTACGTGAAAATGTGTCGATATCAATATAACAAACTACATGAAGATAAATATGAAAACATGTAAGCTTTTATTTGGATACATATCTATAGACAGAATCCAAATCACATCGTGTTATATCAAGCATGATACATATATCAACGTTGAGGTGGTTGAAAACATATCTTTCCATCTTCATTAAGATGCTTATCTCAACATATATCCATCTACACATCGCTATAACTATCTATGTTTACTAGAGAACATCGAGATATTTCAATGCAAATACAATAATCTACGTTGAGGTGTTTCAATTCAGCTAGATTCACCTTCTTGGTGAAATATCTATCTACATATGAAACTCTACGTATACTGATAGATAGCTTCATAATTCCATCTACGTGAAGATGTGTCGATATCCATATAACAAACTACATGGAGATAAATCTGACAACATTTAAGCTTTTTTCTGGAGACATAACTTTAGACAGAAACCAAATCACATCGTGCTATTTCAATCGAGATACATCTATTAAAGTTGACATGTTTGAAATCAGATATTTCCAACTTCGTTAAGATGCATCTCTTAACATATCTCCATGTACGCATAGCTATAACTATCCATGTTTACTAGAATACATCGAGATATTTCAATGCAAATACAATAATCTACGTTGTTGTGTTTCAATTCAGCTAGATTCACTTTTTTGGGGAAAAATCTATCTACATATGACAATCTACGTAGACTGATAGATAGCTACATAATTCCATCTACGTGAAGATGTGCCGATATCCATATAACAAACTACATGAAGTTAAATCTGACAACATGTATGTTTTTATCTGCAGACATATCTATAGACAGAAACCAAATCAAATCGTCCTATTTCAATCGAGATACATCTATTAAAGTTGACATGTTTGAAATCAGATATTTTCATCTTCGTAAAGATGCATCTCTTAACATATCTCCATGTTCGCATAGCTATAACTATCCATGTTCACTAGAAAACATGGAGATATTTCAATGCAAATACAATAATCTACGTTGTGGTGTTTCAAGTCAGCTAGATTAACTTTCTTGGGGAAAAATCTATCTACATATAAAGATCTACGTAGACTGGTAGATAGCTACATAATTCCATCTACGTGAAAATGTGTCGATATCCATATAACAAACTACGTGAAGATGAATCTGACAACATGTATTCTTTTATCTGCAGACATATCTATAGACAGAAACGATATCGCATCGTTCTATATCTATCGAGATACATGTATCAAAGTTGAAATGTTTTTGAAATCAGATATTTCCAACTTTGTTTAGATGGATCTCGTAACATATCTCCATGTACGCATAGCTTTAACCATCCATGTTTACTAGAATACATCGAGATATTTCAATGCAAATACAATAATCTACATTTTGGTGATTCAATTCAGCTGGATTCACTTTCTTGGGGGAAAATCAATCGACATATGACTATCTACGTAGACTGATAGATAGCTACATAATTCCATCTACGTGAAGATGTGTCGATATCCATATAACAAGCTACATGAAGATAAATCTGACAACATGTAAGCTTTTATCTGGAGACATATCTTTAGACAGAAACCAAATCACATCGTGCTATTTCAATCGAGATACTTCTATTAAAGTTGACATCTTTGATATCAGATAATTCCAACTTCGTTAAGATGCATCTATTAACATATCTCCATGTACGCATAGTTATAACTATACATGTTTACTAGAATACATCGAAATATTTCAATGCAAATACGATAATCTATATAGTGGTGTTTGAATTCAGCTAGATTCACTTTCTTGTGGAAAAATCTATCTACATATGACAATCTACGTAGACTGATAGATAGCTACATAATTCCATCTACGTGAAGATGTGTCGATATCCATATAACAAACTACATGAAGATAAATCTGACAACACGTAAGAATTTATCTGCAGACATATCTATAGACAGAAACCATATCACATCGTGCTATATCAATTAAGATACATCTATTAAAGTTGAAACGTTTGAAATCAGATATTTGCAACTTCGTTAAGATGCATCTCTTAACATATCTCCCTGTACGCATAGCTATAACTATCCATGTTTACTAGAATACATCGAAATATTTCAATTCAAATACAATTATCTACGTTGTGGTGTTTCAATTCAGCTAGATTCACTTTCTCGGGGAAAAATATATCTGCATATTACAATCTACGTAGACTGATAGATAGCTACATAATTCTATCTACGTGAAGATGTGTCGATATCTATATAACAAACTACATGAAGATAAATCTGACAACATGTATTCTTTTATGTGCAGACATATCTATAGACAGACACCATATCACATCGTGCTATTTCAATCGAGATACATCTATTAAAGTTGACATGTTTGAAATCAGATATTTCCAACTTCGTTAAAATGCATCTCTTAAAATATCTCCATGTACGCATAGCTATTACCTTCCCTGTTTACTAGAATACATCGAGATATTTCAATGCAAATACAATAATCTACGTTGTGGTGTTTCAATTCAGCTAGATTCACTTTCTTGGTGAAAAATCTATCTACATATGACAATCTACGTAGACTGATAAATAGCTACATAATTCCATCTACTTGAAGATGTGTCGATATCCATATAACAAACTACATGAAGATAAATCTGACAACATGTATGCTTTTATCTGCAGACATATCTATAGACAGAAACCATATCACATCGTGCTATATCAATTAAGATACATCTATTAAAGTTGTAATGTTTGAAATCAGATATATTTGCAACTTCGTTAACATGCATCTCTTAACATATCTCCATGTACTAGGAGCTATAACTATCCATGTTTACTAGAATACATCGATATATTTCAATGCAAATACAATAATCTACGTTGTGGTGTTTCAATTCAGCTAAATTCACTTTCTTGGGGAAAAATCTATCTACATATGACAATCTACGTAGACTGATAGATAGCTACATAATTCCATCTACGTGAAAATGTGTCGATATCCATATAACAAACTACATGAAGATAAATCTGACAACATGTAAGCTTTTATCTGCAGACTTATCTATAGACAGAAACCATATCACATAGTGCTATTTCAATCGCGATACATCTATTAAAGTTGACATGTTTAAAATCAGATATTTGCAACTTCGTTAAGATGCATCTCTTAACATATCTCCATGTACCCAAAGCTATAACTATCCATGTTTACTAGAATACATCGAGATATTTCAATGCAAATACAATAATCTACGTTGTGGTGTTTCAATTCACCTACATTCACTTTCATGGGGCAAACTCTATCTACATATAACAATCTACGTAGACTGATAGATAGCTACATAATTCCATCTACGTGAAGATGTGTCGATATCCATATAACAAATTACATGAAGATAAATCTGACAACATGTATATTTTTATGTGCATACATATCTATAGACAGAAACCATATCACATCAATTAAGATACATCATCTACAGTTGAAAGGTTTGAAATCAGATATTTGCAACTTCGTTAAGATGCATCTCTTAACATATCTCCATGTACGAGGAGCTATAACTATCCATGTTTACTAGAATACATCGAGATATTTCAATGCAAATACAATAATCTACTTTTTGGTGTTTCAATTCAGCTAGATTCACTTTCTTGGGGAAAAATCTATCTACATATGACAATCAACGAAGACTGATAGATAGCTACATAATTCCATCTACGTGAAAATGTGTCGATATCCATATAACAAACTACATGAAGATAAATATGAAAACATGTAAGCTTTTATCTGGATACATATCTATAGACAGAATCCAAATCACATCGTGTTATATCAAGCAAGATACATTTATCAACGTTGAGGTGGTTGAAAACATATCTTTCCATCTTCATTAAGATGCTTATCTCAACATATATCCATCTACACATCGCTATAACTATCTATGTTTACTAGAGAAAATCGAGATATTTCAATGCAAATACAATAATCTACGTTGTGGTTTTTCAATTCAGGTGGTATCACCTTCTTGGTGAAATATCTATCTACATATGAAACTCTACGTATACTGATAGATAGCTTCATAATTCCATCTACGTGAAGATATGTCGATATCCATATAAGAAACTACATGGAGATAAATCTGACAACATTTAAGCTTTTTTCTGGAGACATATCTTTACACAGAAACCAAATCACATCGTGAAATTTCAATCGAGATACATCTATTAAAGTTGACATGTTTGAAATCAGATATTTCCAACTTCGTTAAGATGCATCTCTTAACATATCTCCATGTACGCATAGATATAACTATCCATGTTTACTAGAATACATCGAGATATTTCAATGCAAATACAATAATCTACGTTGTGGTGTTTCAATTCAGCTAGATTGACTTTCTTGAGGAAAAATCTATCTACATATGACAATCTACGTAGACTGATAGATAGCTACATAATTCCATCTACGTGAAGATGTGTCGATATCCATATAACAAACTACATGAAGATAAATCTGACAACATGTAAGCTTTTATCTGCAGACTTATCTATAGACAGAAACCATATCACATCGTGCTATTTCAATCGCGATACATCTATTAAAGTTGACATGTTTGAAATCAGATATTTGCAACTTCGTTAAGATGCATCTCTTAGCATATCTCCATGTACCCATAGCTATAACTATCCATGTTTACTAGAATACATCGAGATATTTCAATGCAAATACAATAATCTACGTTGTGGTGTTTCAATTCACCTACATTCACTTTCATGGGGCAAACTCTATCTACATATAACAATCTACGTAGACTGATAGATAGCTACATAATTCCATCTACGTGAAGATGTGTCGATATCCATATAACAAATTACATGAAGATAAATCTGACAACATGTATATTTTTATGTTCATACATATCTATAGACAGAAACCATATCACATCAATTAAGATACATCATCTACAGTTGAAAGGTTTGAAATCAGATATTTGCAACTTCGTTAAGATGCATCTCTTAACATATCTCCATGTACGAGGAGCTATAACTATCCATGTTTACTAGAATACATCGAGATATTTCAATGCAAATACAATAATCTACGTTGTGGTGTTTCAATTCAGCAAAATTCACTTTCTTGGGGAAAAATCTATCTACATATAACAGTCTACGTAGACTGATAGATAGCTACATAATTCTATCTACGTGAAAATGTGTCGATATCCATATAACAAACTACATGAAGATAAATCTGACAACATGTATGCTTTTATGTGCAGACATATCTATCGACATAAAGCAAATCACATCGTTCTATTTCAATCGAGATACATCTATTAAAGTTGACATGTTTGAAATCAGATACTTCCAACTTCGTTAAAATGCATCTCTTAACATATCTCCATGTACGCATACCTATAACTATCCATGTTTACTAGAATACATCGAGATATTTCAATGCAAATACAATAATCTATATAGTGGTGTTTGAATTCAGCTAGATTCACTTTCTTGTGGAAAAATCTATCTACATATGACAATCTACGTAGACTGATAGATAGCTACATAATTCCATCTACGTGAAGATGTGTCGATATCCATATAACAAACTACATGAAGATAAATCTGACAACACGTAAGAATTTATCTGCAGACATATCTATAGACAGAAACCATATCACATCGTGCTATATCAATTAAGATACATCTATTAAAGTTGAAACGTTTGAAATCAGATATTTGCAACTTCGTTAAGATGCATCTCTTAACATATCTCCCTGTACGCATAGCTCTAACTATCCATGTTTACTAGAATACATCGAAATATTTCAATTCAAATACAATTATCTACGTTGTGGTGTTTCAATTCAGCTAGATTCACTTTCTCGGGGAAAAATATATCTGCATATTACAATCTACGTAGACTGATAGATAGCTACATAATTCTATCTACGTGAAGATGTGTCGATATCTATATAACAAACTACATGAAGATAAATCTGACAACATGTATTCTTTTATGTGCAGACATATCTATAGACAGACACCATATCACATCGTGCTATTTCAATCGAGATACATCTATTAAAGTTGACATGTTTGAAATCAGATATTTCCAACTTCGTTAAAATGCATCTCTTAAAATATCTCCATGTACGCATAGCTATTACCTTCCCTGTTTACTAGAATACATCGAGATATTTCAATGCAAATACAATAATCTACGTTGTGGTGTTTCAATTCAGCTAGATTCACTTTCTTGGTGAAAAATCTATCTACATATGACAATCTACGTAGACTGATAAATAGCTACATAATTCCATCTACTTGAAGATGTGTCGATATCCATATAACAAACTACATGAAGATAAATCTGACAACATGTAAGCTTTTATCTGGAGACATATCTTTAGACAGAAACCAAATCACATCGTGCTATTTCAATCGAGATACATCTATTAAAGTTGACATCTTTGATCTCAGATAATTCCAACTTCGTTAAGATGCATCTATTAACATATCTCCATGTACGCATAGTTATAACTATACATGTTTACTAGAATACATCGAAATATTTCAATGCAAATACGATAATCTATGTTGTGGTGTTTCAATTCAGCTAGATTTACTTTCTTCGGGAAAAATCTATCTACATATAACAACTACGTGAACTGATAGATAGCTACATACTTCCATCTACGTGAAGATGTGTCGATATCCATATAATAAGCTACATGAAGATAAATCTGACAAAATGTAAGCTTTTATCTGAGACATATCTTTAGACAGAAACCATATAGCATCGTGCAATTTCAATCGAGATACATCTATTAAAGTTGACATGTTTGAAATCAGATAATTCCAACTTCGTTAAGATGCATCTATTAACATATCTCCATGTACCCATAGTTATAACTATACATGTTTACTAGAATACATCGAAATATTTCAATGCAAATACAATAATCTAGGTTGTGGTTTTTCAATACAGCTAGATTTACTTTCTCGGGGAAAAATCTATCTACATATTACAATCTACGTAGACTGATAGATAGATACATAATTCTATCTACGTGAAGATGTGTCGATATCCATATAACAAACTACATGAAGATAAATCTGACAACATGTAAGCTTTTATGTGCAGACATATCTATCGACATAAAACAAATCACATCGTGCTATTTCAATCGAGATACATCTATTAAAGTTGACATCTTTGAAATCAGATATTTCCAACTTCGTTAAAATGCATCTCTTAACATATCTCCATTTACGCATACCTATTACTATCCATGTTTACTAGAATACATCGAAATATTTCAATGCAAATACAATAATCTACGTTGTGGTGTTTCAATTCAGCTAGATTCACTTTCTTGGGGAAAAATCTATCTACATATGACAATCTACGTAGACTGATAGATAGCTACATAATTCCATCTACGTGAAGATGTGTCGATATCCATATAACAAACTACATGAAGATAAATCTGACAACACGTAAGAATTTATCTGCAGACATATCTATAGACAGAAACCATATCACATCGTGCTATCAATTAAGATACATCTATTAAAGTTGAAACGTTTGAAATCAGATATTTGCAACTTCGTTAAGATGCATCTCTTAACATATCTCCCTGTACGCATAGCTATAACTATCCATGTTTACTAGAATACATCGAAATATTTCAATTCAAATATAATTATCTACGTTGTGGTGTTTCAATTCAGCTAGATTCACTTTCTCGGGGAAAAATCTATCTACAGAGAAAAATCTACGTAGACTGATAGATAGCTACATAATTCTATCTACGTGAAGATGTGTCGATATTCATATAAAAAACTACATGAAGATAAATCTGACAACATGTATGCTTTTATGTGCAGACATATCTATAGACATAAAGCAAATCACATCGTGCTATTTCAATCGAGATACATCTATTAAAGTTGACATGTTTGAAATAAGATATTTCCAACTTCGTTAAGATGCATCTCTTAACATATCTCCATGTCCGCATAGCTTTTCTTATCCATGTTTACTAGAATACATCGAGATATTTCAATGCAAATACAATAATCTACGTTGTGGTGTTTCAATTCAGCTAGATTGACTTTCTTGGGGAAAAATCTATCTACATATGACAATCTACGTAGACTGATAGATAGCTACATAATTGAATCTACGTGAAGATGTGTCGATATCCATATAACAAACTACATGAAGATAAATCTGACAATATGTATGCTTTATCTGCAGACATATCTATAGACAGAAACCAAATCACATCGTGCTATTTCAATCGAGATACATGAATTAAAGTTGACATGTTTGAAATCAGATATTTTCATCTTCGTTAATATGCATCTCTTAATATGTCTCCATTTGCTCATATCTATAACGATACATGTTTACTAAAATACATCGAGATATTTCAATGCAAATACAATAATCTACGTTGTGGTGTTTCAATTAAGCTAGATACACTTTCCTTTGGGAAAAATCTATCTACATATGACAATCTACGTAGACTGATATATAGCTACATAATTCCATCTACGTGAAAATGTGTCGATATCCATATAACAAACTACATGAAGATAAATCTGGCAACATGTTTGCTTTTATGTGCAGACATATCTATAGACATAAACCAAATCACATCGTGCTATTTAAATCGAGATACATCTAGTAAAGTTGACATGTTTGAAATCAGATATTTCCAACTTCGTTAAGATGCATCTCTCAACATATTTCCATGTACCCATAGCTATAACTATCCATGTTTACTAGAGTACATCGAGATATTTCAATGCAAATACAATAATCTACGTTGTTGTGTTTCAATTCAGCTAGATTCACTTTCTTGGGGAAAAATCTATCTACATATGACAATCTACGTAGACTGATAGATAGCTACATAATTCCATCTATGTGAAGATGTGTAGATATCCATATAACAAACTACATGAAGATAAATCTGACAACATGTATGCTTTTATCTGCAGACATATCTATAGACAGAAACCAAATCACATCGTGCTATTTCAATCCAGATACATGAATTAAAGTTGACATGTTTGAAATCAGATATTTTCATCTTCGTTAAGATGCATCTCTTAAAATATCTCCATGTACGCATAGCTATTACCTTCCCTGTTTACTAGAATACATCGAGATATTTCAATGCAAATACAATAATCTACGTTGTGGTGTTTCAATTCAGCTAGATTCACTTTCTTGGTGAAAAATCTATCTACATATGACAATCTACGTAGACTGATAAATAGCTACATAATTCCATCTACTTGAAGATGTGTCGATATCCATATAACAAACTACATGAAGATAAAGCTGACAACATGTAAGCTTTTATCTGGAGACATATCTTTAGACAGAAACCAAATCACATCGTGCTATTTCAATCGAGATACATCTATTAAAGTTGACATCTTTGATCTCAGATAATTCCAACTTCGTTAAGATGCATCTATTAACATATCTCCATGTACGCATAGTTATAACTATACATGTTTACTAGAATACATCGAAATATTTCAATGCAAATACGATAATCTATGTTGTGGTGTTTCAATTCAGCTAGATTTACTTTGTTCGGGAAAAATCTATCTACATATAACAACTACGTGAACTGATAGATAGCTACATACTTCCATCTACGTGAAGATGTGTCGATATCCATATAATAAGCTACATGAAGATAAATCTGACAGAATGTAAGCTTTTATCTGAGACATATCTTTAGACAGAAACCATATAGCATCGTGCAATTTCAATCGAGATACATCTATTAAAGTTGACATGTTTGAAGTCAGATAATTCCAACTTCGTTCTACGTAGACTGATAGATAGCTACATAATTCCATCTATGTGAAGATGTGTAGATATCCATATAACAAACTACATGAAGATAAATCTGACAACATGTATGCTTTTATCTGCAGACATATCTATAGACAGAAACCAAATCACATCGTGCTATTTCAATCCAGATACATGAATTAAAGTTGACATGTTTGAAATCAGATATTTTCATCTTCGTTAAGATGCATCTCTTAACATATCTCCATGTACGCATAGCTATAACTATCCATGTTTACTAGAAAACATGGAGATATTTCAATGCAAATACAATAATCTACGTTGTGGTGTTTCAATTCAGCAAGATTGACTTCCTTGGGGAAAAATCTATCTACATATAAAAATCTACGTAGACTGATAGATAGCTACATAATTCCATCTACGTGAAAATGTGTCGATATCCATATATCAAACTACGTGAAGATGAATCTGACAACCTGTATTCTTTTATATGCAGACATATCTATAGACAGAAACGATATCACATCGTTCTATATCTATCGAGATACATCTATCAAAGTTTAAATGTTTGAAATGAGATATTTCCAACTTCGTTTAGATGCATCTCGTAACATATCTCCATGTACGCATAGCTTTAACCATCCATGTTTACTAGAATACATCGAGATATTTCAATGCAAATACAATAATCTACTTTTTGGTGTTTCAATTCAGCTAGATTCACTTTCTTGGGGAAAAATCTATCTACATATGACAATCAACGAAGACTGATAGATAGCTACATAATTCTATCTACGTGAAAATGTGTCGATATCAATATAACAAACTACATGAAGATAAATATGAAAACATGTAAGCTTTTATTTGGATACATATCTATAGACAGAATCAAAATCACATCGTGTTATATCAAGCATGATACATATATCAACGTTGAGGTGGTTGAAAACATATCTTTCCATCTTCATTAAGATGCTTATCTCAACATGTATCCATCTACACATCGCTATAACTATCTATGTTTACTAGAGAACATCGAGATATTTCAATGCAAATACAATAATCTACGTTGAGGTGTTTCAATTCAGCTAGATTCACCTTCTTGGTGAAATATCTATCTACATATGAAACTCTACGTATACTGATAGATAGCTTCATAATTCCATCTACGTGAAGATGTGTCGATATCCATATAACAAACTACATGGAGATAAATCTGACAACATTTAAGCTTTTTTCTGGAGACATATCTTTAGACAGAAACCAAATCACATCGTGCTATTTCAATCGAGATACATCTATTAAAGTTGACATGTTTGAAATCAGATATTTCCAACTTCGTTAAGATGCATCTCTTAACATATCTCCATGTACGCATAGCTATAACTATCCATGTTTACTAGAATACATCGAGATATTTCAATGCAAATACAATAATCTACGTTGTTGTGTTTCAATTCAGCTAGATTCACTTTTTGGGGGAAAAATCTATCTACATATGACAATCTACGTAGACTGATAGATAGCTACATAATTCCATCTACGTGAAGATGTGCCGATATCCATATTACAAACTACATGAAGATAAATCTGACAACATGTAAGCTTTTATCTGGAGACATATCTTTAGACAGAAACCAAATCTAATCGTGCTATTTCAATCGAGATACATCTATTAAAGTTGACATGTTTGAAATCAGATATTTTCATCTTCGTAAAGATGCATCTCTTAACATATCTCCATGTTCGCATAGCTATAACTATCCATGTTCACTAGAAAACATGGAGATATTTCAATGCAAATACAATAATCTACGTTGTGGTGTTTCAATTCAGCTAGATTAACTTTCTTGGGGAAAAATCTATCTACATATAAAGATATACGTAGACTGGTAGATAGCTACATAATTCCATCTACGTGAAAATGTGTCGATATCCATATAACAAACTACGTGAAGATGAATCTGACAACATGCATTCTTTTATCTGCAGACATATCTATAGACAGAAACGATATCGCATCGTTCTATATCTATCGAGATACATGTATCAAAGTTGAACTGTTTTTGAAATCAGATATTTCCAACTTTGTTTAGATGGATCTCGTAACATATCTCAATGTACGCATAGCTTTAACCATCCATGTTTACTAGAATACATCGAGATATTTCAATGCAAATACAATAATCTACATTTTGGTGATTCAATTCAGCTGGATTCACTTTCTTGGGGGAAAATCAATCTACATATGACTATCTACGTAGACTGATAGATAGCTACATAATTCCATCTACGTGAAGATGTGTCGATATCCATATAACAAGCTACATGAAGATAAATCTGACAACATGTAAGCTTTTATCTGGAGACATATCTTTAGACAGAAACCAAATCACATCGTGCTATTTCAATCGAGATACATCTATTAAAGTTGACATCTTTGATATCAGATAATTCCAACTTCGTTAAGATGCATCTATTAACATATCTCCATGTACGCATAGTTATAAATATACATGTTTACTAGAATACATCGAAAAATTTCAATGCAAATACGATAATCTACGTTGTGGTGTTTCAATTCAGCTAGATTCACTTTCTTGGGGAAAAATCTATCTACATATGACAATCTACGTAGACTGATAGATAGCTACATAATTCCATCTACGTGAAGATGTGTCGATATCCATATAACAACCTACATGAATATAAATCTGACAACATGTAAGCTTCTATCTGGAGACGTATCTTTAGACAGAAACCAAATCACATCGTGCTATTTCAATCGAGATACATCTATTAAAGTTGACATCTATGATATCAGATAATTCCAACTTCGTTAAGATGCATCTATTAACATATCTCCATGTACGCGTAGTTATAACTATACATGTTTACTAGAATACATCGAAATATTTCAATGCAAATATGATAATATATGTTGTGGTGTTTCAATTCAGCTAGATTTACTTTCTTCGGGAAAAATCTATCTACATATAACAACTACGTGAACTGATAGATAGCTACATACTTCCATCTACGTGAAGATGTGTCGATATCTATATAATAAGCTACATGAAGATAAATCTGACAACATGTATTCTTTTATGTGCAGACATATCTATAGACAGACACCATATCACATCGTGCTATTTCAATCGAGATACATCTATTAAAGTTGACATGTTTGAAATCAGATATTTCCAACTTCGTTAAAATGCATCTCTTAAAATATCTCCATGTACGCATAGCTATTACCTTCCCTGTTTACTAGAATACATCGAGATATATCAATGCAAATACAATAATCTACGTTGTGGTGTTTCAATTCAGCTAGATTCACTTTCTTGGTGAAAAATCTATCTACATATGACAATCTACGTAGACTGATAAATAGCTACATAATTCCATCTACTTGAAGATGTGTCGATATCCATATAACAAACTACATGAAGATAAATCTGACAACATGTATGCTTTTATCTGCAGACATATCTATAGACAGAAACCATATCACATCGTGCTATATCAATTAAGATACATCTATTAAAGTTGTAATGTTTGAAATCAGATATATTTGCAACTTCGTTAACATGCATCTCTTAACATATCTCCATGTACTAGGTGCTATAACTATCCATGTTTACTAGAATACATCGATATATTTCAATGCAAATACAATAATCTACGTTGTGGTGTTTCAATTCAGATAGATTCACTTTCTTGGGGAAAAATCTATCTATATATAACAATCTGCGTAGACTGATAGATAGCTACATAATTCCATCTACGTGAAGATGTGTCG
The DNA here is from genome assembly GCA_030141615.1 of Unio pictorum. Taxonomy (NCBI): domain Eukaryota; kingdom Metazoa; phylum Mollusca; class Bivalvia; order Unionida; family Unionidae; genus Unio; species Unio pictorum. The sequence goes on from JARLTB010000308.1 coordinate 382,201, forward strand.
ATATCCATATAACAAACTACATGAAGATATATCTGACAACATGTATGCTTTTATGTGCAGACATATCTATAGACAGAAACCATATCACATCGTGCTATATCAATTAAGATACATCTATTAAAGATCTAATGTTTGAAATCAGATATATTTGCAACTTCGTTAACATGCATCTCTTAACATATCTCCATGTACGCATAGCTATAACTATCCATGTTTACTAGAATACATCGATATATTTCAATGCAAATACAATAATCTACGTTGTGGTGTTTCAATTCAGCTAAATTCACTTTCTTGAGGAAAAATCTATCTACATATGACAATCTACGTAGACTGATAGATAGCTACATAATTCCATCTACGTGAAGATGTGTCGATATCCATATAACAAACTACATGAAGATAAATCTGACAACATGTAAGCTTTTATCTGCAGAAATATCTATAGACAGAAACCATATCACATCGTACTATTTCAATCACGATACATCTATTAAAGTTGACATGTTTGAAATCAGATATTTGCAACTTCGTTAAGATGCATCTCTTAACATATCTCCATGTACCCATAGCTATAACTATCCATGTTTACTAGAATACATCGAGATATTTCAATGCAAATACAATAATCTACGTTGTGGTGTTTCAATTCAGCTACATTCACTTTCTTAGGGTAAACTCTATCTACATATAACAATCTACGTAGACTGATAGATAGCTACATAATTCCATTTACATGAAGATGTGTAGATATCCATATAACAAATTACATGAAGATAAATCTGACAACATGTATGTTTTTATGTGCAGACATATCTATAGACAGAAACCATATCACATCAATTAAGATACATCATCTAAAGTTGAATGGTTTGAAATCAGATATTTGCAACTTCGTTAAGATACATCTCTTAACATATCTCCATGTACTAGGAGCTATAACTATCCATGTTTACTAGAATACATCGATATATTTCAATGCAAATACAATAATCTACGTTGTGGTGTTTCAATTCAGCTAAATTCACTTTCTTGAGGAAAAATCTATCTACATATAACAATCTACGTAGACTGATAGATAGCTACATAATTCCATCTACGTGAAGATGTCTCGATATCCATATAACACAATACATGAAGATAAATCTGACAACATGTAAGCTTTTATCTGGAGACATATCTTTAGACAGAAACCAAATCACATCGTGCTATTTCAATCGAGATACAACTATTAAAGTTGACATGTTTGAAATCAGATATTTCCAACTTCGTTAAAATGCATCTCTTAACATATCTCCATGTACTAGGAGCTATGACTATCCATGTTTACTAGAATACATCGAGATATTTCAATGCAAATACAATAATCTACGTTGTGGTTTTTCAGTTCAGCTAGATTCACTTTCTTGGGGAAAAATCTATCTACATATAACAGTCTACGTAGACTGATAGATAGCTACATAATTCCATCTACGTGAAGATGTGCCGATATCCATATAACAAACTACATGAAGATAAATCTGACAACATGTATGCTTTTATCTGCAGACTTATCTATAGACAGAAACCAAATCACATCGTGCTATTTCAATCGAGATACATCTATTTAAGTTGACATGTTTGAAATCAGATATTTCAAACTTCGTCAAGATGGATTTCTTAACATATCTCCATGTAAGTATAGCTATAACTATCCATGTTTATACATCGAGATATTTCAATGCAAATACAATAATCTACGTTGTGGTGTTTCAATTCAGCTTGATTCACTTTCTTGGGGAAAAATCTATCTATATATAACAATCTGCGTAGACTGATAGATAGCTACATAAATCCATCTACGTGAAGATGTGTCGATATCCATATAACAAACTACATGAAGATAAATCTGACAACATGTATTCTTTTATGTGCAGACATATCTATAGACATAAAGCAAATCACATCGTCCTATTTCAATCGAGATACATCTATTAAAGTTGACATGTTTGAAATCAGATATTTCCAACTTCGTTAAAATGCATCTCTTAATATATCTCCATGTACGCATTGCTATTACTTTCCCTGTTTACTAGAATACATCGAGATATTTCAATGCAAATACAATAATCTACGTTGTGGTGTTTCAATTCAGCTAGATTCACTTTCTTGGTGAAAAATCTATCTACATATGACAATCTACGTAGACTGATAAATAGCTTCATAATTCCATCTACTTGAAGATGTGTCGATATCCATATAACAAACTACATGAAGATAAATCTGACAACATGTATGCTTTTATCTGGAGACATATCTATAGACAGAAGCCAAATCACATCGTGCTATTTCAATCGAGTTACATCTATTAAAGTTGACATGTTTGAAATCAGATATTTTCATCTTCGTTAAGATGCATCTAATAACATATCTCCATGTTCGCATAGCTATAACTATCCATGTTTACTAGAAAACATGGGGATATTTCAATGCAAATCCAATAATCTACGTTGTGGTGTTTCAATTCAGCTAGATTCACTTTCTTGGGGAAAAATCTATCTACATATAAAAATCTACGTTGACTGATAGATAGCTACATAATTCCATCTACGTGAAAATGTGTCGATATCATGGCATATAACAAACTATTTGAAGATAAATATGAAAACATGTAAGCTTTTATCTGGATACATATCTATAGACAGAATCCAAATCACATCGTGTTATATCAAGCAAGATACATATATCAACGTTGAGGTGGTTGAAAACATATCTTTCCATCTTCATTAAGATGCTTATTTCAACATATATCCATCTACACATCGCTATAACTATCTATGTTTACTAGAAAACATGGATATATTTCAATGCAAATACAATAATCTACGTTGTGGTGTTTCAATTCAGCTAGATTCGCTTTCTTGGGGAAAAATCTATCTACATGTAAAAATCTACGTAGACTGATAGATAGCTACATAATTCCATCTACGTGAAAATGTGTCGATATCCATATAACAAACTACGTGAAGATGAATCTGACAACATGTATTCTTTTATCTGCAGACATATCTGTAGACAGAAACGATATCACATCATTCTATATCTATCGAGATACATCTATCAAAATTGAAATGTTTGAAATCAGATATTTCCAACTTTGTTTAGATGCATCTCGTAACATATCTCCATGTACGCATAGCTTTAACCATCCATGTTTACTAGAATACATCGAGATATTTCAATGCGAATACAATAATCTACGTTGTGGTGTTTCAATTCAGCTGGATTCACTTTTTGGGGGAAAAATCTATCTACATATAACAATCTACGTAGACTGATAGATAGCTACATAATTCCATCTGCGTTAAGATGTGTCGATATCCATATAACAAACTACATGAAGATAAATCTGACAACATGTATGCTTTTATCTGCAGACATATCAATAGACAGAAACCAAATCACATCGTGCTATTTCAATCGAGATACATCTATTAAAGTTGACATGTTTGAAATCAGATATTTCAAACTTCGTCAAGATGGATTTCTTAACATATCTCCATGTTCGTATAGCTATAACTATCCATGTTTACTAGAATACATCGAGATATTTCAATACAAAAACAATAATCTACGTTGTGGTGTTTCAATTCCTCTAAATTCACTTTCTTGGGTAAAAATCTATCTACATATGACAATCTACGTAGACTGATAGATAGCTACATAATTTCATCTATGTGAAGATGTGTCGATATCCATATAACAAACTACATGAAGATAAATCTGACAACATGTATGCTTTTATCTGCAGACATATCTATGGACAGATGCGATATCACATCGTGCTATATCTATCGAGATACATCTATTAAAGTTGAAATGTTTGAAATCAGATATTTCCAACTTCGTTTTGATGCATCTCGTAACATATCTCCATGTACGCATTGCTATAACTATACATGATTACTTGAATACATCGAGATATTTCAATGCAAATACAATAATCTACTTTTTGGTGTTTCAATTCAGCTGGATTCACTTTGTTGGGTAAAAATCTATCTACATATGACAATCTACGAAGACTGATAGATAGCTACTTAATTCCATCTACGTGAAAATGTTTCGATATCCATATAACAAACTACATGAAAATAAATCTGACAACATGTATGCTTTTATCTGGATACATATCTATAGACAGAAACGATATCACATCGTGTTATATCAATCAAGATACATATATCAACGTTGAGTTGGTTGAATACATATCTTTCCATCTTCATTAAGATGCTTATCACAACATATATCCATCTAAACATCGATATAACTATCCATGTTTACCAGAAAACATCGAGATATTTCAATGCAAATACAATAATGTACGTTGTGGTTTTTCAGTTCAGCTAGATTCACTTTCTTGGGGAAAAATCTATCTACATATAACAGTCTACGTTGACTGATAGATAGCTACATAATTCCATCTACGTGAAGAAGTGTCGATATCCATATAACAAACTACATGAAGATAAATCTGACAGGTATGCTTTTATCTGCAGACATATCTATAGACAGAATCCATATCACATCGTGCTATTTCACTCGAGATACATCTATTAAAGATGACATGTTTGAAATCAGATATTTCCAACTTCGTTAAAATGCATCTCTTAACATATCTCCATGTAAGCATAGCTATAACTATCCATGTTCACTAGAATACATCGAGATATTTCAATGCAAATACAATAATCTACGTTGTGGTGTTTCAATTCAGATAGATTCACTTTCTTGGGGAAAAATCTATCTATATATAACAATCTGCGTAGACTGATACATAGCTACATAATTCCATCTACGTGAAGATGTGTCGATATCCATATAACAAACTACATAAAGATAAATCTGACAACATGTATGCTTTTATGTGCAAACATATCTATAGACATAAAGCAAATCACATCGTGCTATTTCAATCGAGATACATCTATTAAAGTTGACATGTTTGAAATCAGATATTTCCAACTTCGTTAAAATGCATCTCTTAACATATTTCCATGTACGCATAGTTATAACTATACATGTTTACTAGAATACATCGAAACATTTCAATGCAAATATAATAATCTACGTTGTGGTGTTTCAATTCAGCTAGATTCACTTTCTTGGGGAAAAATCTATCTACATATGACAATCTGCGTAGACTGATAGATATCTACATAATTCCATCTACGTGAAGATGTCTCGATATCCATATAACACAATACATGAAGATAAATCTGACAACATGTAAGCTTTTATCTGGAGACATATCTTTAGACAGAAACCAAATCACATCGTGCTATTTCAATCGAGATACATCTATTTAAGTTGAAATGTTTGAAATCAGATATTTCCAACTTTGTCAAAATGCATCTATGAACATATCTCCATGTACGCATCTCTATTCCTATCCATGTTTACTAGAATACATCGAAATATTTCAAAGCAAATACAGTAATCTACGTTGTGGTGTTTCAATTCAGCTAGATTCACTTTCTTGGGGAAAAATCTATCTACATATGACAATCTACGTTGACTGATAGATAGCTACATAATTCCATCTATGTGAAGATGTGTCGATATCCATATAACAAACTACATGAAGATAAATCTGACAACATGTAAGCTTTTATGTGCAGACATATCTATAGACATAAAGCAAATCACATCGTGCTATTTCAATCGAGATATATCTATTAAAGTTGACATGTTTGAAATCAGATATTTCCAACTTCGTTAAAATGCATCTCTTAACATATCTCCATGTACGCATAGCTATTACTTTCACTGTTTACTAGAATACATCGAGATATTTCAATGCAAATACAAGAATCTACGTTGTGGTGTTTCAATTCATCTAGATTTAATTTCTTGGGGAAAAATCTATCTACATATGACAATCTACGTAGACTGATAGAGAGCTACATAATTCCATCTACGTGAAGATGTGTCGATATCTATTTAACAACCGACATCAAGATAAATCTGACAACGTATAAGCTTTTATCTGGAGACATATCTTTAGACAGAGACCAAATCAATTCGTGCTATTTCAATCGAGATACATCTTTTAAAGTTGACATGTTTGAAATCAGATAATTAGAACTTCGTTAAGATGCATCTATTAACATATCTCCATGTACTCATAGCTCTAACTATCCATGTTTACTGGAACACATCAAGATATTTCAATGCAAACACAATAATCTACGTTGTGGTGTGTCAATTCAGCTACATTCACTTTCTTGGGGAAAAATCTATCTACATATGACAATCTACGTAGACTGATAGATAGCTACATAATTCCATCTACGTGCAGATGTGTCGATATCCATATAACAAACTACATGAAGATAAATCTGACAACATGTATGCTTTTATGTGCAGACATATCTATAGACATAAAGCAAATCACTTCGTGCTATTTCAATCGAGATACATCTATTAAAGTTGACATGTTTGAATTCAGACAATTGCAACTTCGTTAAGATTTATCTCTTAACATATCTCCATGTACGCATAGTAATACCTATCCATGTTTACTAGAATACATCGAGATATTTCAATGCAAATACAACAATCTACGTTGTGGTGTTTCAATTCAGCTAGATTTACTTTCTTGGGGAAAAATCTATCTACATATAACAACTACGTGAACTGATAAATAGCTACATAATTCCATCTACGTGAAGATGTGTCGATATCCATATAACAAACTACATGAAGATAAATCTGACATTATGTATGCTTTTATCTGCAGAGATATCTATAGACAGAAACCATATCACATCGTGCTATTTCAGTCGCGATACATCTATTAAAGTTGATATGTTTGAATTCAGACATTTGCAACTTCGTTAAGATGCATCTCTTAACATATCTCCATGTACGCATAGCTATAACTAGCCATGTTTACCAGAATACATCGAGATATTTCAATGCAAATACAATAATCTACGTTGTGGTGTTTCAATTCAGCTAGACTCACTCCCCTGGGGAAAAATCTATCCACATGTAACAATCTACGTAGACTGATAGATAGCTACATAATTCCATCAACGTGAAAATGTGTCGATATCCATATAACAAACTACATGAAGACAAATCTGACAAAATGTATGTTTCATGTGCTGACATATCAATAGACATAAATCAAATCACATCGTGCTATTTCAATCGAGATACATCTATTAAAGTTGACATGTTTGAAATCAGATATTTCCAACTTCGTTAAGATGCATCTCTTAACATATCATCTCCATGTCCGCATAGCTTTCCTTATCCATGTTTACTAGAATACATCGAGATATTTCAATGCAAATACAATTATCTACGTTGTGGTGTTTCAATTCAGCTAGATTTACTTTCTTGGGGAAAAATCTATTTACATATAACAACTACGTGAACTGATAGATAGCTACATAATTCCATCTACGTGAAGATGTGTCGATATCCATGTAACAAGCTACATGAAGATAAATCTGACAAAATGTAAGTTTGTATCTGGAGACATATCTTTAGACAGAAACCATATCACATCGTGCTATTTCAATCGAGATATATCTATTAAACTTGATATGTTTGAAATCAGATATTTCCAATTTCGTTAAGATGCAACTCTTAACATATCTCCATGTACGCATAGCTATAACTATCCATGTTTACTAGAATACATCGAAATGTTTCAATGCAAATACAATAATCTTCGTTGTGGTGTTTCAATTCAGCTAGATTCACTTTCTTGGGGAAAAATCTATCTACATATGACAATCTACGTAGACTGATAGATAGCTACATAATTCCATCTACGTGAAGATGTGTCGATATCCATATAACAAGCTACATGAAGATAAATCTGACAACATGTAAGCTTTTATCTGGAGACATATCTTTAGACAGAAACCAAATCACATCGTGCTATTTCAATCGAGATACATCTATTAAAGTTGACATCTTTGATATCAGATAAATCCAACTTCGTTAAGATGCATCTATTAACATATATCCATGTACGTGTAGTTATAACTATACATGTTTACTAGAATACATCGAAATATTTCAATGCAAATACAATAATCTACGTTGTGGTGTTTCAATTCAGCTAGATTTACTTTCTTGGGGAAAAATCAATCTACATATAACAACTACGTGAACTGATAGATAGCTACATAATTCCATCTACGTGAAGATGTGTCGATATCCATATAATACGCTACATGAAGATAAATCTGACAAAATGTAAGCTTTTATCTGGAGACATATCTTTAGACAGAAACCATATCGCATCGTGCTATTTCAATCGAGATACATCTATTAAAGTTGACATGTTTGAAATCAGATAATTCCAACTTCGTTAAGATGCATCTATTAACATATCTCCATGTACTCATAGTTATAACTATACATGTTTACTAGAATACATCGAAATATTTCAATTCAAATACAATAATCTACGTTGTGTTGTTTCAATTCAGCTAGATTCACTTTCTTGGGGAAAAATCTATCTACATATAACAGTCTACGTAGACTGATAGATAGCAACATAATTCCATCTACGTGAAGATTTGTCGATATCCATATAACAAACTACATGAAGATAAATCTGACATTATGTATGCTTTTATCTGCAGAGATATCTATAGACAGAAACGATATCACATCGTTCTATATCTATCGAGATACGTCTATCAAAGTTGAAATGTTTGAAATCAGATATTTCCAACTTCGTTTAGATGCATCTCCTAACATATCTCCATGTACGCATGGCTTTAACCATCCATGTTTACTAGAATACATCGAGATACTTCAATGCAAATACAATAATCTACTTTTTGGTGTTTCAATTCAACTCGATTCAATATCTTGGGGAAAAATCTATCTACATATAACAGTCTACGTAGACTGATAGATAGCTACATAATTCTATCTACGTGAAGATGTGTCGATATCCATATAACAAACTACATGAAGATAAATCTGACAACATGTAAGCTTTTATCTGCAGACATATCTATAGACAGAAACCAAATCACATCGTCCCATTTCAATCGAGATACATCTATTAAAGTTGACATGTTTGAAATCAGTTCTTTCCAGCTTCGTTAAAATGCATCTCTTAACATATCTCCATGTACGAGGAGCTATAACTATCCATGTTTACTAGAATACATCGACATATTTCAATGCAAATACAATAATCTACGTTGTGGTGTTTCAATTCAGCTAGATTCACTTTCTTGGGGAAAAATATATCTACATATAACAGTCTACGTAGACTGATAGATAGCTACATAATTCCATCTACGTGAAGATGTGTCGATATCCCTATAACAAACTACATGAAGATAAATCTGAAAAAATGTAAGCTTTTATCTGGATACATATCTATAGACAGAATCCAAATCACATCGTCTTATATCAAGCAAGAAACATATATCAACATTGAGGTGGTTGAAAACATATCTTTCCATCTTCATTAAGATGCTTATCTCAACATATATCCATCTACACATCGCTATAACTATCTATGTTTACTAGAGAACATCGAGATATTTCAATGCAAATACAATAATCTACGTTGTTTTGTTTCAATTCAGCTGGATTCACCTTCTTGGTGTAATATCTATCTACATATGAAACTCTAAAAATCTACACAATTCCATGTACGTGGAGATGTGTCGATATCCATATAACAAACTACATGAAGATAAATTTGACAACATGTAAGCTTTTTTCTGGAGACATATCTTTAGACAGAAACCAAATCACATCGTGCTATTTCAATCGAGATACATCTATTAAAGTTGACATGTTTGAAATCAGATATTTCCAACTTCGTTAAGATGCATCACTTAACATATCTTCCTGTACGCATAGCTATAACTATCCATGTTTACTAGAATACATCGAGATATTTCAATTCAAATACAATAATCTACGTTGTGGTGTTTCAATTCAGCTGGATTCAATTTCTTGGGGAAAAATCTATCTACAGATAACAGTCTACGTAGACTGATAGATAGCTACATAATTCCATCTACGTGAAGATGTGTCGATATCCATATAACAAACTACATGAAGATAAATCTGACAACATGTATGCTTTTATGTGCAGACATATCTATAGACATAAAGCAAATCACATCGTGCTATTTCAATCGAGATACATCTATTAAAGTTGACATGTTTGAAATCAGATATTTCCAACTTCGTTAAGATGCATCACTTAACATATCTTCCTGTACGCATAGCTATAACTATCCATGTTTACTAGAATACATCGAGATATTTCAATTCAAATACAATAATCTACGTTGTGGTGTTTCAATTCAGCTGGATTCAATTTCTTGGGGAAAAATCTATCTACAGATAACAGTCTACGTAGACTGATAGATAGCTACATAATTCCATCTACGTGAAGATGTGTCGATATCCATATAACAAACTACATGAAGATAAATCTGACAACATGTATGCTTTTATGTGCAGACATATCTATAGACATAAAGCAAATCACATCGTGCTATTTCAATCGAGATACATCTATTAAAGTTGACATGTTTGAAATCAGATATTTCCAACTTCGATAAAATGCATCTCTTAACATATCTCCATGTACGAGGAGCTATAACTATCCATATTTACTAGAATACATCGAGATATTTCAATGCAAATACAATAATCTACGTTGTGGTGTTTCAATTCAGCTAGATTCACTTTCTTTGGGAAAAATCTATCTACATATAACAATCTACGTAGACTGATAGATAGCTACATAATTCCATCTACGTGAAGATGTGTCGATATATGTATAACAAACTACATGAAGATATATCTGAAAACATGTAAGCTTTTATCTGGATACATATCTATAGACAGAATCCAAATCACATCGTGTTATATCTTGCAAGATACATATATCAACGTTGAGGTGGTTGAAAACATATCTTTCCATCTTCATTAAGATGCTTATCTCAACATATATCCATCTACACATCGCTATAACTATCTATGTTTACTAGAGAACATCGAGATATTTCAATGCAAATAAAATAATCTACGTTGTTTTGTATCAATTCAGCTGGATTCACCTTCTTGGTGAAATATCTATCTACATATGAAACTCTACGTATACTGATAGATAGCTACATAATTCCATCTACGTGAAGATGTGTCGATATCCATATAACAAACTACATGAAGATAAATCTGACAACATGTAAGCTTTTTTCTGGAGACATATCTTTAGACAGAAACCAAATCACATCGTGCTATTTCAATCGAGATACATCTATTAAAGTTGACATGTTTGAAATCAGATATTTCCAACTTCGTTAAGATGCATCACTTAACATATCTCCCTGTACGAATAGCTATAACTATCCATGTTTACTAGAAGACATCGAGATATTTCAATGCAAATACAATAATCTACGTTGTGGTGTTTCATTTCAGCTAGACTCACTCCCTTGGGGAAAAATCTATCTACATATAACAATCTACGTAGACTGATAGATAGCTACATAATTCCATCTACGTGAAGATGTGTCGATATCCATATAACAAAATACATGAAGATAAATCTGACAACATGTATGTTTTTAGCTGCAGACATATCTATAGACAGAAAACATATCACATCAATTAAGATACATGTTCTAAAGTTGAAATGTTTGAAATCAGATATTTGCAACTTCGTTAAGATGCATCTCTTAACATATCTAAATGTACGCAAAGCTATAACAATACATGTTTACTAGAATACATCGAGATATTTCAATGCATATACAATAATCTACGCAGTGGTGTTTCAATTCAGCTAGATTCACTTTCTTGGGGAAAATCTATCTACATATGACATTCTACGTAGACTGATAGATAGCTACATAATTAAATCAACGTTAAAATGTTTCGATATCCATATAACAAACTACATGAAGATAAATCTGGCAACATGTTTGCTTTTATGTGCAGACATATCTATAGACATAAACCAAGTCACATTGTGCTATTTCAATCGAAATACATCTATTAAAGTTGACATGTTTGAAATCAGATATTTCCAACTTCGTTAAGATGCATCTCTTAACATATCTCCATGTACGCATAGCTATAACAATCCATGATTACTAAAGTACATCGAGATATTTCAATGCAATTACAATAATCTTCGTTGTGGTGTTTCAATTCAGCTAGATTCACTTTCTTGGGGAAAAATCTATCTACATATGAGAATCTACGTAGACTGATAGATAGCTACATAATTCCATCTACGTGAAGATGTGTCGATATCCATATAACAAGCTACATGAAGATAAATCTGACAACATGTAAGCTTTTATCTGGAGACATATCTTTAGACAGAAACCAAATCACATCGTGCTATTTCAATCGAGATACATCTATTAAAGTTGACATCTTTGATATCAGATAATTCCAACTTTGTTAAGATGCATCTCTTAACATATCTCCATGTACGCATACTTATAACTATACATGTTTACTAGAATACATCGAAATATTTCAATGCAAATACAATAATCTAAGTTGTGGTGTTTCAATTCAGCTAGATTTACTTTCTTGGGGAAAAATCTATCTACATATAACAACTACGTGAACTGATAGATAGCTACATAATTCCATCTACGTGAAGATGTGTCGATATCCATATAATAAGCTACATGAAGATAAATCTGACAAAATGTAAGCTTTTATCTGGAGACATATCTTTAGACAAAAACCATATCGCATCGTGCTATTTCAATAGAGATACATCTATTAAAGTTGACATGTTTGAAATCAGATAATTCCAACTTCGTTAAGATGCATCTATTAATATATCTCCATGTACCCATAGTTATAACTATACATATTTACTAGAATACATCGAAATATTTCAATGCAAATACGATTATCTACGTTGTGGTGTTTCAATTCAGCTAGATTCACTTTCTCGGGGAAAAATCTATCTACATATTACAATCTACGTAGACTGATAGATAGCTACATAATTCCATCTACGTGAAGATGTGTCGATAACCATATAACAAACTCCATGAAGATAAATCTGACAACACGTAAGAATTTATCTGCAGACATATCTATAGACAGAAACCATATCACATCGTGCTATATCAATTAAGATACATCTATTAAAGTTGAAACGTTTGAAATCAGATATTTGCAACTTCGTTAAGATGCATCTCTTAACATATCTCCCTGTACGGAAAGCTATAACTATCCATGTTTACTAGAATACATCGAGATATTTCAATGCAAATACAATAATCTACGTTGTGGTGTTTCAATTCAGCTAGATTCAATTTCTTGGGGAAAAATCTATCTACATATAACAATCTACGTAGACTGATAGATAGCTACATAATTCCATCTACGTGAAGATGTGTCGATATCCATATAACAAACTACATGAAGATAAATCTGAAAAAATGTAAGCTTTTATCTGGATACATATCTATAGACAGAATCCAAATCACATCGTGTTATATCAAGCAAGAAACATATATCAACATTGAGGTGGTTGAAAACATATCTTTCCATCTTCATTAAGATGCTTATCTCAACATATATCCATCTACACATCGCTATAACTATCTATGTTTACTAGAGAACATCGAGATATTTCAATGCAAATACAATAATCTACGTTGTTTTGTTTCAATTCAGCTGGATTCACCTTCTTGGTGTAATATCTATCTACATATGAAACTCTAAAAATCTACACAATTCCATCTACGTGGAGATGTGTCGATATCCATATAACAAACTACATGAAGATAAATCTGACAACATGTATGCTTTTTTCTGGAGACATATCTTTAGACAGAAACCAAATCACATCGTGCTATTTCAATCGAGATACATCTATTAAAGTTGACATCTTTGATATCAGATAAATCCAACTTCGTTAAGATGCATCTATTAACATATATCCATGTACGTGTAGTTATAACTATACATGTTTACTAGAATACATCGAAATATTTCAATGCAAATACAATAATCTACGTTGTGGTGTTTCAATTCAGCTAGATTTACTTTCTTGGGGAAAAATCAATCTACATATAACAACTACGTGAACTGATAGATAGCTACATAATTCCATCTACGTGAAGATGTGTCGATATCCATATAATACGCTACATGAAGATAAATCTGACAAAATGTAAGCTTTTATCTGGAGACATATCTTTAGACAGAAACCATATCGCATCGTGCTATTTCAATCGAGATACATCTATTAAAGTTGACATGTTTGAAATCAGATAATTCCAACTTCGTTAAGATGCATCTATTAACATATCTCCATGTACTCATAGTTATAACTATACATGTTTACTAGAATACATCGAAATATTTCAATTCAAATACAATAATCTACGTTGTGTTGTTTCAATTCAGCTAGATTCACTTTCTTGGGGAAAAATCTATCTACATATAACAGTCTACGTAGACTGATAGATAGCAACATAATTCCATCTACGTGAAGATTTGTCGATATCCATATAACAAACTACATGAAGATAAATCTGACATTATGTATGCTTTTATCTGCAGAGATATCTATAGACAGAAACGATATCACATCGTTCTATATCTATCGAGATACGTCTATCAAAGTTGAAATGTTTGAAATCAGATATTTCCAACTTCGTTTAGATGCATCTCCTAACATATCTCCATGTACGCATGGCTTTAACCATCCATGTTTACTAGAATACATCGAGATACTTCAATGCAAATACAATAATCTACTTTTTGGTGTTTCAATTCAACTGGATTCAATATCTTGGGGAAAAATCTATCTACATATAACAGTCTACGTAGACTGATAGATAGCTACATAATTCTATCTACGTGAAGATGTGTCGATATCCATATAACAAACTACATGAAGATAAATCTGACAACATGTAAGCTTTTATCTGCAGACATATCTATAGACAGAAACCAAATCACATCGTCCCATTTCAATCGAGATACATCTATTAAAGTTGACATGTTTGAAATCAGTTCTTTCCAGCTTCGTTAAAATGCATCTCTTAACATATCTCCATGTACGAGGAGCTATAACTATCCATGTTTACTAGAATACATCGACATATTTCAATGCAAATACAATAATCTACGTTGTGGTGTTTCAATTCAGCTAGATTCACTTTCTTGGGGAAAAATATATCTACATATAACAGTCTACGTAGACTGATAGATAGCTACATAATTCCATCTACGTGAAGATGTGTCGATATCCCTATAACAAACTACATGAAGATAAATCTGAAAAAATGTAAGCTTTTATCTGGATACATATCTATAGACAGAATCCAAATCACATCGTCTTATATCAAGCAAGAAACATATATCAACATTGAGGTGGTTGAAAACATATCTTTCCATCTTCATTAAGATGCTTATCTCAACATATATCCATCTACACATCGCTATAACTATCTATGTTTACTAGAGAACATCGAGATATTTCAATGCAAATACAATAATCTACGTTGTTTTGTTTCAATTCAGCTGGATTCACCTTCTTGGTGTAATATCTATCTACATATGAAACTCTAAAAATCTACACAATTCCATGTACGTGGAGATGTGTCGATATCCATATAACAAACTACATGAAGATAAATTTGACAACATGTAAGCTTTTTTCTGGAGACATATCTTTAGACAGAAACCAAATCACATCGTGCTATTTCAATCGAGATACATCTATTAAAGTTGACATGTTTGAAATCAGATATTTCCAACTTCGTTAAGATGCATCACTTAACATATCTTCCTGTACGCATAGCTATAACTATCCATGTTTACTAGAATACATCGAGATATTTCAATTCAAATACAATAATCTACGTTGTGGTGTTTCAATTCAGCTGGATTCAATTTCTTGGGGAAAAACTATCTACAGATAACAGTCTACGTAGACTGATAGATAGCTACATAATTCCATCTACGTGAAGATGTGTCGATATCCATATAACAAACTACATGAAGATAAATCTGACAACATGTATGCTTTTATGTGCAGACATATCTATAGACATAAAGCAAATCACATCGTGCTATTTCAATCGAGATACATCTATTAAAGTTGACATGTTTGAAATCAGATATTTCCAACTTCGTTAAGATGCATCACTTAACATATCTTCCTGTACGCATAGCTATAACTATCCATGTTTACTAGAATACATCGAGATATTTCAATTCAAATACAATAATCTACGTTGTGGTGTTTCAATTCAGCTGGATTCAATTTCTTGGGGAAAAATCTATCTACAGATAACAGTCTACGTAGACTGATAGATAGCTACATAATTCCATCTACGTGAAGATGTGTCGATATCCATATAACAAACTACATGAAGATAAATCTGACAACATGTATGCTTTTATGTGCAGACATATCTATAGACATAAAGCAAATCACATCGTGCTATTTCAATCGAGATACATCTATTAAAGTTGACATGTTTGAAATCAGATATTTCCAACTTCGATAAAATGCATCTCTTAACATATCTCCATGTACGAGGAGCTATAACTATCCATATTTACTAGAATACATCGAGATATTTCAATGCAAATACAATAATCTACGTTGTGGTGTTTCAATTCAGCTAGATTCACTTTCTTTGGGAAAAATCTATCTACATATAACAATCTACGTAGACTGATAGATAGCTACATAATTCCATCTACGTGAAGATGTGTCGATATATGTATAACAAACTACATGAAGATATATCTGAAAACATGTAAGCTTTTATCTGGATACATATCTATAGACAGAATCCAAATCACATCGTGTTATATCTTGCAAGATACATATATCAACGTTGAGGTGGTTGAAAACATATCTTTCCATCTTCATTAAGATGCTTATCTCAACATATATCCATCTACACATCGCTATAACTATCTATGTTTACTAGAGAACATCGAGATATTTCAATGCAAATAAAATAATCTACGTTGTTTTGTATCAATTCAGCTGGATTCACCTTCTTGGTGAAATATCTATCTACATATGAAACTCTACGTATACTGATAGATAGCTACATAATTCCATCTACGTGAAGATGTGTCGATATCCATATAACAAACTACATGAAGATAAATCTGACAACATGTAAGCTTTTTTCTGGAGACATATCTTTAGACAGAAACCAAATCACATCGTGCTATTTCAATCGAGATACATCTATTAAAGTTGACATGTTTGAAATCAGATATTTCCAACTTCGTTAAGATGCATCACTTAACATATCTCCCTGTACGAATAGCTATAACTATCCATGTTTACTAGAAGACATCGAGATATTTCAATGCAAATACAATAATCTACGTTGTGGTGTTTCATTTCAGCTAGACTCACTCCCTTGGGGAAAAATCTATCTACATATAACAATCTACGTAGACTGATAGATAGCTACATAATTCCATCTACGTGAAGATGTGTCGATATCCATATAACAAAATACATGAAGATAAATCTGACAACATGTATGTTTTTAGCTGCAGACATATCTATAGACAGAAAACATATCACATCAATTAAGATACATGTTCTAAAGTTGAAATGTTTGAAATCAGATATTTGCAACTTCGTTAAGATGCATCTCTTAACATATCTAAATGTACGCAAAGCTATAACAATACATGTTTACTAGAATACATCGAGATATTTCAATGCATATACAATAATCTACGCAGTGGTGTTTCAATTCAGCTAGATTCACTTTCTTGGGGAAAATCTATCTACATATGACATTCTACGTAGACTGATAGATAGCTACATAATTAAATCAACGTTAAAATGTTTCGATATCCATATAACAAACTACATGAAGATAAATCTGGCAACATGTTTGCTTTTATGTGCAGACATATCTATAGACATAAACCAAGTCACATTGTGCTATTTCAATCGAAATACATCTATTAAAGTTGACATGTTTGAAATCAGATATTTCCAACTTCGTTAAGATGCATCTCTTAACATATCTCCATGTACGCATAGCTATAACAATCCATGATTACTAAAGTACATCGAGATATTTCAATGCAATTACAATAATCTTCGTTGTGGTGTTTCAATTCAGCTAGATTCACTTTCTTGGGGAAAAATCTATCTACATATGAGAATCTACGTAGACTGATAGATAGCTACATAATTCCATCTACGTGAAGATGTGTCGATATCCATATAATAAGCTACATGAAGATAAATCTGACAAAATGTAAGCTTTTATCTGGAGACATATCTTTAGACAAAAACCATATCGCATCGTGCTATTTCAATAGAGATACATCTATTAAAGTTGACATGTTTGAAATCAGATAATTCCAACTTCGTTAAGATGCATCTATTAATATATCTCCATGTACCCATAGTTATAACTATACATATTTACTAGAATACATCGAAATATTTCAATGCAAATACGATTATCTACGTTGTGGTGTTTCAATTCAGCTAGATTCACTTTCTCGGGGAAAAATCTATCTACATATTACAATCTACGTAGACTGATAGATAGCTACATAATTCCATCTACGTGAAGATGTGTCGATAACCATATAACAAACTCCATGAAGATAAATCTGACAACACGTAAGAATTTATCTGCAGACATATCTATAGACAGAAACCATATCACATCGTGCTATATCAATTAAGATACATCTATTAAAGTTGAAACGTTTGAAATCAGATATTTGCAACTTCGTTAAGATGCATCTCTTAACATATCTCCCTGTACGGAAAGCTATAACTATCCATGTTTACTAGAATACATCGAGATATTTCAATGCAAATACAATAATCTACGTTGTGGTGTTTCAATTCAGCTAGATTCAATTTCTTGGGGAAAAATCTATCTACATATAACAATCTACGTAGACTGATAGATAGCTACATAATTCCATCTACGTGAAGATGTGTCGATATCCATATAACAAACTACATGAAGATAAATCTGAAAAAATGTAAGCTTTTATCTGGATACATATCTATAGACAGAATCCAAATCACATCGTGTTATATCAAGCAAGAAACATATATCAACATTGAGGTGGTTGAAAACATATCTTTCCATCTTCATTAAGATGCTTATCTCAACATATATCCATCTACACATCGCTATAACTATCTATGTTTACTAGAGAACATCGAGATATTTCAATGCAAATACAATAATCTACGTTGTTTTGTTTCAATTCAGCTGGATTCACCTTCTTGGTGTAATATCTATCTACATATGAAACTCTAAAAATCTACACAATTCCATCTACGTGGAGATGTGTCGATATCCATATAACAAACTACATGAAGATAAATCTGACAACATGTATGCTTTTTTCTGGAGACATATCTTTAGACAGAAACCAAATCACATCGTGCTATTTCAATCGAGATACATCTATTAAAGTTGACATGTTTGAAATCAGATATTTCCAACTTCGTTAAGATGCATCACTTAACATATCTTCCTGTACGCATAGCTATAACTATCCATGTTTACTAGAATACATCGAGATATTTCAATTCAAATACAATAATCTACGTTGTGGTGTTTCAATTCAGCTGGATTCAATTTGTTGGGGAAAAATCTATCTACAGATAACAATCTACGTAGACTGATTGATAGCTACATAATTCCATCTACGTGAAGATGTGTCGATATCCATATAACAAACTACATGAAGATAAATCTGACAACATGTATGCTTTTATGTGCAGACATATCTATAGACATAAAGCAAATCACATCGTGCTATTTCAGTCGCGATACATCTATTAAAGTTGATATGTTTGAATTCAGACAATTGCAACTTCGTTAAGATTTATCTCCTATCATATCTCCATGTACGCATAGCTATAACTATCCATGTTTACTAGAATACATCGAGATATTTCAATTCAAATACAATAATCTACGTTGTGGTGTTTCAATTCAGCTGGATTCAATTTCTTGGGGAAAAATCTATCTACAGATAACAATCTACGTGAACTGATAGATAGCTACATAATTCCATCTACGTGAAGATGTGTCGATATCCATATAACAAACTACATGAAGATAAATCTGACATTATGTATGCTTTTATCTGCAGAGATATCTATAGACAGAAACCATATCACATCGTGCTATATCAATTAAGATACATCTATTAAAGTTGAAACGTTTGAAATCAGATATTTGCAACTTCGTTAAGATGCATCTCTTAACATATCTCCCTGTACGGAAAGCTATAACTATCCATGTTTACTAGAATACATCGAGATATTTCAATGCAAATACAATAATCTACGTTGTGGTGTTTCAATTCAGCTAGATTCAATTTCTTGGGGAAAAATCTATCTACATATAACAATCTACGTAGACTGATAGATAGCTACATAATTCCATCTACGTGAAGATGTGTCGATATCCATATAACAAACTACATGAAGATAAATCTGAAAAAATGTAAGCTTTTATCTGGATACATATCTATAGACAGAATCCAAATCACATCGTGTTATATCAAGCAAGAAACATATATCAACATTGAGGTGGTTGAAAACATATCTTTCCATCTTCATTAAGATGCTTATCTCAACATATATCCATCTACACATCGCTATAACTATCTATGTTTACTAGAGAACATCGAGATATTTCAATGCAAATACAATAATCTACGTTGTTTTGTTTCAATTCAGCTGGATTCACCTTCTTGGTGTAATATCTATCTACATATGAAACTCTAAAAATCTACACAATTCCATCTACGTGGAGATGTGTCGATATCCATATAACAAACTACATGAAGATAAATCTGACAACATGTATGCTTTTTTCTGGAGACATATCTTTAGACAGAAACCAAATCACATCGTGCTATTTCAATCGAGATACATCTATTAAAGTTGACATGTTTGAAATCAGATATTTCCAACTTCGTTAAGATGCATCACTTAACATATCTTCCTGTACGCATAGCTATAACTATCCATGTTTACTAGAATACATCGAGATATTTCAATTCAAATACAATAATCTACGTTGTGGTGTTTCAATTCAGCTGGATTCAATTTCTTGGGGAAAAATCTATCTACAGATAACAATCTACGTAGACTGATAGATAGCTACATAATTCCATCTACGTGAAGATGTGTCGATATCCATATAACAAACTACATGAAGATAAATCTGACAACATGTATGCTTTTATGTGCAGACATATCTATAGACATAAAGCAAATCACATCGTGCTATTTCAGTCGCGATACATCTATTAAAGTTGATATGTTTGAATTCAGACAATTGCAACTTCGTTAAGATTTATCTCCTATCATATCTCCATGTACGCATAGCTATAACTATCCATGTTTACTAGAATACATCGAGATATTTCAATTCAAATACAATAATCTACGTTGTGGTGTTTCAATTCAGCTGGATTCAATTTCTTGGGGAAAAATCTATCTACAGATAACAATCTACGTGAACTGATAGATAGCTACATAATTCCATCTACGTGAAGATGTGTCGATATCCATATAACAAACTACATGAAGATAAATCTGACATTATGTATGCTTTTATCTGCAGAGATATCTATAGACAGAAACCATATCACATCGTGCTATTTCAGTCGCGATACATCTATTAAAGTTGATATGTTTGAATTCAGACATTTGCAACTTCGTTAAGATGCATCTCTTAACATATCTCCATGTACGCATAGCTATAACTAGCCATGTTTAATAGAGTACATCTAGATATTTCAATGCAAATACAATAATCTACGTTGTGGTGTTTAAATTCAGCTAGACTCACTCCCTTGGGGAAAAATCTATCTACATATAACAATCTACGTAGACTGATAGATAGCTACATAATTCCATCAACGTGAAAATGTGTCGATATCCATAAAACAAACTACATGAAAACAAATAAGACAAAATGTATGTTTCATGTGCTGACATATCAATAGACATAAATCAAATCACATCGTGCTATTTCAATCGAGATACATCTATTAAAGTTGACATGTTTGAAATCAGATATTTCCAACTTCGTTAAGATGCATCTCTTAACATATCTCCATGTCCGTATAGCTTTTCTTATCCATGTTTACTAGAATACATCGAGATATTTCAATGCAAATACAATAATCTACGTTGTGGTGTTTCAATTCAGCTAGATTCACTTTCTTGGGGAAAAATCTATCTACATATGACAATCTACGTAGACTGATAGATAGCTACATAATTCCATCTACGTGAAGATGTGTGGATAACCATATAACAAACTACATGAAGATAAATCTGACATCACGTAAGAATTTATCTGCAGACATATCTATAGACAGAAACCATATCACATCGTGCTATATCAATTAAGATACATCTATTAAAGTTGAAACGTTTGAAATCAGATATTTGCAACTTCGTTAAGATGCATCTCTTAACATATCTCCCTGTACGGAAAGCTATAACTATCCATGTTTACTAGAATACATCGAGATATTTCAATGCAAATACAATAATCTACGTTGTGGTGTTTCAATTCAGCTAGATTCACTTTCTTGGGGAAAAATCTATCTACATATGACAATCTACGTAGACTGATAGATAGCTACATAATTCTATCTACGTGAAGATGTGTTGATATCCATATAACAAACTACATGATGATAAATCTGACAACATGTAAGAATTTATATGCAGACATATCTATTGACAGAAACCATATCACATCGTGCTATATAAATTAAGATACATCTATTAAAGTTGAAACGTTTGAAATCAGATAATTCCAACTTCGTTAAGATGCATCTCTTAACATATCTCCCTGTACGCATAGCTATAACTATCCATGTTTACTAGAATACATCGAGATATTTCAATGCAAATACAATAATCAACGTTGTGGTGTTTCAATTCAGCTAGATTCACTTTCTTGGGGGAAAATCAATATACATATAACAATCTACGTAAACTGATAGATATCCACATAATTCCATCTACGTGAAGATGTGTCGATATCTATATAACAAACTACATGAAGATAAATCTGACAACATGTATGCTTTTATCTGCAGACATAACTATAGACATAAAAAAATCACATCGTGCTATTTCAATCGAGATACATCTATAAAAGTTGACATGTTTGAAATCAGATATTACCAACTTCGTTAAAATGCATCTCTTAACATATCTACATGTATGCATAGCTATAACTATCCATGTTTACTAGAATACATCGAGATATTTCAATGCAAATACAATAATCTACGTTGTGGTGTTTCAATTCAGCTAGATTGACTTTCTTGGGGAAAAATCTATCTACATATGACAATCTACGTAGACTGATAGATAGCTACATAATTCCATCTACGTGAAGATGTGTCGATATCCATATAACAAACTACATGAAGATAAATCTGACAACATGTAAGATTTTATCTGCAGACATATCTATAAACAGAAACCAAATCACATCGTGCTATTTCAATCGAGATACATGAACTAAAGTTGACATGTTTGAAATCAGATATTTTCATCTTCGTTAAGATTCATCTCTTAACATATCTCCATGTACGCATAGCTATAACTATCCATGTTTATTAGAAAACATGGAGATATTTCAATGCAAATACAATAATCTACGTTGTGGTGTTTCAATTCAGCTAGATTGACTTTCTTGGGGAAAAATCTATCTACATATGACAACCTACGTAGACTGATAGATAGCTACATAATTGCATCTACGTGAAGATGTGTCGATATCCATATAACAAACTACATGATGATAAATCTGACAACATGTAAGATTTTATCTGGAGACATATCTTTAGACAGAAACCATATAGCATCGTGCAATTTCAATCGAGATACATCTATTAAAGTTGACATGTTTGAAAACAGATAATTCGAACTTCGTTAAGATGCATCTATTAACATATCTCCATGTACCCATAGTTATAACTATACATGTTTACTAGAATACATCGAAATATTTCAATGCAAATACAATAATCTAGGTTGTGGTTTTTCAATACAGCTAGATTCACTTTGTCGGGGAAAAATCTATCTACATATTATAATCTACGTAGACTGATAGATAGCTACATAATTCCATCTACGTGAAGATGTGTCGATATCCATATAACAAACTACATGAAGATAAATCTGACAACATGTATGCTTTTATGTGCAGACATATCTATCGACATAAAGCAAATCACTTCGTGCTATTTCAATCGAGATACATCTATTAAAGTTGACATCTTTGAAATCAGATATTTCCAACTTAGTTAAAATGCATCTCTTAACATATCTCCATTTACGCATACCTATTACTATCCATGTTTACTAGAATACATCGAGATATTTCAATGCAAATACAATAATCTACGTTGTGGTGTTTCAATTCAGCTAGATTCACTTTCTTGGGGAAAAATCTATCTACATATGACAATCTACGTAGACTGATAGATAGCTACATAATTCCATCTACGTGAAGATGTGTCGATATCCATATAACAAACTACATGAAGATAAATCTGACAACACGTAAGAATTTATCTGCAGACATATCTATATACAGAAACCATATCACATCGTGCTATATCAATTAAGATACATCTATTAAAGTTGAAACGTTTGAAATCAGATATTTGCAACTTCGTTAAGATGCATCTCTTAACATATCTCCCTGTACGCATAGCTATAACTATCCATGTTTACTAGAATACATCGAAATATTTCAATTCAAATACAATTATCTACGTTGTGGTGTTTCAATTCAGCTAGATTCACTTTCTCGGGGAAAAATCTATCTACATATTACAATCTACGTAGACTGATAGATAGCTACATAATTCTATCTACGTGAAGATGTGTCGATATCCATATAACAAACTACATGAAGATAAATCTGACAACATGTATGCTTTTATGTGCAGACATATCTATAGACATAAAGCAAATCACATCGTGCTATTTCAATCGAGATACATCTATTAAAGTTGACATGTTTGAAATCAGATATTTCCAACTTTGTTAAGATGCATCTCTTAACATATCTCCATGTTCTCATAGCTTTTCTTATCCATGTTTACTAGAATACATCGAGATATTTCAATGCAAATACAATAATCTACGTTGTGGTGTTTCAATTCAGCAAGATTGACTTTCTTGGGGAAAAATCTGTCTACATATGACAATCTACGTAGACTGATAGATAGCTACATAATTGCATCTACGTGAAGATGTGTCGATATCCATATAACAAACTACATGAAGATAAATCTGACAATATGTATGCTTTTATCTGCAGACATATCTATAGACAGAAACCAAATCACATCGTGCTATTTCAATCGAGATACATGAATTAAAGTTGACATGTTTGAAATCTGATATTTTCATCTTCGTTAATATGCATTTCTTAATATGTCTCCATTTGCTCATAGCTATAACGATACATGTTTACTAGAATACATCGAGATATTTCAATGCAAATACAATAATCTACGTTGTGGTGTTTCAATTCAGCTAGATACACTTTCTTTTGGGAAAAATCTATCTACATATGACAATCTACGTAGACTGATAGATAGCTACATAATTCCATCTACGTGAAAATGTGTCGATATCCATATAACAAACTACATGAAGATAAATCTGACAACATATGCTTTTATCTGCAGACATATCTATAGACAGAAACCAAATCACATCGTGCTATTTCAATCCAGATACATGAATTAAAGTTGACATGTTTGAAATCAGATATTTTCATCTTCGTTAAGATGCATCTCTTAACATATCTCCATGTACGCATTGCTATAACTATCCATGTTTACTAGAAAACATGGAGATATTTCAATGCAAATACAATAATCTACGTTGTGGTGTTTCAATTCAGCTAGATTCACTTCCTTGGGGAAAAATCTATCTACATATAACAATCTACGTAGACTGATAGATAGCTACATAATTCCATCTACGTGAAGATGTGTCGATATCCATATAACAAATTACGTGAAGATGAATCTGACAACATGTATTCTTTTATCTGCAGACATATCTATAGACAGAAACGATATCACATCGTTCTATATCTATTGAGATACATCTATCAAAGTTTAAATGTTTGAAATCAGATATTTCCAACTTCGTTTAGATGCATCTCGTAACATATCTCCATGTACGCATAGCTTTAACCATCCATGTTTACTAGAATACATCGAGATATTTCAATGCAAATACAATAATCTACTTTTTGGTGTTTCAATTCAGCTAGATTCACTTTCTTGGGGAAAAATCTATCTACATATGACAATCAACGAAGACTGATAGATAGCTACATAATTCCATCTACGTGAAAATGTGTCGATATCCATATAACAAACTACATGAAGATAAATATGAAAACATGTAAGCTTTTATCTGGATACATATCTATAGACAGAATCCAAATCACATCGTGTTATATCAAGCATGATGCATATATCAACGTTGAGGTGGTTGAAAACATATCTTTCCATCTTCATTAAGATGCTTATCACAACATATATCCATCTACACATCGCTATAACTATCTATGTTTACTAGAGAACATCGAGATATTTCAATGCAAATACAATAATCTACGTTGTGGTGTTTCAATTCAGCTGGATTCACCTTCTTGGTGAAATATCTATCTACATATGTACGTATACTGATAGATAGCTTCATAATTCCATCTACGTGAAGATGTGTCGATATCCATATAACAAACTACATGGAGATAAATCTGACAACATTTAAGCTTTTTTTCTGGAGACATATGTTTAGACAGAAACCAAATCACATCGTGCTATTTCAATCGAGATACATCTATTAAAGTTGACATGTTTGAAATCAGATATTTTCATCTTCATTAAGATGCTTATCTCAACATATATCCATCTAAACATTTCTATAACTATCCATGTTTACTAGAATAAATCTAGATATTTCAATGCAAATACAAAAATCTACGTTGTGTTGTCTCAACTCAGCTGGATTCACTTTTTTGGGGAAAAATCTATCTACATATAACAATATACGTAGACTGATAGATAGCTACATTTTTCCATCTACGTGAAGATGTGTCTATATCCATATAACAAACTACATGAAGATAAATCTGACAACATGTATGCTTTTATCTGCAGACATATCTATAGACAAATACGATACCACATCGTTTTATATCTATCGAGATACATCTATTAAGGTTGAAATGTTTGAAATCAGATATTTCCAACTTCGTTTTGATGCATCTCGTAACATATCTCCATGTACGCATGGCCATAACTATCCATCTTTACTAGAATAAATCGAGATATTTCAATGCAAATAGAATAATCTACTTTTTAGTGTTTCAATACAGATGGATTCATTTTCTTGGGGAAAAATCTATCTACATATGACAATCAACGAAGACTGATAGATAGCTACATAATTCCAACTACGTGAAAATATGTCGATATCCGTATAACAAACTACATGAAGATAAATCTGAAAACATGTAAGCTTTTCTCTGGATACATATCTATAGACAGAAACCATATCACATCGTGTTATATCAATCAAGATACATATATCAACGTTGAGGTGGTTGTTTTCATATCTTTCCATTTTCATTAAGATGCTTATCTCAACATATATCCATCTACACATAGAAATAACTATCATGTTTACTAGAACACATCGAGATATTTCAATACAATAATCTACGTTGTGGTGTTTCAATTCAGCTAGATTTACTTTCTTGGTGAAAAATCTATCTACATATGACAATCTACGTAGACTGATAGATAGCTACATAATTCCATCTCCGTGAAGATGTGTCGATATCCATAAAACAAACTACATGAAGATAAATCTGACAACATGTATCATTTTATCTGCAGACATATCTATAGACAGAAACGATATCACATCGTGCAATATCAATCGATATACATCTATTAAAGTTGAAATGTTTGAAATCAGATATTTGCAACATCGTTAAGATGCATCTCTTAATATATCTCCATGTACGCATAGCTATAACTATCCATGTTTACTAGAATACATCGAGATATTTCAATGTGAATACAATAATCTACGTTGTGGTGTTTCAATTCAGCTAGATTCACTTTCTTGGTGAAAAATCTATCTACATATGACAATCTACGTAGACTGATAGATAGCTACATAATTCCATCTCCGTGAAGATGTGTCGATATCCATATAACAAACTACGTGAAGATGAATCTGACAACATGTATTCTTTTATCTGCAGACATATCTATAGACAGAAACGATATCACATCGTTCTATATCTATCGAGATACATCTATCAAAGTTGAAATGTTTGAAATCAGATATTTCCAACTTCGTTTAGATGCATCTCGTAACATATCTCCATGAACGCATAGCTTTAACCATCCATGTTTACTAGAATACATCGAGATATTTCAATGCAAATACAATAATCTACTTTTTGTTGTTTCAATTCAGCTGGATTCACTTTCTTGGGGAAAAATCTATCTACATATGACAATCAACGAAGACTGATAGATAGCTACATAATTCCATCTGCGTGAAAATGTGTCGATATCCATATAACAAACTACATGAAGATAAATCTGAAAACATGTAAGATTTTATCTGGATACATATCTATAGACAGAATCCAAATCACATCGTGTTATATCAAGCAAGATACATATATCAACGTTGAGGTGGTTGAAAACATATCTAACCATCTTCATTAAGATGCTTATCTCAACATATTTCCATCTACACATCGCTATAACTATCTATGTTTACTAGAGAAAATCGAGATATTTCAATACAAATACAATAATCTACGTTGTGGTGTTTCAATTCAGGTGGTTTCACCTTCTTGGTGAAATATCTATCTACATATGAAACTCTACGTATACTGATAGATAGCTTCATAATTCAATCTACGTGAAGATGTGTCGATATCCATATAAGAAACTACATGGAGATAAATCTGACAACATTTAAGCTTTTTTCTCGAGATATATCTTTAGACAGAAACCAAATCACATCGTGCTATTTCAATCGAGATACATCTATTAAAGTTGACATGTTTGAAATCAGATATTTCCAACTTCGTTAAGATGCATCTTTTAACATATCTCCATGTACGCATAGCTATAACTATCCATGTTTACTAGAATACATCGAGATATTTCAATGCAAATACAATAATCTACGTTGTGGTGTTTCAATTCAGCTAGATTGACTTTCTTGGGGAAAAATCTATCTACATATGACAATCTGCGCAGACTGATAGATAGCTACATAACTGCATCTACGTGAAGATGTGTCGATATCCATATAACAAACTACATGAAGATAAATCTGACAACATGTAAGCTTTTATCTGCAGACATATCTATAGACAGAACCCATATCACATCGTGCTATATCAATTAAGATACATCTTCTAAAGTTGAAATGTTTGAAATCAGATATTTCCAACTTCGTTAAGATGCATCTCTTAACATATCTCCATGTACGCATAGCTATAACTATCCATGTTTACTAGAACACATCGAGATATTTCAATGCAAATACAATAATCTACGTTGTGGTGTTTCAATTCAGCTAGATACACTTTCTTTTGGGAAAAATCTATCTTCATATAACAATCTACGTAGACTGATAGATAGCTACATAATTCCATCTACGTGAGGATGTGTCGATATCCATATAACAAACTACATGAAGATAAATCTGGCAACATGTTTGCTTTTATGTGCAGACATATCTATAGACATAAACCAAATCACATCGTGCTATTTCAATCGAGATTGATCTAGTAAATTTGACATGTTTGAAATCAGATATTTCCAACTTCGTTAAGATGCATCTCTTAACATATCTACATGTACCCATAGCTATAACTATCCATGTTTACTAGAGTACATCGAGATATTTCAATGCAAATACAATAATCTACGTTGTTGTGTTTCAATTCAGATAGATTCACTTTCTTGGTGAAAAATCTATCTACATATGACAATCTACGTAGACTGATAGATAGCTACATAATTCCATCTACGTGAAGATGTGTCGATATCCATATAACAATCTACATGAAGATAAATCTGACAACATGTAAGCTTTTATCTGGAGACATATCTTTAGACAGAAACCAAATCACATCGTGCTATTTCAATCGAGATACATCTATTAAAGTTGACATCTTTGATATCAGATAATTCCAACTTCGTTAAGATGCATCTATTAACATATCTCCATGTACGAATAATTATAACTATACATGTTTACTAGAATACATCGAAATATTTCAATGCAAATACAATAATCTACGTTGTGGTGTTTCAATTCAGCTAGATTTACTTTCTTCGGGAAAAATCTATCTACATATTACAATCTACGTAGACTGATAGATAGCTACATAATTCTATCTACGTGAAGATGTGTCGATATCCATATAACAAACTACATGAAGATAAATCTGACAACATGTATGCTTTTATGTGCAGAC
Source organism: Unio pictorum (assembly GCA_030141615.1). NCBI lineage: Eukaryota > Metazoa > Mollusca > Bivalvia > Unionida > Unionidae > Unio > Unio pictorum. The sequence continues at coordinate 412,818 of JARLTB010000308.1, forward strand.
ATATCTATCGACATAAAGCAAATCACATCGTGCTATTTCAATCGAGATACATCTATTAAAGTTGACATCTTTGAAATCAGATATTTGCAACTTCGTTAAAATGCATCTCTTAACATATCTCCATTTACGCATACCTATTACTATCCATGTTTACTAGAGTACATCTAGATATTTCAATGCAAATACAATAATCTACATTGTGGTGTTTCAATTCCGCTAGATTCAAGATCTTGCGGAAAAATCTATCTACATATATCAATCAACGTAGACAGATAGCTACATAATTCCATCTACGTGAAGATGTGTCGATATCCATATAACAAACTACATGAAGATAAATCTGACTACATGTATGCTTTTATCTGCAGACATATCTATAGACAGAAACCAAATCACATCGTGCTATTTCAATCGCGATACATCTATTAAAGTTGATATGTTTGAATTCAGATATTTGCAACTTCGTTAAGATGCATCTCTTAACCTATCTCCATGTACGCATAGCCCTAACTATCCATGTTTACTAGAATACATCCAGATATTTTAAGGCAAATACAATAATCTAACTTGTGGTGTTTCAATTCCGCTTTATTCAATATCTTGTGGAAAAATCTATCTACATATAACAATCAACGTAGACTGATAGATAGCTACATAATTCCATCTACGTGAAGATGTCTCGATATCCATATAACAAACTACATGAAGATAAATCTGACAACAAGTAAGCTTTCATCTGGAGACATATCTTTAGACAGAAACCAAATCACATCGTACTATTTCAATCGAGATACATCTATTAAAGTTGACATGTTTGAAATCAGATATTTCCAACTTCGTTAAAATGCATCTCTTAACATATCTCCATGTACGCATAGCTATAACTATTAATGTTTACAAGAATACATCGAGATATTTCAATGCATTTCTTTCTACATATTTCAATGCAAATATATCTACATATAACAATCTACGTAGACTGATAGATAGCTACATAATTCCATCTACGTAAAGATGTGTCGATATCCATATGACAAAATACATGAAGATAAATCTGACAACATGTATGTTTTTATCTGCAGACATATCTATAGACAGAAACCATATCACATCAATGAAGATATATCTTCTAAAGTTGAAATGTTTGAAATCAGATATTTGCAACTTCGTTAAGATGCATCTCTTAACATATCTCCATGTCCGTATAGCTTTTATTTTCCATGTTTACTAGAATACATTGAGAAATTTCAATGCAAATACAATAATCTACGTTGTGGTGTTTCAATTCAGCTAGATTCACTTTCTTGGGGAAAAATCTATCTACATATAACAATCTACGTAGACTGATAGATGGCTACATACTTCCATCTACGTGAAGATGTATCGATATCCATATAACAAACTACATGAAGATAAATCTGAAAACACGTAAGAATTTATCTGCAGACATATCTATAGACAGAAACCATATCACATCGTGCTATATCAATTAAGATACATCTATTAAAGTTGTAATGTTTGAATTCAGATATATTTAAAACTTCGTTAACATGCATCTCTTAACATATCTCCATGTACCCATAGCTATAACTATTCATGTTTACTAGAATACATCGAGATATTTCAATGCAAATACAATAATCTACGTTGTGGTGTTTCAATTCAGCTAGATTCACTTTCTTGGGGTAAACTCTATCTACATATAACAATAAACGTAGACTGATAGATAGCTACATAATTCCATCTACGTGAAGATGTGTCGATATCCATATGACAAAATACATGAAGATAAATCTGACAACATGTATGTTTTTATCTGCAGACATATCTATAGACAGAAACCATATCACATTAATGAAGATATATCTTCTAAAGTTGAAATGTTTGAAATCAGATATTTGAAACTTCGTTAAGATGCATCTCTTAACATATCTCCATGTACCCATAGCTATAACTATCCATGTTTACTATAATACATCGAATTATTTCAATGCAAATACAATAATCTACGTTGTGGTGTTTCAATTCATATAGATTCAATTTCTTGGGGAAAAATCTATCTACATATGACAATCTACGTAGACTGATAGATAGCTACATAATTCCATCTACGTGAAGATGTGTCGATATCCATTTAACAAACTACATCAAGATAAATCTGACAACGTATAAGCTTTTATCTGGAGACATATCTTTAGACAGAAACCAAATCAATTCGTGCTATTTCAATCGAGATACATCTTTTAAAGTTGACATGTTTGAAATCAGATAATTCCAACTTCGTTAAGATGCATCTATTAACATATCTCCATGTACGCATAGCTCTAACTATCCATGTTTACTAGAACACATCAAGATATTTCAATGCAAACACAATAATCTACGTTGTGGTGTTTCAATTCAGCTACATTCACTTTCTTGGGGAAAAATCTATCTACATATGACCATCTACGTAGACGGATAGATAGCTACATAATTCCATCTACGTGAAGATGTGTCGATATCCATATAACAAAATACATGAAGATAAATCTTACAACATGTATTTTTTTAGCTGCAAACATATCTATAGACAGAAACCATATCACATCGTGCTATTTCAATCGAGATACATCTATTAAAGTTGACATGTTTGAAATCAGATATTTCCAACTTCGTTAAAATGCATCTCTTAACATATCTCCATGTACGCATACCTATAACTATCCATGTTTACTAGAATACATTTAGATATTTCAATGCAAATACAATAATCTATATAGTGGTGTTTCAATTCAGCTAGATTCACTTTCTTGGGGAAAAATCTATCTATATATAACAATCTGCGTAGACTGATAGATAGCTACATAATTCCATCTACGTGAAGATGTGTCGATATCCATATAACAAACTACATAAAGATAAATCTGACAACATGTATGCTTTTATGTGCAAACATATCTATAGACATAAAGCAAATCACATCGTGCTATTTCAATCGAGATACATCTATTAAAGTTGACATGTTTGAAATCAGATATTTCCAACTTTGTTAAAATGCATCTATTAACATATTTCCATGTACGCATAGTTATAACTATACATGTTTACTAGAATACATCGAAATATTTCAATGCAAATATAATAATCTACGTTGTGGTGTTTCAATTCAGCTAGATTTACCTTCTTGGTGAAAAATCTATCTACATATGACAATCTACGTAGACTGATAGATAGCTACATAATTCCATCTACGTGAAGATGTGTCGATATCCATAAAACAAACTACATGAAGATAAATCTGACAACATGTAAGCTTTTATCTGCAGACATATCTATACTTAGAAACCATATCACATCGTGCTATTTCAATCGCGATACATCTATTAAAGTTGATATGTTTGAAATCAGATATTTGCAACTTCGATAAGATGCATCTCTTAACATATCTCCATGTACCCATAGCTATAACTATCCATGTTTACTAGAATACATCGAGATATTTCAATGCAAATATAATAATCTACGTTGTGGTGTTTCAATTCAGCTAGATTCACTTTCTTGGGGTAAACTCTATCTACATATTACAATCTACGTAGACTGATAGATAGCTACATAATTCCATCTACGTGAAGATGTGTCGATATCCATATGACAAAATACATGAAGATAAATCTGACAACATGTATGTTTTTATCTGCAGACATATCTATAGACAGAAACCATATCACATTAATGAAGATATATCTTCTAAAGTTGAAATGTTTGAAATCAGGTATTTGCAACTTCGTTAAGATGCATCTATTAACATATCTCCATGTAAGCATAGCTCTAACTATCCATGTTTACTAGAACACATCAAGATATTTCAATGCAAACACAAAAATCTACGTTGTGGTGTTTCAATTCAGCTACATTCACTTTCATGGGGAAAAATCTATCTACATATGACAATCTACGTATACTGATAGATAGCCACATAATTCCATCTACGTGAAGATGTGTCGATATCCATATAACAAACTACATGCAGATAAATCTGACAACATGTATGCTTTTATGTGCAGACATATCTATAGACATAAAGCAAATCACATCGTGCTATTTCAATCGAGATACATCTATTAAAGTTGTCATGTTTGAAATCAGATATTTCCAACTTCGTTAAAATGCATCTCTTAACATATTTCCATGTAGGCATAGTTATAACTATACATGTTTACTAGAATACATCGAGATATTTCAATGCAAATATAATAATCTACGTTGTGGTGTTTCAATTCAGCTAGATTCACTTTCTTGGGGAAAAATCTATCTACATATGACAATCTGCGTAGACTGATAGATAGCTACATAATTCCATCTACGTGAAGATGTGTCGATATCCATATAACAAACTACATAAAGATAAATCTGACAAAATGTATGTTTCATGTGCAGACATATCAATAGACATATAGCAAATCACATCGTGCTATTTCAATCGCGATACATCTATTAAAGTTGACTTGTTTGAAATCAGATATTTACAACTTCGTTAAGATGCATCTCTTAACATATCTCCATGTACCCATAGCTATAACTATCCATGTTTACTAGAATACATCGAGATATTTCAAGGCAAATACAATAATCTACGTTGTGGTGTTTCAATTCAGCTAGATACACTTTCTTTGGGAAAAATCTATCTACATATGATAATCCACGTTGACTGATAGATAGATACATAATTCCATCTACGTGAAGATGTGTCGATATCCATATAACAAATTACATGAAGATAAATCTGACAACATGTATGTTTTTATGTGCAGACATATCTATAGACAGAAACCATATCACATCAATTAAGATACATCATCTAATGTTGAAAGGTTTGAAATCAGATATTTGCAACTTCGTTAAGATGCATCTCTTAACATATCTCCATGAACGCATATCTATAACTATACATTTTTACTAGAATACATCGAGATATTTCAATGCAAATACAATAATCTACGTTGTTGTGTTTCAATTCATCTAGATTCACTCTCTTGGGGAAAAATCTATCTACATATAACAATCTACGTAGACTGATAGATAGCTACATAATTCCATCTACGTGAAGATGTCTCGATATCCATATAACACAATACATGAATATAAATCTGACAACATGTATGCTTTTATCTGGAGAAATATCTTTAGACAGAAACCAAATCACATCGTGCTATTTCAATCGAGATACATCTGTTTAAGTTGAAATGTTTGAAATCAGATATTTCCAACTTTGTTAAAATGCATCTATGAACATATCTCCATGTACGCATAGATATAACTATCCATATTTACTAGAATACATCGTAATATTTCAATGCAAATAAAATAATCTACGTTGTGGTGTTTCAATTCAGCTAGATTCACTTTATTGGGGTAAAATCTATCTACATATGACAATCTACGTAGACTGATAGATAGCTACATAATTCCATCTACGTGAAGATGTGTCGATATCCATATAACAAATTACATGAAGATAAATCTGACAACATGTATGTTTTTATGTGCAGACATATCTATAGACAGAAACCATATCACATCAATTAAGATACATCATCTAATGTTGAAAGGTTTGAAATCAGATATTTGCAACTTCGTCATGTATAACAAACTACATGAAGATAAATCTGACAACATGTATTCTTTTATCTGCAGACATATATATAGACAGAAACCATATCACATCGTGCTATTTCAATCGCGATACGTCTATTAAAGTTGATATGTTTGAATTCAGATATTTGCAACTTCGTTAAGATGCATCTCTTAACATATCTTCATGTACGCATAGCTCTAACTATCCATGTTTACTAGAATACATCGAGATATTTCAAGGCAAATACAATAATCTAAGTTATGGTGTTTCAATTCGGCTAGATTCAATATCTTGGGGAAAAATCTATCTACATATAACAATCAACGTAGACTGATAGATAGCTACATAATTCCATCTACGTGAAGATGTTTCGATATCCATATAACAAACTACATGAAGATAAATCTGACAACATGTAAGCTTTTTTCTGCATACATATCTTTAGACAGAAACCACATCACATCGTACTATTTCAATCGAGATACATCTATTAAAGTTGACATGTTTGAAATCAGATAATTCCAACTTCGTTAACATGCATCTATTAACATATCTCCATGTACGAATAGTAATAACTATACATGTTTACTAGAATACATCGAGATATTTCAATGCAAATACAATAATCTACGTTGTGGTGTTTCAATTCAGCTAGATTCAATATCTTGGGGAAAAATCTATCTACATATAACAATCAACGTAGACTGATAGATAGCTACATAATTCCATCTACGTGAAGATGTCTCGATATCCATATAACAAACTACATGAAGACAAATCTGACAACATGTAAGCTTTTATCTGCAGACATATCTATAGACAGAAACCAAATCACATCGTGCTATTTCAATCGCGATACATCTATTAAAGTTGATATGTTTGAATTCAGATAATTCCAACTTCTTTAAGATGCATCTATTAACATATCTCCATGTACGCATAGCTATAACTATACATGTTTACCAGAATACATCGAAATATTTCAATGCAGAAACAATAATCTACGTTGTGGTGTTTCAATTCAGCTAGATTCATTTTCTTGAGGAAAAATCTATCTACATATGACAATCTACGTAGACTGATAGATATCTACATAATTCCATCTACGTGAAGATGTGTCGATATCCATATAACAAACTACATGAAGATAAATCTGACAACATGTATGCTCTTATCTGCAGACATATCTATAGACAGAAAACATATCACATCGTGCTATTTCAATCGCGATACATCTATTAAAGTAGACCTGTTTGAAATCAGATATTTTCAACTTCGTTAAAATGCATCTCTTAACATATCTCCATGTACGCATAGCTATAACTATCCATGTTTACTAGAATACATTGAAATATTTCAATGCAAATACAACAATCTACGTTGTGGTGTTTCAATTCAGCTAGATCCACTTTCTTTGGGAAAAATCTATCTACGTATGACAATCTACGTAGACTGATACATAGCTACATAATTCCATCTACGTGAAGATGTGTCGATATCCATATAACAAACTACATGAAGATAAATCTGACAACATGTATGCTTTTTATGTGCAGACATATCTATAGACATAAAGCAAATCACATCGTGCTATTTCAATCGCGATACATCTATTAAAGTTGATATGTTTGAATTCAGATATTTGCAACTTCGTTAAAATGCACCTCTTAACATATCTCCATGTATGCATAGCTATAACTATCCATGTTTACTAGAATACATCGAGATATTTCAATGCAAATACAATAATCTACGTTGTGGTGTTTAAATTCAGCTAGATTCACTTTCTTGAGTTAAAATTTATCTACATATGACAATCTACGTAGACTGATAGATATCTACATAATTCCATCTTCGTGAAGATGTCTCGATATCCATATTACAAACTACATGAAGATAAATCTGACAACATGTAAGCTTTTATCTGGAGACATATCTTTAGACAGAAACCAAATCAAATCGTGCTATTTCAATCGAGATACATCTATTAAAGTTGACATGTTTGAAATCAGATATTTCCAACTGCGTTAAAATGCATCTCTTAACATATCTCCATGTACGCATAGCTATAACTGTCCATGTTTACTAGAATTCATCGAGATATTTCAATGCATTACTTTCTACATATTTCAATGCAAATCTATCTACATATAACAATCTACGTAGACTGATAGATAGCTACATAATTCCATCTACGTGAAGATGTGTCGATATCCATATGACAAAATACATGAAGATAAATCTGACAACATGTATGTTTTTATCTGCAGACATATCTATAGACAGAAACCATATCATATCAATGAAGATATATCTTCTAAAGTTGAAATGTTTGAAATCAGATATTTGCAACTTCGTTAAGATGCATCTCTTAACATATCTCCATGTACCCATAGCTATAACTATCCATGTTTACTAGAATACATCGAGATATTTCAATGCAAATACAATAATCTACGTTGTTGTGTTTCAATTCAGCTAGATTTACTTTCTTGGGGAAAAATCTATCTACATATAACAGTCTACGTAGACTGATAGATAGCTACATAATTCCATCTACGTGAAGATGTGTCGATATCCATATAACAAACTACATGAAGATAAATCTGACAACATGTATGCTTTTATCTGCAGACATATCTATAGACCAAAACCATATCACATCGTGCTATTTCAATCGCGATACATCTATTAAAGTTGATATGTTTGAATTCAGATAATTCCAACTTCTTTAAGATGCATCTATTAACATATCTCCATTATACGCATACTTATAACTATACATGTTTACCAGAATACATCGAAATATTTCAATGCAGAAACAATAATCTACGTTGTGGTGTTTCAATTCAGCTAGATTCACTTTCTTGAGGAAAAATCTATCTACATATGACAATCTACGTAGACTGATAGATATCTACATAATTCCATCTACGTGAAGATGTGTCGATATCCATATAACAAACTACATGAAGATAAATCTGACAACATGTATGCTCTTATCTGCAGACATATCTATAGACAGAAAACATATCACATCGTGCTATTTCAATCGCGATACATCTATTAAAGTAGACATGTTTGAAATCAGATATTTTCAACTTCGTTAAAATGCATCTCTTAACATATCTCCATGTACGCATAGCTATAACTATCCATGTTTACTAGAATACATCGAAATATTTCAATACAAATACAACAATCTACGTTGTGGTGTTTCAATTCAGCTAGATTTACTTTCTTGGGGAAAAATCTATCTACATATAACAGTCTACGTAGACTGATAGATAGCTACATAATTCCTTCTACGTGAAGATGTGTCGATATCCATATAACAAACTACATGAAGATAAATCTGACAACATGTATGCTTTTATCTGCAGACATAGCTATAGACCAAAACCATATCACATCGTGCTTTTTCAATCGCGATACATCTATTAAAGTTGATATGTTTGAATTCAGATATTTGCAACTTCGTTAAGATGCATCTCTTAACATATCTCCATGTACGCATAGCTCTAACTATCCATGTTTACTAGAATACATCGAGATATTTCAATGCAAATACAATAATCTACGTTGTGGTGTTTCAATTCCGCTAGATTCAATATCTTGGGGAAAAATCTATCTACATATAACAATCAACGTAGACTGATAGATAGCTACATAATTCCATCTACGTGAAGATGTCTCGATATCCATATAACAAACTACATGAAGATAAATCTGACAACATGTATTCTTTTATCTGCAGACATATCTATAGACAGAAACCAAATCACATCGTGCTATTTCAATCGCGATACATCTATTAAAGTTGATATGTTTGAATTCAGATAATTCCAACTTCTTTAAGATGCATCTATTAACATATCTCCATGTACGCATAGTTATAACTATACATGTTTACCAGAATACATCGAAATATTTCAATGCAGAAACAATAATCTACGTTGTGGTGTTTCAATTCAGCTAGATTCACTTTCTTGAGGAAAAATCTATCTACATATGACAATCTACGTAGACTGATAGATATCTACATAATTCCATCTACGTGAAGATGTGTCGATATCCATATAACAAACTACATGAAGATAAATTTGACAACATGTATGCTCTTATCTGCAGACATATCTATAGACAGAAAACATATCACATCGTGCTATTTCAATCGCGATACATCTATTAAAGTAGACATGTTTGAAATCAGATATTTTCAACTTCGTTAAAATGCATCTCTTAACATATCTCCATGTACGCATAGCTATAACTATCCATGTTTACTAGAATACATCGAAATATTTCAATGCAAATACAACAATCTACGTTGTGGTGTTTCAATTCAGCTAGATCCACTTTCTTTGGGAAAAATCTATCTACGTATGACAATCTACGTAGACTGATACATAGCTACATAATTCCATCTACGTGAAGATGTGTCGATATCCATATAACAAACTACATGAAGATAAATCTGACAACATGTATGCTTTTTATGTGCAGACATATCTATAGACATAAAGCAAATCACATCGTGCTATTTCAATCGCGATACATCTATTAAAGTTGATATGTTTGAATTCAGATATTTGCAACTTCGTTAAAATGCACCTCTTAACATATCTCCATGTACGCATAGCTATAACTATCCATGTTTACTAGAATACATCGAGATATTTCAATGCAAATACAATAATCTACGTTGTGGTGTTTAAATTCAGCTAGATTCACTTTCTTGAGTTAAAATTTATCTACATATGACAATCTACGTAGACTGATAGATATCTACATAATTCCATCTACGTGAAGATGTCTCGATATCCATATTACAAACTACATGAAGATAAATCTGACAACATGTAAGCTTTTATCTGGAGTCATATCTTTAGACAGAAACCAAATCAAATCGTGCTATTTCAATCGAGATACATCTATTAAAGTTGACATGTTTGAAATCAGATATTTCCAACTGCGTTAAAATGCATCTCTTAACATATCTCCATGTACGCATAGCTATAACTGTCCATGTTTCCTAGAATTCATCGAGATATTTCAATGCATTACTTTCTACATATTTCAATGCAAATCTATCTACATATAACAATCTACGTAGACTGATAGATAGCTACATAATTCCATCTACGTGAAGATGTGTCGATATCCATATGACAAAATACATGAATATAAATCTGACAACATGTATGTTTTTATCTGCAGACATATCTATAGACAGAAACCATATCACATCAATGAAGATATATCTTCTAAAGTTGAAATGTTTGAAATCAGATATTTGCAACTTCGTTAAGATGCATCTCTTAACATATCTCCATGTACCCATAGCTATAACTATCCATGTTTACTAGAATACATCGAGATATTTCAATGCAAATACAATAATCTACGTTGTTGTGTTTCAATTCAGCTAGATTTACTTTCTTGGGGAAAAATCTATCTACATATAACAGTCTACGTAGACTGATAGATAGCTACATAATTCCATCTACGTGAAGATGTGTCGATATCCATATAACAAACTACATGAAGATAAATCTGACAACATGTATGCTTTTATCTGCAGACATATCTATAGACCAAAACCATATCACATCGTGCTATTTCAATCGCGATACATCTATTAAAGTAGATATGTTTGAATTCAGATATTTGCAACTTCGTTTAGATGCATCTCTTAACATATCTCCATGTACGCATAGCTCTAACTATCCATGTTTACTAGAATACATCGAGATATTTCAATGCAAATACAATAATCTACGTTGTGGTGTTTCAATTCCGCTAGATTCAATATCTTGGGGAAAAATCTATCTACATATAACAATCAACGTAGACTGATAGATAGCTACATAATTCCATCTACGTGAAGATGTCTCGATATCCATATAACAAACTACATGAAGATAAATCTGACAACATGTAAGCTTTTATCTGGAGACATATCTTTAGACAGAAACCAAATCTCATCGTGCTATTTCAATCGAGATACATCTTTTAAAGTTGACATGTTTGAAATCAGATATTTCCAACTTCGTTAAAATGCATCTCTTAACATATCTCCATGTACGCATAGCTATAACTATCCATGTTTACTAGAATACATCGAGATATTTCAATGCAAATACAATAATCTACGTTGTGGTGTTTCAATTCAGCTAGATTCACTTTCTTGGGGAAAAATCTATCTACATATAACAGTCTAAGTAGACTGATAGATAGCTACATAATTCCATCTACGTGAAGATGTGTCGATATCCATATAACAAACTACATGAAGATAAATCTGACAACATGTATGATTTTATCTGCAGACATATCTATAGACAGAAACCAAATCACATCGTGCTATTTCAATCGCGATACATCTATTAAAGTTGATATGTTTGAATTCAGATAATTCCAACTTCTTTAAGATGCATCTATTAACATATCTCCATGTACGCATACTTATAACTATACACGTTTACTAGAATACATCGAAATATTTCAATGCAGAAACAATAATCTACGTTGTGGTGTTTCAATTCAGCTAGATTCACTTTCTTGAGGAAAAATCTATCTACATATGACAATCTACGTAGACTGATAGATATCTACATAATTCCATCTACGTGAAGATGTGTCGATATCCATATAACAAACTACATGAAGATAAATCTGACAACATGTATGCTCTTATCTGCAGACGTATCTATAGACAGAAAACATATCACATCGTGCTATTTCAATCGCGATACATCTATTAAAGTAGACATGTTTGAAATCAGATATTTTCAACTTCGTTAAAATGCATCTCTTAACATATCTCCATGTACGCATAGCTATAACTATCCATGTTTACTAGAATACATCGAAATATTTCAATGCAAATACAACAATCTACGTTGTGGTGTTTCAATTCAGCTAGATCCACTTTCTTTGGGAAAAATCTATCTACGTATGACAATCTACGTAGACTGATACATAGCTACATAATTCCATCTACGTGAAGATGTGTCGATATCCATATAACAAACTACATGAAGATAAATCTGACAACATGTATGCTTTTTATGTGCAGACATATCTATAGACATAAAGCAAATCACATCGTGCTATTTCAATCGCGATACATCTATTAAAGTTGATATGTTTGAATTCAGATATTCGCAACTTCGTTAAAATGCACCTCTTAACATATCTCCATGTACGCATAGCTATAACTATCCATGTTTACTAGAATACATCGAGATATTTCAATGCAAATACAATAATCTACGTTGTGGTGTTTCAATTCAGCTAGATTCACTTTCTTGAGTTAAAATCTATCTACATATGACAATCTACGTAGACTGATAGATATCTACATAATTCCATCTACGTGAAGATGTGTCGATATCCATATAACAAACTACATGAAGATAAATCTGACAACATGTATGCTTTTTATGTGCAGACATATCTATAGACATAAAGCAAATCACATCGTGCTATTTCAATCGAGATACATCTATTAAAGTTAACATGTTTGCAATCATATATTTCCTACTTTGTCAAAATGCATCTCTTAACATATCTCCATGTACGCATACTATCAATGTTTACTAGAATACATCGAGATATTTCAATGCAAATACAATAATCTACGTTGTAGTGTTTCAATTCATCTAGATTAAATTTCTTGGGGAAAAATCTATCTACATATGACAATCTACGTAGACTGATAGATATCTACATAATTCCATCTACGTGTAGATGTGTCGATATCCATATAACAAGCTACATGAAGATAAATCTGACAACATGAAAGGTTTAAATCTGGAGACATATCTTTAGACAGAAACCATATCACATCGTGCTATTTCAATCGAGATACATCTTTTAAAGTTGACATGTTTGCAATCATATATTTCCTACTTCGTCAAAATGCATCTCTTAACATATCTCCATGTACGCATACTATCCATGTTTACTAGAATACATCGAGATATTTCAATGCAAATACAATAATCTACGTTGTAGTGTTTCAATTCAGCTAGATTAACTTTCTTGGGGAAAAATCTATCTACATATGACAATCTACGTAGACTGATAGATATCTACATAATTCCATCTACGTGTAGATGTGTCGATATCCATATAACAAGCTACATGAAGATAAATCTGACAACATGTAAGGTTTTATCTGGAGACATATCTTTAGACAGAAACCATATCACATCGTGCTATTTCAATCGAAATATATCTATCAAAGTTGATATGTTTGAAATCAGATATTTTCAACTTCGTTTAGATGCATCTCTTAACATATCTCCATGTACGCATAGCTATAACTATCCGTGTTTACTAGAATACATCGAGATATTTCAATGCAAATACAATAATCTACGTTGTGGTGTTTCAATTCAGCTAGATTCACATTCTTGGGGAAAAATCTATCTACATATAACAATCTACGTAGACTGATAGATAGCTACATAATTCCATCTACGTGAAGATGTGTCGATATCCATATAACAAACTACATGAAGATAAATCTGACAACATGTATGCTTTTATCTGGAGACATATCTATAGACATAAAAGCAAATCACATCGTGCTATTTCAATCGCGATAGATCTATTAAAGTTGATATGTTTGAATACAGATATTTGCAACTTCGTTAAAATGCACCTCTTTACATATCTCCATGTACGCATAGCTATAACTATCCATGTTTACTAGAATACATCGAAATATTTCAATGCAAATACAACAATCTACGTTGTGGTGTTTCAACTCAGCTAGATTTACTTTCTTGGGGAAAAATCTATCTACATATAACAGTCTACGTAGACTGATAGATAGCTACATAATTCCATCTACGTGAAGATGTGTCGATATCCATATAACAAACTACATGAAGATAAATCTGACAACATGTATGCTTTTATCTGCAGACATATCTATAGACCAAAACCATATCACATCGTGCTTTTTCAATCGCGATACATCTATTAAAGTTGATATGTTTGAATTCAGATATTTGCAACTTCGTTAAGATGCATCTCTTAACATATCTCCATGTACCCATAGCTATAACTATCCATGTTTACTAGAATACATCGAGATATTTCAATGCAAATACAATAATCTACGTTGTTGTGTTTCAATTCATCTAGATTCACTTTCTTGGGGAAAAATCTATCTACATATAACAATCTACGTAGACTGATAGATAGCTACATAATTCCATCTACGTGAAGATGTCTCGATATCCATATAACACAATACATGAAGATAAATCTGACAACATGTAAGCTTTTATCTGGAGAAATATATTTAGACAGAAACCAAATCACATCGAGCAATTTCAATCGAGATACATCTATTTAAGTTGAAATGTTTGAAATCAGATATTTCCAACTTTATTAAAATGCATCTATGAACATATCTCCATGTACGCATAGCTATAACTATCCATGTTTACTAGAATACATCGAGATATTTCAATGCAAATACAATAATCTACGTTGTGGTGTTTCAATTCATCTAGATTCACTTTCTTGGGGAAAAATCTATCTACATATAACAATCTACGTAGACTGAAAGATAGCTACATAATTCCATCTACGTGAAGATGTCTCGATATCCATATAACACAATATATGAAGATAAATCTGACAACATGTAAGCTTTTATCTGGAGACATATCTTTAGACAGAAACCAAATCTCATCGTGCTATTTCAATCGAGATACATCTATTTAAGTTGAAATGTTTGAAATCAGATATTTAAAACTTTGTTAAAATGCATCTATGAACATTTCTCCATGTACGCATATCTATAACTATCCATGTTTACTAGAATACATCGAAATATTTCAATGCAAATACAATAATCTACGTTGTGGTGTTTCAATTCAGCTAGATTCACTTTCTTGGGGAAAAATCTATCTACATATAACAGTCTACGTAGACTGATAGATAGCTACATAATTCCATCTACGTGAAGATGTGTCGATATCCATATGACAAAATATATGAAGATAAATCTGACAACATGTATGTTTTTATCTGCAGACATATCTATAGACAGAAACCATATCACATCAATGAAGATATATCTTCTAAAGTTGAAATGTTTGAAATCAGATATTTGCAACTTCGTTAAGATGCATCTCTTAACATATCTCCATGTACCCATAGCTATAACTATCCATGTTTACTAGAATACATCGAGATATTTCAATGCAAATACAGTAATCTACGTTGTTGTGTTTCAATTCAGCTAGATTTATTTTCTTGGGGAAAAATCTATCTACATATAACAGTCTACGTAGACTGATAGATAGCTACATAATTCCGTCTACGTGAAGATGTGCCGATATCCATATAACAAACTACATGAAGATAAATCTGACAACATGTATGCTTTTATCTGCAGACATATCTATAGACCAAAACCATATCACATCGTGCTATTTCAATCGCGATACATCTATTAAAGTTGATATGTTTGAATTCAGATATTTGCAACTTCGTTAAGATGCATCTCTTAACATATCTCCATGTACGCATAGCTCTAACTATCCATGTTTACTAGAATACATCGAGATATTTCAATGCAAATACAATAATCTACGTTGTGGTGTTTCAATTCCGCTAGATTCAATATCTTGGGGAAAAATCTATCTACATATAACAATCAACGTAGACTGATAGATAGCTACATAATTCCATCTACGTGAAGATGTCTCGATATCCATATAACAAACTACATGAAGATAAATCTGACAACATGTAAGCTTTTATCTGGAGACATATCTTTAGACAGAAACCAAATCTCATCGTGCTATTTCAATCGAGATACATCTTTTAAAGTTGACATGTTTGAAATCAGATATTTCCAACTTCGTTAAAATGCATCTCTTAACATATCTCCATGTACGCATAGCTATAACTATCCTTGTTTACATCGAGATATTTCAATGCAAATACAATAATCTACGTTGTGGTGTTTCAATTCAGCTAGATTCACTTTCTTGGGGAAAAATCTATCTACATATAACAGTCTACGTAGACTGATAGATAGCTACATAATTCCATCTACGTGAAGATGTGTCGATATCCATATAACAAACTACATGAAGATAAATCTGACAACATGTATGCTTTTATCTGCAGACATATCTATAGACAGAAACCAAATCACATCGTGCTATTTCAATCGCGATACATCTATTAAAGTTGATATGTTTGAATTCAGATAATTCCAACTTCTTTAAGATGCATCTATTAACATATCTCCATGTACGCATACTTATAACTATACATGTTTACCAGAATACATCGAAATATTTCAATGCAGAAACAATAATCTACGTTGTGGTGTTTCAATTCAGCTAGATTCACTTTCTTGAGGAAAAATCTATCTACATATGACAATCTACGTAGACTGATAGATATCTACATAATTCCATCTACGTGAAGATGTGTCGATATCCATATAACAAACTACATGAAGATAAATCTGACAACATGTATGCTCTTATCTGCAGACGTATCTATAGACAGAAAACATATCACATCGTGCTATTTCAATCGCGATACATCTATTAAAGTAGACATGTTTGAAATCAGATATTTTCAACTTCGTTAAAATGCATCTCTTAACATATCTCCATGTACGCATAGCTATAACTATCCATGTTTACTAGAATACATCGAAATATTTCAATGCAAATACAACAATCTACGTTGTGGTGTTTCAATTCAGCTAGATCCACTTTCTTTGGGAAAAATCTATCTACGTATGACAATCTACGTAGACTGATACATAGCTACATAATTCCATCTACGTGAAGATGTGTCGATATCCATATAACAAACTACATGAAGATAAATCTGACAACATGTATGCTTTTTATGTGCAGACATATCTATAGACATAAAGCAAATCACATCGTGCTATTTCAATCGCGATACATCTATTAAAGTTGATATGTTTGAATTCAGATATTCGCAACTTCGTTAAAATGCACCTCTTAACATATCTCCATGTACGCATAGCTATAACTATCCATGTTTACTAGAATACATCGAGATATTTCAATGCAAATACAATAATCTACGTTGTGGTGTTTCAATTCAGCTAGATTCACTTTCTTGGGGAAAAATCTATCTACATATGACAATCTACGTAGACTGATAGATATCTACATAATTCCATCTACGTGAAGATGTGTCGATATCCATATAACAAACTACATGAAGATAAATCTGACAACATGTATGCTTTTTATGTGCAGACATATCTATAGACATAAAGCAAATCACATCGTGCTATTTCAATCGAGATACATCTATTAAAGTTAACATGTTTGCAATCATATATTTCCTACTTCGTCAAAATGCATCTCTTAACATATCTCCATGTACGCATACTATCCATGTTTACTAGAATACATCGAGATATTTCAATGCAAATACAATAATCTACGTTGTAGTGTTTCAATTCATCTAGATTAAATTTCTTGGGGAAAAATCTATCTACATATGACAATCTACGTAGACTGATAGATATCTACATAATTCCATCTACGTGTAGATGTGTCGATATCCATATAACAAGCTACATGAAGATAAATCTGACAACATGAAAGGTTTAATCTGGAGACATATCTTTAGACAGAAACCATATCACATCGTGCTATTTCAATCGAGATACATCTTTTAAAGTTGACATGTTTGCAATCATATATTTCCTACTTCGTCAAAATGCATCTCTTAACATATCTCCATGTACGCATACTATCCATGTTTACTAGAATACATCGAGATATTTCAATGCAAATACAATAATCTACGTTGTAGTGTTTCAATTCAGCTAGATTAACTTTCTTGGGGAAAAATCTATCTACATATGACAATCTACGTAGACTGATAGATATCTACATAATTCCATCTACGTGTAGATGTGTCGATATCCATATAACAAGCTACATGAAGATAAATCTGACAACATGTAAGGTTTTATCTGGAGACATATCTTTAGACAGAAACCATATCACATCGTGCTATTTCAATCGAAATATATCTATCAAAGTTGATATGTTTGAAATCAGATATTTTCAACTTCGTTTAGATGCATCTCTTAACATATCTCCATGTACGCATAGCTATAACTATCCGTGTTTACTAGAATACATCGAGATATTTCAATGCAAATACAATAATCTACGTTGTGGTGTTTCAATTCAGCTAGATTCACATTCTTGGGGAAAAATCTATCTACATATAACAATCTACGTAGACTGATAGATAGCTACATAATTCCATCTACGTGAAGATGTGTCGATATCCATATAACAAACTACATGAAGATAAATCTGACAACATGTATGCTTTTATCTGGAGACATATCTATAGACATAAAAGCAAATCACATCGTGCTATTTCAATCGCGATACATCTATTAAAGTTGATATGTTTGAATACAGATATTTGCAACTTCGTTAAAATGCACCTCTTTACATATCTCCATGTACGCATAGCTATAACTATCCATGTTTACTAGAATACATCGAAATATTTCAATGCAAATACAACAATCTACGTTGTGGTGTTTCAATTCAGCTAGATTTACTTTCTTGGGGAAAAATCTATCTACATATAACAGTCTACGTAGACTGATAGATAGCTACATAATTCCATCTACGTGAAGATGTGTCGATATCCATATAACAAACTACATGAAGATAAATCTGACAACATGTATGCTTTTATCTGCAGACATATCTATAGACCAAAACCATATCACATCGTGCTTTTTCAATCGCGATACATCTATTAAAGTTGATATGTTTGAATTCAGATATTTGCAACTTCGTTAAGATGCATCTCTTAACATATCTCCATGTACCCATAGCTATAACTATCCATGTTTACTAGAATACATCGAGATATTTCAATGCAAATACAATAATCTACGTTGTGGTGTTTCAGTTCAGCTAGATTCACTTTCTTGGGGAAAAATCTATCTACATATAACAATCTACGTAGACTGATAGATAGCTACATAATTCCATCTACGTGAAGATGTGTCGATATCCATATAACAAATTACATGAAGATAAATCTGACAACATGTATGTTTTTATGTGCAGACATATCTATAGACAGAAACCATATCACATCAATTAAGATATATCATCTAATCTTGAAACGTTTGAAATCAGATATTTGCAACTTCGTTAAGATGCATGTCTTAACATATCTCCATGTACGCATAGCTATAACTATACATTTTTACTAGAATACATCGAGATATTTCAATGCAAATACAATAATCTACGTTGTTGTGTTTCAATTCATCTAGATTCACTTTCTTGGGGAAAAATCTATCTACATATAACAATCTACGTAGACTGATAGATAGCTACATAATTCCATCTACGTGAAGATGTCTCCATATCCATATAACACAATACATGAAGATAAATCTGACAACATGTAAGCTTTTATCTGGAGAAATATATTTAGACAGAAACCAAATCACATCGTGCAATTTCAATCGAGATACATCTATTTAAGTTGAAATGTTTGAAATCAGATATTTCCAACTTTATTAAAATGCATCTATGAACATATCTCCATGTACGCATAGCTATAACTATCCATGTTTACTAGAATACATCGAGATATTTCAATGCAAATACAATAATCTACGTTGTGGTGTTTCAATTCATCTAGATTCACTTTCTTGGGGAAAAATCTATCTACATATAACAATCTACGTAGACTGAAAGATAGCTACATAATTCCATCTACGTGAAGATGTCTCGATATCCATATAACACAATATATGAAGATAAATCTGACAACATGTAAGCTTTTATCTGGAGACATATCTTTAGACAGAAACCAAATCTCATCGTGCTATTTCAATCGAGATACATCTATTTAAGTTGAAATGTTTGAAATCAGATATTTAAAACTTTGTTAAAATGCATCTATGAACATTTCTCCATGTACGCATATCTATAACTATCCATGTTTACTAGAATACATCGAAATATTTCAATGCAAATACAATAATCTACGTTGTGGTGTTTCAATTCAGCTAGATTCACTTTCTTGGGGAAAAATCTATCTACATATAACAGTCTACGTAGACTGATAGATAGCTACATAATTCCATCTACGTGAAGATGTCTCGATATCCATATAACAAACTACATGAAGATAAATCTGACAACATGTATGCTTTTATGTGCAGACATATCTATAGACATAAAGTAAATCACATCGTGCTATTTCAATCGCGATACATCTTTTAAAGTTGACATGTTTGAAATCAGATATTTCCAACTTCGTTAAAATGCATCTCTTAACATATCTCCATGTACGCATAGCTATAACTATCCATGTTTACTAGAATACATCGAGATATTTCAATGCAAATACAATAATCTACGTTGTGGTGTTTCAATTCAGCTAGATTCACTTTCTTGGGGAAAAATCTATCTACATATAACAGTCTACGTAGACTGATAGATAGCTACATAATTCCATCTACGTGAAGATGTGTCGATATCCATATAACAAACTACATGAAGATAAATCTGACAACATGTATGCTTTTATCTGCAGACATATCTATAGACAGAAACCAAATCACATCGTGCTATTTCAATCGCGATACATCTATTAAAGTTGATATGTTTGAATTCAGATAATTCCAACTTCTTTAAGATGCATCTATTAACATATCTCCATGTACGCATACTTATAACTATACATGTTTACCATAATACATCGAAATATTTCAATGCAGAAACAATAATCTACGTTGTGGTGTTTCAATTCAGCTAGATTCACTTTCTTGAGGAAAAATCTATCTACATATGACAATCTACGTAGACTGATAGATATCTACATAATTCCATCTACGTGAAGATGTGTCGATATCCATATAACAAACTACATGAAGATAAATCTGACAACATGTATGCTCTTATCTGCAGACGTATCTATAGACAGAAAACATATCACATCGTGCTATTTCAATCGCGATACATCTATTAAAGTAGACATGTTTGAAATCAGATATTTTCAACTTCGTTAAAATGCATCTCTTAACATATCTCCATGTACGCATAGCTATAACTATCCATGTTTAATAGAATACATCGAAATATTTCAATGCAAATACAACAATCTACGTTGTGGTGTTTCAATTCAGCTAGATCCACTTTCTTTGGGAAAAATCTATCTACGTATGACAATCTACGTAGACTGATACATAGCTACATAATTCCATCTACGTGAAGATGTGTCGATATCCATATAACAAACTACATGAAGATAAATCTGACAACATGTATGCTTTTTATGTGCAGACATATCTATAGACATAAAGCAAATCACATCGTGCTATTTCAATCGCGATACATCTATTAAAGTTGATATGTTTGAATTCAGATATTCGCAACTTCGTTAAAATGCACCTCTTAACATATCTCCATGTACGCATAGCTATAACTATCCATGTTTACTAGAATACATCGAGATATTTCAATGCAAATACAATAATCTACGTTGTGGTGTTTCAATTCAGCTAGATTCACTTTCTTGAGTTAAAATCTATCTACATATGACAATCTACGTAGACTGATAGATATCTACATAATTCCATCTACGTGAAGATGTGTCGATATCCATATAACAAACTACATGAAGATAAATCTGACAACATGTATGCTTTTTATGTGCAGACATATCTATAGACATAAAGCAAATCACATCGTGCTATTTCAATCGAGATACATCTATTAAAGTTAACATGTTTGCAATCATATATTTCCTACTTCGTCAAAATGCATCTCTTAACATATCTCCATGTACGCATACTATCCATGTTTACTAGAATACATCGAGATATTTCAATGCAAATACAATAATCTACGTTGTAGTGTTTCAATTCATCTAGATTAAATTTCTTGGGGAAAAATCTATCTACATATGACAATCTACGTAGACTGATAGATATCTACATAATTCCATCTACGTGTAGATGTGTCGATATCCATATAACAAGCTACATGAAGATAAATCTGACAACATGAAAGGTTTAATCTGGAGACATATCTTTAGACAGAAACCATATCACATCGTGCTATTTCAATCGAGATACATCTTTTAAAGTTGACATGTTTGCAATCATATATTTCCTACTTCGTCAAAATGCATCTCTTAACATATCTCCATGTACGCATACTATCCATGTTTACTAGAATACATCGAGATATTTCAATGCAAATACAATAATCTACGTTGTAGTGTTTCAATTCAGCTAGATTAACTTTCTTGGGGAAAAATCTATCTACATATGACAATCTACGTAGACTGATAGATATCTACATAATTCCATCTACGTGTAGATGTGTCGATATCCATATAACAAGCTACATGAAGATAAATCTGACAACATGTAAGGTTTTATCTGGAGACATATCTTTAGACAGAAACCATATCACATCGTGCTATTTCAATCGAAATATATCTATCAAAGTTGATATGTTTGAAATCAGATATTTTCAACTTCGTTTAGATGCATCTCTTAACATATCTCCATGTACGCATAGCTATAACTATCCGTGTTTACTAGAATACATCGAGATATTTCAATGCAAATACAATAATCTACGTTGTGGTGTTTCAATTCAGCTAGATTCACATTCTTGGGGAAAAATCTATCTACATATAACAATCTACGTAGACTGATAGATAGCTACATAATTCCATCTACGTGAAGATGTGTCGATATCCATATAACAAACTACATGAAGATAAATCTGACAACATGTATGCTTTTATCTGGAGACATATCTATAGACATAAAAGCAAATCACATCGTGCTATTTCAATCGCGATACATCTATTAAAGTTGATATGTTTGAATACAGATATTTGCAACTTCGTTAAAATGCACCTCTTTACATATCTCCATGTACGCATAGCTATAACTATCCATGTTTACTAGAATACATCGAAATATTTCAATGCAAATACAACAATCTACGTTGTGGTGTTTCAATTCAGCTAGATTTACTTTCTTGGGGAAAAATCTATCTACATATAACAGTCTACGTAGACTGATAGATAGCTACATAATTCCATCTACGTGAAGATGTGTCGATATCCATATAACAAACTACATGAAGATAAATCTGACAACATGTATGCTTTTATCTGCAGACATATCTATAGACCAAAACCATATCACATCGTGCTTTTTCAATCGCGATACATCTATTAAAGTTGATATGTTTGAATTCAGATATTTGCAACTTCGTTAAGATGCATCTCTTAACATATCTCCATGTACCCATAGCTATAACTATCCATGTTTACTAGAATACATCGAGATATTTCAATGCAAATACAATAATCTACGTTGTGGTGTTTCAGTTCAGCTAGATTCACTTTCTTGGGGAAAAATCTATCTACATATAACAATCTACGTAGACTGATAGATAGCTACATAATTCCATCTACGTGAAGATGTGTCGATATCCATATAACAAATTACATGAAGATAAATCTGACAACATGTATGTTTTTATGTGCAGACATATCTATAGACAGAAACCATATCACATCAATTAAGATATATCATCTAATCTTGAAACGTTTGAAATCAGATATTTGCAACTTCGTTAAGATGCATGTCTTAACATATCTCCATGTACGCATAGCTATAACTATACATTTTTACTAGAATACATCGAGATATTTCAATGCAAATACAATAATCTACGTTGTTGTGTTTCAATTCATCTAGATTCACTTTCTTGGGGAAAAATCTATCTACATATAACAATCTACGTAGACTGATAGATAGCTACATAATTCCATCTACGTGAAGATGTCTCGATATCCATATAACACAATACATGAAGATAAATCTGACAACATGTAAGCTTTTATCTGGAGAAATATATTTAGACAGAAACCAAATCACATCGTGCAATTTCAGTCGAGATACATCTATTTAAGTTGAAATGTTTGAAATCAGATATTTCCAACTTTATTAAAATGCATCTATGAACATATCTCCATGTACGCATAGCTATAACTATCCATGTTTACTAGAATACATCGAGATATTTCAATGCAAATACAATAATCTACGTTGTGGTGTTTCAATTCATCTAGATTCACTTTCTTGGGGAAAAATCTATCTACATATAACAATCTACGTAGACTGAAAGATAGCTACATAATTCCATCTACGTGAAGATGTCTCGATATCCATATAACACAATATATGAAGATAAATCTGACAACATGTAAGCTTTTATCTGGAGACATATCTTTAGACAGAAACCAAATCTCATCGTGCTATTTCAATCGAGATACATCTATTTAAGTTGAAATGTTTGAAATCAGATATTTAAAACTTTGTTAAAATGCATCTATGAACATTTCTCCATGTACGCATATCTATAACTATCCATGTTTACTAGAATACATCGAAATATTTCAATGCAAATACAATAATCTACGTTGTGGTGTTTCAATTCAGCTAGATTCACTTTCTTGGGGAAAAATCTATCTACATATAACAGTCTACGTAGACTGATAGATAGCTACATAATTCCATCTACGTGAAGATGTCTCGATATCCATATAACAAACTACATGAAGATAAATCTGACAACATGTATGCTCTTATCTGCAGACATATCTATAGACAGAAAACATATCACATCGTGCTATTTCAATCGCGATACATCTATTAAAGTAGACATGTTTGAAATCAGATATTTTCAACTTCGTTAAAATGCATCTCTTAACATATCTCCATGTACGCATAGCTATAACTATCCATGTTTACTAGAATACATCGAAATATTTCAATGCAAATACAACAATCTACGTTGTGGTGTTTCAATTCAGCTAGATCCACTTTCTTTGGGAAAAATCTATCTACGTATGACAATCTACGTAGACTGATACATAGCTACATAATTCCATCTACGTGAAGATGTGTCGATATCCATATAACAAACTACATGAAGATAAATCTGACAACATGTATGCTTTTTATGTGCAGACATATCTATAGACATAAAGCAAATCACATCGTGCTATTTCAATCGCGATACATCTATTAAAGTTGATATGTTTGAATTCAGATATTTGCAACTTCGTTAAAATGCACCTCTTAACATATCTCCATGTACGCATAGCTATAACTATCCATGTTTACTAGAATACATCGAGATATTTCAATGCAAATACAATAATCTACGTTGTGGTGTTTAAATTCAGCTAGATTCACTTTCTTGAGTTAAAATTTATCTACATATGACAATCTACGTAGACTGATAGATATCTACATAATTCCATCTTCGTGAAGATGTCTCGATATCCATATTACAAACTACATGAAGATAAATCTGACAACATGTAAGCTTTTATCTGGAGACATATCTTTAGACAGAAACCAAAGCAAATCGTGCTATTTCAATCGAGATACATCTATTAAAGTTGACATGTTTGAAATCAGATATTTCCAACTGCGTTAAAATGCATCTCTTAACATATCTCCATGTACGCATAGCTATAACTGTCCATGTTTACTAGAATTCATCGAGATATTTCAATGCATTACTTTCTACATATTTCAATGCAAATCTATCTACATATAACAATCTACGTAGACTGATAGATAGCTACATAATTCCATCTACGTGAAGATGTGTCGATATCCATATGACAAAATACATGAAGATAAATCTGACAACATGTATGTTTTTATCTGCAGACATATCTATAGACAGAAACCATATCACATCAATGAAGATATATCTTCTAAAGTTGAAATGTTTGAAATCAGATATTTGCAACTTCGTTAAGATGCATCTCTTAACATATCTCCATGTACCCATAGCTATAACTATCCATGTTTACTAGAATACATCGAGATATTTCAATGCAAATACAATAATCTACGTTGTTGTGTTTCAATTCAGCTAGATTTACTTTCTTGGGTAAAAATCTATCTACATATAACAGTCTACGTAGACTGATAGATAGCTACATAATTCCATCTACGTGAAGATGTGTCGATATCCATATAACAAACTACATGAAGATAAATCTGACAACATGTATGCTTTTATCTGCAGACATATCTATAGACCAAAACCATATCACATCGTGCTATTTCAATCGCGATACATCTATTAAAGTTGATATGTTTGAATTCAGATATTTGCAACATCGTTGAGATGCATCTCTTAACATATCTCCATGTACGCATAGCTCTAACTATCCATGTTTACTAGAATACATCGAGATATTTCAATGCAAATACAATAAACTACGTTGTGGTGTTTCAATTCCGCTAGATTCAATATCTTGGGGAAAAATCTATCTACATATAACAATCAACGTAGACTGATAGATAGCTACATAATTCCATCTACGTGAAGATGTGTCGATATCCATATAACAAACTACATGAAGTTAAATCTGACAACATGTAAGCTTTTATCTGGAGACATATCTTTAGACAGAAACCAAATCTAATCGTGCTATTTCAATCGAGATACATCTTTTAAAGTTGACATGTTTGAAATCAGATATTTCCAACTTCGTTAAAATGCATCTCTTAACATATCTCCATGTACGCATAGCTATAACTATCCATGTTTACTAGAATACATCGAGATATTTCAATGCAAATACAATAATCTACGTTGTGGTGTTTCAATTCAGCTAGATTCACTTTCTTGGGGAAAAATCTATCTACATATAACAGTCTACGTAGACTGATAGATAGCTACATAATTCCATCTACGTGAAGATGTGTCGATATCCATATAACAAACTACATGAAGATAAATCTGACAACATGTATGCTTTTATCTGCAGACATATCTATAGACAGAAACCAAATCACATCGTGCTATTTCAATCGCGATACATCTATTAAAGTTGATATGTTTGAATTCAGATAATTCCAACTTCTTTAAGATGCATCTATTAACATATCTCCATGTACGCATAGCTCTAACTATCCATGTTTACTAGAATACATCGAGATATTTCAATGCAAATACAATAAACTACGTTGTGGTGTTTCAATTCCGCTAGATTCAATATCTTGGGGAAAAATCTATCTACATATAACAATCAACGTAGACTGATAGATAGCTACATAATTCCATCTACGTGAAGATGTGTCGATATCCATATAACAAACTACATGAAGTTAAATCTGACAACATGTAAGCTTTTATCTGGAGACATATCTTTAGACAGAAACCAAATCTAATCGTGCTATTTCAATCGAGATACATCTTTTAAAGTTGACATGTTTGAAATCAGATATTTCCAACTTCGTTAAAATGCATCTCTTAACATATCTCCATGTACGCATAGCTATAACTATCCATGTTTACTAGAATACATCGAGATATTTCAATGCAAATACAATAATCTACGTTGTGGTGTTTCAATTCAGCTAGATTCACTTTCTTGGGGAAAAATCTATCTACATATAACAGTCTACGTAGACTGATAGAAAGCTACATAATTCCATCTACGTGAAGATGTGTCGATATCCATATAACAAACTACATGAAGATAAATCTGACAACATGTATGCTTTTATCTGCAGACATATCTATAGACAGAAACCAAATCACATCGTGCTATTTCAATCGCGATACATCTATTAAAGTTGATATGTTTGAATTCAGATAATTCCAACTTCTTTAAGATGCATCTATTAACATATCTCCATGTACGCATACTTATAACTATACATGTTTACCAGAATACATCGAAATATTTCAATGCAGAAACAATAATCTACGTTGTGGTGTTTCAATTCAGCTAGATTCACTTTCTTGAGGAAAAATCTATCTACATATGACAATCTACGTAGACTGATAGATATCTACATAATTCCATCTACGTGAAGATGTGTCGATATCCATATAACAAACTACATGAAGATAAATCTGACAACATGTATGCTCTTATCTGCAGACATATCTATAGACAGAAAACATATCACATCGTGCAATTTCAATCGCGATACATCTATTAAAGTAGACATGTTTGAAATCAGATATTTTCAACTTCGTTAAAATGCATCTCTTAACATATCTCCATGTACGCATAGCTATAACTATCCATGTTTACTAGAATACATCGAAATATTTCAATTCAAATACAACAATCTACGTTGTGGTGTTTCAATTCAGCTAGATCCACTTTCTTTGGGAAAAATCTATCTACGTATGACAATCTACGTAGACTGATACATAGCTACATAATTCCATCTACGTGAAGATGTGTCGATATCAATATAACAAACTACATGAAGATAAATCTGACAACATGTATGCTTTTTATGTGCAGACATATCTACAGACATAAAGCAAATCACATCGTGCTATTTCAATCGCGATACATCTATTAAAGTTGATATGTTTGAATTCAGATATTCACAACTTCGTTAAAATGCACCTCTTAACATATCTCCATGTACGCATAGCTATAACTATCCATGTTTACTAGAATACATCGAGATATTTCAATGCAAATACAATAATCTACGTTGTGGTGTTTCAATTCAGCTAGATTCACTTTCTTGAGTTAAAATCTATCTACATATGACAATCTACGTAGACTGATAGATATCTACATAATTCCATCTACGTGAAGATGTGTCGATATCCATATAACAAACTACATGAAGATAAATCTGACAACATGTATGCTTTTTATGTGCAGACATATCTATAGACATAAAGCAAATCACATCGTGCTATTTCAATCGAGATACATCTATTAAAGTTAACATGTTTGCAATCATATATTTCCTACTTCGTCAAAATGCATCTCTTAACATATCTCCATGTACGCATACTATCCATGTTTACTAGAATACATCGAGATATTTCAATGCAAATACAATAATCTACGTTGTAGTGTTTCAATTCATCTAGATTAAATTTCTTGGGGAAAAATCTATCTACATATGACAATCTACGTAGACTGATAGATATCTACATAATTCCATCTACGTGTAGATGTGTCGATATCCATATAACAAGCTACATGAAGATAAATCTGACAACATGAAAGGTTTTATCTGGAGACATATCTTTAGACAGAAACCATATCACATCGTGCTATTTCAATCGAGATACATCTTTTAAAGTTGACATGTTTGCAATCATATATTTCCTACTTCGTCAAAATGCATCTCTTAACATATCTCCATGTACGCATACTATCCATGTTTACTAGAATACATCGAGATATTTCAATGCAAATACAATAATCTACGTTGTAGTGTTTCAATTCAGCTAGATTAACTTTCTTGGGGAAAAATCTATCTACATATGACAATCTACGTAGACTGATAGATATCTACATAATTCCATCTACGTGTAGATGTGTCGATATCCATATAACAAGCTACATGAAGATAAATCTGACAACATGTAAGGTTTTATCTGGAGACATATCTTTAGACAGAAACCATATCACATCGTGCTATTTCAATCGAAATATATCTATCAAAGTTGATATGTTTGAAATCAGATATTTTCAACTTCGTTTAGATGCATCTCTTAACATATCTCCATGTACGCATAGCTATAACTATCCGTGTTTACTAGAATACATCGAGATATTTCAATGCAAATACAATAATCTACGTTGTGGTGTTTAAATTCAGCTAGATTCACTTTCTTGAGTTAAAATTTATCTACATATGACAATCTACGTAGACTGATAGATATCTACATAATTCCATCTTCGTGAAGATGTCTCGATATCCATATTACAAACTACATGAAGATAAATCTGACAACATGTAAGCTTTTATCTGGAGACATATCTTTAGACAGAAACCAAAGCAAATCGTGCTATTTCAATCGAGATACATCTATTAAAGTTGACATGTTTGAAATCAGATATTTCCAACTGCGTTAAAATGCATCTCTTAACATATCTCCATGTACGCATAGCTATAACTGTCCATGTTTACTAGAATTCATCGAGATATTTCAATGCATTACTTTCTACATATTTCAATGCAAATCTATCTACATATAACAATCTACGTAGACTGATAGATAGCTACATAATTCCATCTACGTGAAGATGTGTCGATATCCATATGACAAAATACATGAAGATAAATCTTACAACATGTATGTTTTTATCTGCAGACACATCTATAGACAGAAACCATATCACATCAATGAAGATATATCTTCTAAAGTTGAAATGTTTGAAATCAGATATTTGCAACTTCGTTAAGATGCATCTCTTAACATATCTCCATGTACGCATAGCTATAACTATCCATGTTTACTAGAATACATCGAGATATTTCAATGCAAATACAATAATCTACGTTGTTGTGTTTCAATTCAGCTAGATTTACTTTCTTGGGTAAAAATCTATCTACATATAACAGTCTACGTAGACTGATAGATAGCTACATAATTCCATCTACGTGAAGATGTGTCGATATCCATATAACAAACTACATGAAGATAAATCTGACAACATGTATGTTTTTATCTGCAGACATATCTTTAGACAGAAACCAAATCTAATCGTGCTATTTCAATCGAGATACATCTTTTAAAGTTGACATGTTTGAAATCAGATATTTCCAACTTCGTTAAAATGCATCTCTTAACATATCTCCATGTACGCATAGCTATAACTATCCATGTTTACTAGAATACATCGAGATATTTCAATGCAAATACAATAATCTACGTTGTGGTGTTTCAATTCAGCTAGATTCACTTTCTTGGGGAAAAATCTATCTACATATAACAGTCTACGTAGACTGATAGATAGCTACATAATTCCATCTACGTGAAGATGTGTCGATATCCATATAACAAACTACATGAAGATAAATCTGACAACATGTATGCTTATATCTGCAGACATATCTATAGACAGAAACCAAATCACATCGTGCTATTTCAATCGCGATACATCTATTAAAGTTGATATGTTTGAATTCAGATAATTCCAACTTCTTTAAGATGCATCTATTAACATATCTCCATGTACGCATACTTATAACTATACATGTTTACCAGAATACATCGAAATATTTCAATGCAGAAACAATAATCTACGTTGTGGTGTTTCAATTCAGCTAGATTCACTTTCTTGAGGAAAAATCTATCTACATATGACAATCTACGTAGACTGATAGATATCTACATAATTCCATCTACGTGAAGATGTGTCGATATCCATATAACAAACTACATGAAGATAAATCTGACAACATGTATGCTCTTATCTGCAGACATATCTATAGACAGAAAACATATCACATCGTGCTATTTCAATCGCGATACATCTATTAAAGTAGACATGTTTGAAATCAGATATTTTCAACTTCGTTAAAATGCATCTCTTAACATATCTCCATGTACGCATAGCTATAACTATCCATGTTTACTAGAATACATCGAAATATTTCAATGCAAATACAACAATCTACGTTGTGGTGTTTCAATACAGCTAGATTTACTTTCTTGGGGAAAAATCTATCTACATATAACAGTCTACGTAGACTGATAGATAGCTACATAATTCCATCTACGTGAAGATGTGTCGATATCCATATAACAAACTACATGAAGATAAATCTGACAACATGTATGCTTTTATCTGCAGACATATCTATAGACCAAAACCATATCACATCGTGCTTTTTCAATCGCGATACATCTATTAAAGTTGATATGTTTGAATTCAGATATTTGCAACTTCGTTAAAATGCACCTCTTAACATATCTCCATGTACGCATAGCTATAACTATCCATGTTTACTAGAATACATCGAGATATTTCAATGCAAATACAATAATCTACGTTGTGGTGTTTCAATTCAGCTAGATTCACTTTCTTGAGTTAAAATCTATCTACATATGACAATCTACGTAGACTGATAGATATCTACATAATTCCATCTACGTGAAGATGTGTCGATATCCATATAACAAACTACATGAAGATAAATCTGACAACATGTATGCTTTTTATGTGCAGACATATCTATAGACATAAAGCAAATCACATCGTGCTATTTCAATCGAGATACATCTATTAAAGTTAACATGTTTGCAATCATATATTTCCTACTTCGTCAAAATGCATCTCTTAACATATCTCCATGTACGCATACTATCCATGTTTACTAGAATACATCGAGATATTTCAATGCAAATACAATAATCTACGTTGTAGTGTTTCAATTCATCTAGATTAAATTTCTTGGGGAAAAATCTATCTACATATGACAATCTACGTAGACTGATAGATATCTACATAATTCCATCTACGTGTAGATGTGTCGATATCCATATAACAAGCTACATGAAGATAAATCTGAGAACATGAAAGGTTTTATCTGGAGACATATCTTTAGACAGAAACCATATCACATCGTGCTATTTCAATCGAGATACATCTTTTGAAGTTGACATGTTTGCAATCATATATTTCCTACTTCGTCAAAATGCATCTCTTAACATATCTCCATGTACGCATACTATCCATGTTTACTAGAATACATCGAGATATTTCAATGCAAATACAATAATCTACGTTGTAGTGTTTCAATTCAGCTAGATTAACTTTCTTGGGGAAAAATCTAACTACATATGACAATCTACGTAGACTGATAGATATCTACATAATTCCATCTACGTGTAGATGTGTCGATATCCATATAACAAGCTACATGAAGATAAATCTGACAACATGTAAGGTTTTATCTGGAGACATATCTTTAGACAGAAACCATATCACATCGTGCTATTTCAATCGAAATATATCTATCAAAGTTGATATGTTTGAAATCAGATATTTTCAACTTCGTTTAGATGCATCTCTTAACATATCTCCATGTACGCATAGCTATAACTATCCGTGTTTACTAGAATACATCGAGATATTTCAATGCAAATACAATAATCTACGTTGTGGTGTTTCAATTCAGCTAGATTCACATTCTTGGGGAAAAATCTATCTACATATAACAATCTACGTAGACTGATAGATAGCTACATAATTCCATCTACGTGAAGATGTGTCGATATCCATATAACAAACTACATGAAGATAAATCTGACAACATGTATGCTTTTATCTGGAGACATATCTATAGACATAAAAGCAAATCACATCGTGCTATTTCAATCGCGATACATCTATTAAAGTTGATATGTTTGAATACAGATATTTGCAACTTCGTTAAAATGCACCTCTTTACATATCTCCATGTACGCATAGCTATAACTATCCATGTTTACTAGAATACATCGAAATATTTCAATGCAAATACAACAATCTACGTTGTGGTGTTTCAATTCAGCTAGATTTACTTTCTTGGGGAAAAATCTATCTACATATAACAGTCTACGTAGACTGATAGATAGCTACATAATTCCATCTACGTGAAGATGTGTCGATATCCATATAACAAACTACATGAAGATAAATCTGACAACATGTATTCTTTTTTCTGCAGACATATCTATAGACGAAAACCATATCACATCGTGCTTTTTGAATCGCGATACATCTATTAAAGTTGATATGTTTGAATTCAGATATTTGCAACTTCGTTAAGATGCATCTCTTAACATATCTCCATGTACGCATAGCTCTAACTATCCATGTTTACTAGAATACATCGAGATATTTCAATGCAAATACAATAATCTACGTTGTGGTGTTTCAATTACGCTAGATTCAATATCTTGGGGAAAAATCTATCTACATATAACAATCAACGTAGACTGATAGATAGCTACATAATTCCATCTACGTGAAGATGTCTCGATATCCATATAACAAACTACATGAAGATAAATCTGACAACATGTATGCTTTTATCTGCAGACATATCTATAGACAGAAACCAAATCACATCGTGCTATTTCAATCGCGATACATCTATTAAAGTTCATATGATTGAATTCAGATAATTCCAACTTCTTTAAGATGCATCTATTAACATATCTCCATGTACGCATACTTATAACAATACATGTTTACCAGAATACATCGAAATATTTCAATGCAGAAACAATAATCTACGTTGTGGTGTTTCAATTCAGATAGATTCACTTTCTTGAGGAAAAATCTATCTACATATGACAATCTACGTAGACTGATAGATATCTACATAATTCCATCTACGTGAAGATGTGTCGATATCCATATAACAAACTACATGAAGATAAATCTGACAACATGTATGCTCTTATCTGCAGACATATCTATAGACAGAAAACATATCACATCGTGCTATTTCAATCGCGATACATCTATTAAAGTAGACATGTTTGAAATCAGATATTTTCAACTTCGTTAAAATGCATCTCTTAACATATCTCCATGTACGCATAGCTATAACTATCCATGTTTACTAGAATACATCGAAATATTTCAATGCAAATACAACAATCAACGTTGTGGTGTTTCAATTCAGCTAGATCCACTTTCATTGGGAAAAATCTATCTACGTATTACAATCTACGTAGACTGATACATAGCTACATAATTCCATCTACGTGAAGATGTGTCGATATCCATATAACAAACTACATGAAGATAAATCTGACAACATGTATGCTTTTTATGTGCGGACATATCTATAGACATAAAGCAAATCACATCGTGCTATTTCAATCGCGATACATCTATTAAAGTTGATATGTTTGAATTCAGATATTTGCAACTTCGTTAAAATGCACCTCTTAACACATCTCCATGTACGCATAGCTATAACTATCCATGTTTACTAGAATACATCGAGATATTTCAATGCAAATACAATAATCTACGTTGTGGTGTTTAAATTCAGCTAGATTCACTTTCTTGAGTTAAAATTTATCTACATATGACAATCTACGTAGACTGATAAATATCTACATAATTCCATCTACGTGAAGATGTCTCGATATCCATATTACAAACTACATGAAGATAAATCTGACAACATGTAAGCTTTTATCTGGAGACATATCTTTAGACAGAAACCAAATCAAATCGTGCTATTTCAATCGAGATACATCTATTAAAGTTGACATGTTTGAAATCAGATATTTCCAACTGCGTTAAAATGCATCTCTTAACATATCTCCATGTACGCATAGCTATAACTGTCCATGTTTACTAGAATTCATCGAGATATTTCAATGCATTACTTTCTACATATTTCAATGCAAATCTATCTACATATAACAATCTACGTAGACTGATAGATAGCTACATAATTCCATCTACGTGAAGATGTGTCGATATCCATATGACAAAATACATGAAGATAAATCTGACAACATGTATGTTTTTATCTGCAGACATATCTATAGACAGAAACCATATCACATCAATGAAGATATATCTTCTAAAGTTGAAATGTTTGAAATCAGATATTTGCAACTTCGTTAAGATGCATCTCTTAACATATCTCCATGTACCCATAGCTATAACTATCCATGTTTACTAGAATACATCGAGATATTTCAATGCAAATACAATAATCTACGTTATTGTGTTTCAATTCAGCTAGATTTACTTTCTTGGGGAAAAATCTATCTACATATAACAGTCTACGTAGACTGATAGATAGCTACATAATTCCATCTACGTGAAGATGTGTCGGTATCCATATAACAAACTACATGAAGATAAATCTGACAACATGTATGCTTTTATCTGCAGACATATCTATAGACCAAAACCATATCACATCGTGCTATTTCAATCGCGATACATCTATTAAAGTTGATATGTTTGAATTCAGATATTTGCAACTTCGTTAAGATGCATCTCTTAACATATCTCCATGTAAGCATAGCTCTAACTATCCATGTTTACTAGAATACATCGAGATATTTCAATGCAAATACAATAATCTACGTTGTGGTGTTTCAATTCAGCTAGATTCACTTTCTTGGGGAAAAATCTATCTTCATATAACAGTCTACGTAGACTGATAGATAGCTACATAATTCCATCTACGTGAAGATGTGTCGATATCCATATAACAAACTACATGAAGATAAATCTGACAACATGTATGCTTTTATCTGCAGACATATCTATAGACAGAAACCAAATCACATCGTGCTATTTCAATCGCGATACATTTATTAAAGTTGATATGTTTGAATTCAGATAATTCCAACTTCTTTAAGATGCATCTATTAACATATCTCCATGTACGCATACTTATAACTATACATGTTTACCAGAATACATCGAAATATTTCAATGCAGAAACAATAATCTACGTTGTGGTGTTTCAATTCAGCTAGATTCACTTTCTTGAGGAAAAATCTATCTACATATGACAATCTACGTAGACTGATAGATATCTACATAATTCCATCTACGTGAAGATGTGTCGATATCCATATAACAAACTACATGAAGATAAATCTGACAACATGTATGCTCTTATCTGCAGACATATCTATAGACAGAAAACATATCACATCGTGCTATTTCAATCGCGATACATCTATTAAAGTAGACATGTTTGAAATCAGATATTTTCAACTTCGTTAAAATGCATCTCTTAACATATCTTCATGTACGCATAGCTATAACTATCCATGTTTACTAGAATACATCGAAATATTTCAATGCAAATACAATAATCTATGTTTTGGTGTTTCAATTCAGCTAGATTCACTTTCTTGAGTTAAAATCTATCTACATATGACAATCTACGTAGACTGATAGATATCTACATAATTCCATCTACGTGAAGATGTGTCGATATCCATATTACAAACTACATGAAGATAAATCTGACAACATGTATGCTTTTTATGTGCAGACATATCTATAGACATAAAGCAAATCACATCGTGCTATTTCAATCGCGATACATCTATTAAAGTTGATATGTTTGAATTCAGATATTTGCAACTTCGTTAAAATGCACCTCTTAACATATCTCCATGTACGCATAGCTATAACTATCCATGTTTACTAGAATACATCTAGATATTTCAATGCAAATACAATAATCTACGTTGTGGTGTTACAATTCAGCTAGATTCACTTTCTTGAGTTAAAATTTATCTACATATGACAATCTACGTAGACTGATAGATATCTACATAATTCCATCTACGTGAAGATGTGTCGATATCCATATAACAAACTACATGAAGATAAATCTGACAACATGTATGCTTTTTATGTGCAGACATATCTATAGACATAAAGCAAATCACATCGTGCTATTTCAATCGAGATACATCTATTAAAGTTGACATGTTTGCAATCATATATTTCCTACTTCGTCAAAATGCATCTCTTAACATATCTCCATGTACGCATACTATCCATGTTTACTAGAATACATCGAGATATTTCAATGCAAATACAATAATCTACGTTGTAGTGTTTCAATTCATCTAGATTAAATTTCTTGGGGAATAATCTATCTACATATGACAATCTACGTAGACTGATAGATATCTACATAATTCCATCTACGTGTAGATGTGTCGATATCCATATAACAAGCTACATGAAGATAAATCTGACAATATGAAAGGTTTTATCTGCAGATATATCTTTAGACAGAAACCATATCACATCGTGCTATTTCAATCGAGATACATCTTTTAAAGTTGACATGTTTGCAATCATATATTTCCTACTTCGTCAAAATGCATCTCTTAACATATCTCCATGTACGCATACTATCCATGTTTACTAGAATACATCGAGATATTTCAATGCAAATACAATAATCTACGTTGTAGTGTTTCAATTCAGCTAGATTAACTTTCTTGGGGAAAAATCTATCTACATATGACAATCGACGTAGACTGATAGATATCTACATAATTCCATCTACGTGTAGATGTGTCGATATCCATATAACAAGCTACATAAAGATAAATCTGACAACATGTAAGGTTTTATCTGGAGACATATCTTTAGACAGAAACCATATCACATCGTGCTATTTCAATCGAAATATATCTATCAAAGTTGATATGTTTGAAATCAGATATTTTCAACTTCGTTTAGATGCATCTCTTAACATATCTCCATGTACGCATAGCTATAACTATCCGTGTTTACTAGAATACATCGAGATATTTCAATGCAAATCCAATAATCTACGTTGTGGTGTTTTAATTCAGCTAGATTCACATTCTTGGGGAAAAATCTATCTACATATAACAATCTACGTAGACTGATAGATAGCTACATAATTCCATCTACGTGAAGATGTGTCGATATCCATATAACAAACTACATGAAGATAAATCTGACAACATGTATGCTTTTATCTGGAGACATATCTATAGACATAAAGCAAATCACATCGTGCTATTTCAATCGCGATACATCTATTAAAGTTGATATGTTTGAATACAGATATTTGCATCTTCGTTAAAATGCACCTCTTTACATATCTCCATGTACGCATAGCTATAACTATCCATGTTTACTAGAATACATCGAAATATTTCAATGCAAACACAATAATCTAAGTTGTGGTGTTTCAATTCAGCTAGATTCACTTTAATGGGGAAAAATCTATCTACATATAACAATCTACGTGAACTGAAAGATAGCGACATAATTCCATCTACGTGAAGATGTGTCGATATCCATATAACAAGCTACATGAAGATAAATCTGACAACATGTAAGGTTTTATCTGGAGACATATCTTTAGACAGAAACCATATCACATCGTGCTATTTCAATCGAGATATATCTATTAAAGTTGATATGCTTGAAATCAGATATTTTCAACTTCGTTAAGATGCATCTCTTAACATATCTCCATGTACGCAGAGCTATAACTATCCATGTTTACTAGAATACATCGAGATATTTCAATGCAAATACAATAATCTACGCTGTGGTGTTTCAATTCAGCTAGATTCACTTTCTTGAGCAAAAATCTATCTACATATGACAATCTACGTAGACTGATAGATATCTACATAATTCCATCTACGTGAAGATGTGTCGATATCCATATAACAAACTACATGAAGATAAATCTGACAACATGTATGCTTTTTATGTGCAGACATACCTATAGACCTAAAGCAAATCACATCGTGCTATTTCAATCGAGATACATCTATTATAGTTGATATGTTTGCAAACATATATTTCCAACTTCGATAAAATGCATCTCTTAACATATCTCCATGTACTCATAGCTATAACTATCCATGTTTACTAGAATACATCGAGATATTTCAATGCAAATACAATAATCTACGTTGTGGTGTTACAATTCAGATAGATTCACTTTCTTGTGGAAAAATCTATCTATATACAACAATCTGCGTAGACTGATAGATAGCTACATAATTCCATCAACGTGAAGATGTGTCGATATCCATATAACAAACTACATCAAGATAAATCTGACAACATGTAATCTTTTATCTGGAGACATATGTTAAGACAGAAACCAAATTTCATCGTGCTATTTCAATCTAGATAAATCTGTTAAAGTTGATATGTTTGAAATCAGCTATTTGCAACTTCGTTAAGAATCATCTCTTAACATATCTCCATGTGCGCATAGCAACAACTATCCATGTTTACTAAAATACCTCGAAATATTTCAATGCAAATACAACAATCTACGTTGTGGTGTCTCAATTCAGCTAGATCCACTTTCTTTGGGAAAAATCTATCTACGTATGACAATCTACGTAGACTGACAGATTGCTACATAATTCCATCTACGTGAAGATGTGTCGATATCCATATAACAAACTACATGAAGATACATCTGACAACATGTATGAATTTTATGTGCAGACATATCTATAGACATAAAGCAAATCACATCGTGCTATTTCAATCGAGATACATCTATTAAAGTTGACACGTTTGAAATCAGATATTTTCAACTTCGTTAAGATGCATCCTTTACGATATCTCCATGTACACATAGCTATAACTATCCATGCTTACTAGAATACATCGAGATTATTCAATGCAGTTCTCAGTACGAGAAGAACCGCAGGTTAAGACATTTGGATTTCAATGTTGTTGTGTTTCAATTCAGCTAGATTCACTTTCATGGGGAAAAATCTATCTGCATATGACAATCTACGTAGACTGATAGATATCTACATAATTCCATCTACGTGAAGATGTGTCGATATCCATATAACAAGCTACATGAAGATAAATCTGACAACATGTATGCTTTTAACTGGAGACATATCTTTAGACAGAAAACATATCACATCGTGCTATTTCAATCGCGATACATCTATTAAAGTTGACATGTTTGAAATCAGATATTTGCAACTTCGTTAAAATGCATCTCTTAACATATCTCCATGTACGCATAGCTATAACTATCCATCTTTACTAGAATACATCGAGATATTTCAATGCAAATACAATAATCTACGTTGTGGTGTTTCAAGTCATCTAGATACACTTTCTTTGGGAAATATCTATCTACATATAACAATCAACGTAGACTGATAGATAGCTACATAATTCCATCTACGTGAAGATGTCTCGATATCCATATAACAAACTACATGAAGATAAATCTGACAACATGTAAGCTTTTATCTGGAGACATATCTTTAGACAGAAACCAAATCTCATCGTGCTATTTCAATCGAGATACATCTTTTAAAGTTCACATGTTTGATATCAGATATTTCCAACTTCGTTAAAATGCATCTCTTAACATATCTCCATGTACGCATAGCTATAACTATCCATGTTTACTAGAATACATCGAGATATTTCAATGCAAATACAATATTCCACGTTGTGGTGTTTCAATTCAGCTAGATTCACTTTCTTAGGGAAAAATCTATCTACATATGACAATCTACGTAGACTAATAGAAAGCTACATAATTCCATCTACGTGAAGATGTGTCGATATCAATATAACAAGCTTCATGAATATAAATCTGACAACATGTAAACTTTTATCTGGAGACATATCTTTAGACAGAAACCAAATCACATCGTGCTATTTCAATCGAGATACATCTATTAAAGTTGACATGTTTGAAATCAGATATTTCCAACTTCGTTAAGATGCATCTCTTAACATATCTCCATGTACGCATAACTATCACTATCCATGTTTACTAGAATACATAGAGATATTTCAATGCAAATACAATAATCTTCGTTGAGGTGTTTCAATTCAGCTATATTCACTATCTTGGGGAAAAATCTATCTACATATGACAATCTACGTAGACTGATAGATAGCTACATAATTCCATCTACGTGAAGATGTGTCGATATCCATATAACAAATTACATGAAGATAAATCAGACAACATGTATGCATTTATGTGCATACA
Source organism: Unio pictorum (assembly GCA_030141615.1). NCBI lineage: Eukaryota > Metazoa > Mollusca > Bivalvia > Unionida > Unionidae > Unio > Unio pictorum. The sequence continues at coordinate 454,862 of JARLTB010000308.1, forward strand.
TATCTATAGACAGAAACCATATCACATCGTGCTATTTCAATCGAGATATATCTATTAAAGTTGATATGTTTGAAATCAGATATTTTCAACTTCGTTAAGATGCATGTCTTAACATATCTCCATGTACGCAGAGCTATAACTATCCATGATTACTAGAATACATCGAGATATTTCAATGCAAATACAATAATCTACGTTGTGGTGTTTCAATTCAGCTAGATTCACTTTCTTGAGGAAAAATCTATCTAGATCTGACAATCTACGTAGACTGATAGATACCTACATAATTCCATCTACGTGAAGATGTGTCGATATCCATATAACAAACTACATGAAGATAAATCTGACAACATGTATGTTTTATGTGCAGACATATCAATAGACATAAAGCAATTCACATCGTGCTATTTCAATCGAGATACATCTATTAAAGTTGACACGTTTGAAATCAGATATTTCCAACTTCGTTAAGATGCATCCCTTAAGATATCTCCATGTATGCATAGCTATAACTATCCATGCTTACTAGAATACATCGAGATTATTCAATGCAGTTCTCAGTACGAGAAGAACCGCAGGTTCAGACATTTGGATTTCAATGTTGTGGTGTTTCAATTCAGCTAGATTCACTTTCTTGGGGAAAAATCTATCTACATATAACAATCTACGTAGACTCATAGATAGCTACATAATTCCATCTACGTGAAAATGTGTCGACATCCATATAACAAGCTACATGAAGATAAATCTGACAACATGTAAGCTTTTATCTGGAGACATATCTTTAGACAGAAACCAAATCACATCGTGCTATTTCAATCGAGATACATCTATTAATGTTGATATGTTTGAAATCAGATATTTGTAACTTCGTTAAGATGCATCTCTTAACATATCTCCATGTACGCATAGCTATAACTATCCATGTTTACTAGAATACATCGAGATATTTCAATGCAAATACAATATTCTACGTTGTGGTGTTTCAATTCAGCTAGATTCACTTTCTTGGGGAAAAATCTATCTACATATGACAATCTACGTAGACTGATAGATAGATACATAATTCCATCTACGTGAAGATGTGTCGATATCCATATAACAAACTACATGAAGATTAATCTGACAAAATGTATGCTTTTATCTGGAGACATATCAATAGACATAAACCAAATTACTTCGTGCTATTTCAATCGAGATACATCTATTAAAGTTGAAATTTTTGAAATCAGATATTTCCAACTTCGCTAAGATGCATCTCTTAACATATCTCCATGTACGCATAGCTATCACTATCCATGTTTACTAGAATACATCGAGCTATTTCAATGCAAATACAATAATCTACGTTGTGGTGTTACAATTCAGCTAGATACAATTTCTTGGGGAAAAATCTATCTACATATGACAATCCACGTAGACTGATAGATAGCTACATAATTCCATCTACGTGAAGATGTGTCGATATCCATATAACAAACTACATGAAGATAAATTTGACAATATGTATGCTTTTATGTGCAGACATATGTTTAGACAGAAACCATATGACATCGCGCTTTTGCAATCGAGAAACATCTATTAAAGTTGAAATGTTTGAAATCAGATAGTTGCAACTTCGTTAAGATGCATCTCTTAACATATCTCCATGTTCGCATAGCTATAACTATCCATGTTTACTAGAATACATTGAGATATTTCAATGCAAATAAAATAATCTACGTTGTGGTGTTTCAATTCAGCTAGATACACTTTCTTTGGGAAAAATCTATCTACATATGACAATCTACGTAGACTGATAGATAGCTACATTATTCCATCTACGTGAAGATGTGTTGATATCCATATAACAAACTACATGAAGATAAATCTGACAACATGTATGCTTTTATGTGCAGACATATCTTTAGAGAGAAACCATATGACATCGTTCTATTGCAATCGAGATACATCTATTAAAGTTGACATGTTTGAAATCAGATATTTCCAACTTCGTTAAGATGCATCTCTTAACATATCTCCATGTACCCATAGCTATTACTATCCATGTTTACTAGAGTACATCGAGATATTTCAATGCAAATACAATAATCTACGTTGTGGTGTTTCAATTCAGCTAGATTCACTATCTTGGGGAAAAATCTATCTTCATATGAAAATCTACGTAGACTGATAGATAGCTACATAATTCCATCTACGTGAAGATGTGTCGATATCCATATAACAAACTACATGAAGATAAATCTGACAATATGTAAGCTTTTGTCTGCAGACATATCTTTAGACAGAAACCATATCACATCGTGGTATTTCAATCGAGATACATCTTTTAAAGTTGACATGTTTGAAATCAGATATTTCCAACTTCGTTAAGATGCATCTCTTAACATATCTCCATGTACCCATAGCAAAAATTATCCATGTTTACTAGAGTACATCGAGATATTTCAATGCAAATACAATAATCTAGGTTGTGGTTTTTCAATTCAGCTAGATTCACTTTCTTGGGGAAAAATCTATCTACATATGACAATCTACGTAGACTGATAGATAGCTACATAATTCCATCTACGTGAAGATGTGTCGATATCCATATAACAAACTACATGAAGATAAATCTGAGAACATGTATGCTTTTATCTGGAGACATATATATAGATATAAACCAAATCACATCGTTCTATTTCAATCGAGATACATCCATTAAAGTTGAAATGTTTGAAATCAGATATTTCCAACTTCGATAAGATGCATCTCTTAACATATCTTCATGTACGCATAGCTATAACTATCCATGTTTATTAGAATACATCCAGATATTTCAATGCAAATACAATATTCTACGTTGTGGTGTTTCAATTCAGCTAGATTCACTTACTTGGGGAAAAATCTATCTACATATGACAATCTACGTAGACTGATAGATAGCTGCATTATTCCATCTACGTGAAGATGTATCGATATTCATATAACAAATCACATGAAGATAATTCTGACAACATGTAAGCTTTTATCTGCAGACATATCTATAGACAGAATCGATATCACATCGTGCTATTTTAATCGAGATACATCTATTCAAGCTGAAATGTTTGAAATCAGATCCTTGCAACATCGTTAAGATGCATCTCTTAACATTTCTCCATGTACGCATAGCTATATCTATCCATGTTTACTAGAATAAATCGAGATATTTCAAAGCAAATACGATAATCTACGTTGTGGTGTTTCAATTCAGCTAGATTCACTTTCTTGGGAAAGAATATATCTACATATGACAATCTACGTAGACTGATAGATAGCTACATAATTCCATCTACGTGGAGATGTGTCGATATCCATTTAACAAGCTACATGAAGATAAATCTGACAACATGTATACTTTTATCTGGAGACAGAAAACAAATCGCATCGTGCTATTTCAATCGAGATACATCTATTAAAGTTGACATGTTTGAAATCAGATATTTCCAAGTTCGTTAAGATGCATCTCTCAACATATCTCCATGTACGCATATCTATAACTATCCTTGTTTACTAGAATAGATCGAGTTATTTCAATGCAAATACAATAATCTACGTTGTGGTGTTTCAATTCAGCTAGATACACTTTCTTTGGGAAAAATCAATCTACATATGACAATCTACGTAGACTGATAGATAGTTACATAATTCCATCTACGTGAAGATGTATCGATATTCATATAACAAATTACATGAAGATAAATCTGACAACATGTATGTTTTTATGTGCAGACATATCTATATACAGAAACCATATCACATCGTGCTATTTCAATCGAGATACATCTTTTAAAGTTGATATCTTTGAAATCAGATATTTGCAGCTTCGTTAAGATGCATCTCTTAACATATCTCCATGTACGCATAGCTATAACTATCCATGTTTACTAGAATACATCGAGATATTTCAATGCAAATACAATAATCTACGTTGTGGTGTTTCGATTCAGCTAGATTCAATTTGTTGGGGAAAAATCTATCTACATATGACAATATACGTAGACTGATAGATAGCTACATAATTCCATCTACGTGAAGATGTGTCGATATCCATATAACAAACTACATGAAGATAAATCTGACAATATGTATGCTTTTATGTGCAGACATATGTTTAGACAGAAACCATATGACATCGCGCTTTGGCAATCGAGAAACATCTATTAAAGTTGACATGTTTGAAATCAGATATTTCTAACTTCGTTAAGATGCATCTCTTAACATATCTCCATGTACAAATAGCTATAATAATCCATGTTTACTAGAGTACATCGAGATATTTCAATGCAAATACAATAATCTACGTTGTGGTGTTTCAATTCAGCTAGATTCACTTTCTTGGGGAAAAATCTATCTACATATGAAAATCTACGTAGACTGATAGATAGCTACATAATACCATCTACGTGAAGATGTGTCGATATCCATATAACAAACTACATGAAGATAAATCTGACAACATGTATGCTTTTTATGTGCAGACATATCTATAGACATAAAGCAAATCACATCGTGCTATTTCAATCGCGATACATCTATTAAAGTTGATATGTTTGAATTCAGATATTTGCAACTTCGTTAAAATGCACCTCTTAACATATCTCCATGTATGCATAGCTATAACTATCCATGTTTACTAGAATACATCGAGATATTTCAATGCAAATACAATAATCTACGTTGTGGTGTTTAAATTCAGCTAGATTCACTTTCTTGAGTTAAAATTTATCTACATATGACAATCTACGTAGACTGATAGATATCTACATAATTCCATCTTCGTGAAGATGTCTCGATATCCATATTACAAACTACATGAAGATAAATCTGACAACATGTAAGCTTTTATCTGGAGACATATCTTTAGACAGAAACCAAATCAAATCGTGCTATTTCAATCGAGATACATCTATTAAAGTTGACATGTTTGAAATCAGATATTTCCAACTGCGTTAAAATGCATCTCTTAACATATCTCTATGTACGAATAGCTATAACTGTCCATGTTTACTAGAATTCATCGAGATATTTCAATTCATTACTTTCTACATATTTCAATGCAAATCTATCTACATATAACAATCTACGTAGACTGATAGATAGCTACATAATTCCATCTACGTGAAGATGTGTCGATATCCATATGACAAAATACATGAAGATAAATCTGACAACATGTATGTTTTTATCTGCAGACATATCTATAGACAGAAACCATATCATATCAATGAAGATATATCTTCTAAAGTTGAAATGTTTGAAATCAGATATTTGCAACTTCGTTAAGATGCATCTCTTAACATATCTCCATGTACCCATAGCTATAACTATCCATGTTTACTAGAATACATCGAGATATTTCAATGCAAATACAATAATCTACGTTCTTGTGTTTCAATTCAGCTAGATTTACTTTCTTGGGGAAAAATCTATCTACATATAACAGTCTACGTAGACTGATAGATAGCTACATAATTCCATCTACGTGAAGATGTGTCGATATCCATATAACAAACTACATGAAGATAAATCTGACAACATGTATGCTTTTATCTGCAGACATATCTATAGACCAAAGCCATATCACATCGTGCTATTTCAATCGCGATACATCTATTAAAGTTGATATGTTTGAATTCAGATCATTCCAACTTCTTTAAGATGCATCTATTAACATATCTCCATGTACGCATACTTATAACTATACATGTTTACCAGAATACATCGAAATATTTCAATGCAGAAACAATAATCTACGTTGTGGTGTTTCAATTCAGCTAGATTCACTTTCTTGAGGAAAAATCTATCTACATATGACAATCTACGTAGACTGATAGATATCTACATAATTCCATCTACGTGAAGATGTGTCGATATCCATATAACAAACTACATGAAGATAAATCTGACAACATGTATGCTCTTATCTGCAGACATATCTATAGACAGAAAACATATCACATCGTGCTATTTCAATCGCGATACATCTATTAAAGTAGACATGTTTGAAATCAGATATTTTCAACTTCGTTAAAATGCATCTCTTAACATATCTCCATGTACTCATAGCTATAACTATCCATGTTTACTAGAATACATCGAAATATTTCAATGCAAATACAACAATCTACGTTGTGGTGTTTCAATTCAGCTAGATTTACTTTCTTGGGGAAAAATCTATCTACATATAACAGTCTACGTAGACTGATAGATAGCTACATAATTCCATCTACGTTAAGATGTGTCGATATCCATATAACAAACTACATGAAGATAAATCTGACAACATGTATGCTTTTATCTGCAGACATATCTATAGACCAAAACCATATCACATCGTGCTTTTTCAATCGCGATACATCTATTAAAGTTGATATGTTTGAATTCAGATATTTGCAACTTCGTTAAGATGCATCTCTTAACATATCTCCATGTACGCATAGCTCTAACTATCCATGTTTACTAGAATACATCGAGATATTTCAATGCAAATACAATAATCTACGTTGTGGTGTTTCAATTCCGCTATATTCAATATCTTGGGGAAAAATCTATCTACATATAACAATCAACGTAGACTGATAGATAGCTACATAATTCCATCTACGTGAAGATGTGTCGATATCCATATAACAAATTACATGAAGATAAATCTGACAACATGTATGTTTTTATGTGCAGACATATCTATAGACAGAAACCATATCACATCAATTAAGATATATCATCTAATCTTGAAACGTTTGAAATCAGATATTTGCAACTTCGTTAAGATGCATGTCTTAACATATCTCCATGTACGCATAGCTATAACTATACATTTTTACTAGAATACATCGAGATATTTCAATGCAAATACAATAATCTACGTTGTTGTGTTTCAATTCATCTAGATTCACTTTCTTGGGGAAAAATCTATCTACATATAACAATCTACGTAGACTGATAGATAGCTACATAATTCCATCTACGTGAAGATGTCTCGATATCCATATAACACAATACATGAAGATAAATCTGACAACATGTAAGCTTTTATCTGGAGAAATATATTTAGACAGAAACCAAATCACATCGTGCAATTTCAGTCGAGATACATCTATTTAAGTTGAAATGTTTGAAATCAGATATTTCCAACTTTATTAAAATGCATATATGAACATATCTCCATGTACGCATAGCTATAACTATCCATGTTTACTAGAATACATCGAGATATTTCAATGCAAATACAATAATCTACGTTGTGGTGTTTCAATTCATCTAGATTCACTTTCTTGGGGAAAAATCTATCTACATATAACAATCTACGTAGACTGAAAGATAGCTACATAATTCCATCTACGTGAAGATGTCTCGATATCCATATAACACAATATATGAAGATAAATCTGACAACATGTAAGCTTTTATCTGGAGACATATCTTTAGACAGAAACCAAATCTCATCGTGCTATTTCAATCGAGATACATCTATTTAAGTTGAAATGTTTGAAATCAGATATTTAAAACTTTGTTAAAATGCATCTATGAACATTTCTCCATGTACGCATATCTATAACTATCCATGTTTACTAGAATACATCGAAATATTTCAATGCAAATACAATAATCTACGTTGTGGTGTTTCAATTCAGCTAGATTCACTTTCTTGGGGAAAAATCTATCTACATATAACAGTCTACGTAGACTGATAGATAGCTACATAATTCCATCTACGTGAAGATGTCTCGATATCCATATAACAAACTACATGAAGATAAATCTGACAACATGTATGCTTTTATGTGCAGACATATCTATAGACATAAAGCAAATCACATCGTGCTATTTCAATCGCGATACATCTTTTAAAGTTGACATGTTTGAAATCAGATATTTCCAACTTCGTTAAAATGCATCTCTTAACATATCTCCATGTACGCATAGCTATAACTATCCATGTTTACTAGAATACATCGAGATATTTCAATGCAAATACAATAATCTACGTTGTGGTGTTTCAATTCCGCTAGATTCACTTTCTTGGTGAAAAATCTATCTACATATAACAGTCTACGTAGACTGATAGATAGCTACATAATTCCATCTACGTGAAGATGTGTCGATATCCATATAACAAACTACATGAAGATAAATCTGACAACATGTATGCTTTTATCTGCAGACATATCTATAGACAGAAACCAAATCACATCGTGCTATTTCAATCGCGATACATCTATTAAAGTTGATATGTTTGAATTCAGATAATTCCAACTTCTTTAAGATGCATCTATTAACATATCTCCATGTACGCATACTTATAACTATACATGTTTACCAGAATACATCGAAATATTTCAATGCAGAAACAATAATCTACGTTGTGGTGTTTCAATTCAGCTAGATTCACTCTCTTGAGGAAAAATCTATCTACATATGACAATCTACGTAGACTGATAGATATCTACATAATTCCATCTACGTGAAGATGTGTCGATATCCATATAAAAAAACTACATGAAGATAAATCTGACAACATGTATGCATTTATCTGAAGACATATGTATAGACAGAAAACATATCACATCGTGCTATTTCAATCGCGATACATCTATTAAAGTAGACATGTTTGAAATCATATTTCCTACTTCGTCAAAATGCATCTCTTAACATATCTCCATGTACGCATACTATCCATGTTTACTAGAATACATCGAGATATTTCAATGCAAATACAATAATCTACGTTGTAGTGTTTCAATTCATCTAGATTAAATTTCTTGGGGAAAAATCTATCTACATATGACAATCTACGTAGACTGATAGATATCTACATAATTCCATCTACGTGTAGATGTGTCTATATCCATATAACAAGCTACATGAAGATAAATCTGACAACATGAAAGGTTTTATCTGGAGACATATCTTTAGACAGAAACCATATCACATCGTGCTATTTCAATCGAGATACATCTTTTAAAGTTGACATGTTTGCAATCATATATTTCCTACTTCGTCAAAGTGCATCTCTTAACATATCTCCATGTACGCATACTATCCATGTTTACTAGAATACATCGAGATATTTCAATGCAAATACAATAATCTTCGTTGTAGTGTTTCAATTCAGCTAGATTAACTTTCTTGGGGAAAAATCTATCTACATATGACAATCTACGTAGACTGATAGATATCTACATAATTCCATCTACCTGTAGATGTGTCGATATCCATATAACAAGCTACATGAAGATAAATCTGACAACATGTAAGGTTTTATCTGGAGACATCTTTAGACAGAAACCATATCACATCGTGCTATTTCAATCGAAATATATCTATCAAAGTTGATATGTTTGAAATCAGATATTTTCAACTTCGTTAAAATGCATCTCTTAACATATCTCCATGTACGCATAGCTATAACTATCCGTGTTTACTAGAATACATCGAGATATTTCAATGCAAATACAATAATCTACGTTGTGGTGTTTCAATTCAGCTAGATTCACATTCTTGGGGAAAAATCTATCTACATATAACAATCTACGTAGACTGATAGATAGCTACATAATTCCATCTACGTGAAGATGTGTCGATATCCATATAACAAACTATATGAAGATAAATCTGACAACATGTATGCTTTTATCTGGAGACATATCTATAGACATAAAAGCAAATCACATCGTGCTATTTCAATCGCGATACATCTATTAAAGTTGATATGTTTGAATACAGATATTTGCAACTTCGTTAAAATGCACCTCTTTACATATCTCCATGTACGCATAGCTATAACTATCCATGTTTACTAGAATACATCGAAATATTTCAATGCAAATACAACAATCTACGTTGTGGTGTTTCAATTCAGCTAGATTTACTTTCTTGGGGAAAAATCTATCTACATATAACAGTCTACGTAGACTGATAGATAGCTACATAATTCCATCTACGTGAAGATGTGTCGATATCCATATAACAAACTACATGAAGATAAATCTGACAACATGTATGATTTTATCTGCAGACATATCTATAGACCAAAACCATATCACATCGTGCTTTTTCAATCGCGATACATCTATTAAAGTTGATATGTTTGAATTCAGATATTTGCAACTTCGTTAAGATGCATCTCTTAACATATCTCCATGTACCCATAGATATAACTATCCATGTTTACTAGAATACATCGAGATATTTCAATGCAAATACAATAATCTACGTTGTGGTGTTTCAGTTCAGCTAGATTCACTTTCTTGGGGAAAAATCTATCTACATATAACAATCTACGTAGACTGATAGATAGATACATAATTCCATCTACGTGAAGATGTGTCGATATCCATATAACAAATTACATGAAGATAAATCTGACAACATGTATGTTTTTATGTGCAGACATATCTATAGACAGAAACCATATCACATCAATTAAGATATATCATCTAATCTTGAAACGTTTGAAATCAGATATTTGCAACTTCGTTAAGATGCATGTCTTAACATATCTCCATGTACGCATAGCTATAACTATACATTTTTACTAGAATACATCGAGATATTTCAATGCAAATACAATAATCTACGTTGTGGTGTTTCAATTCAGCTAGATTCACATTCTTGGGGAAAAATCTATCTACATATAACAATCTACGTAGACTGATAGATAGCTACATAATTCCATCTACGTGAAGATGTGTCGATATCCATATAACAAACTACATGAAGATAAATCTGACAACATGTATGCTTTTATCTGGAGACATATCTATAGACATAAAAGCAAATCACATCGTGCTATTTCAATCGCGATACATCTATTAAAGTTGATATGTTTGAATACAGATATTTGCAACTTCGTTAAAATGCACCTCTTTACATATCTCCATGTACGCATAGCTATAACTATCCATGTTTACTAGAATACATCGAAATATTTCAATGCAAATACAACAATCTACGTTGTGGTGTTTCAATTCAGCTAGATTTACTTTCTTGGGGAAAAATCTATCTACATATAACAGTCTACGTAGACTGATAGATAGCTACATAATTCCATCTACGTGAAGATGTGTCGATATCCATATGACAAACTACATGAAGATAAATCTGACAACATGTATGCTTTTATCTGCAGACATATCTATACACCAAAACCATATCACATCGTGCTTTTTCAATCGCGATACATCTATTAAAGTTGATATGTTTGAATTCAGATATTTGCAACTTCGTTAAGATGCATCTCTTAACATATCTCCATGTACCCATAGCTATAACTATCCATGTTTACTAGAATACATCGAGATATTTCAATGCAAATACAATAATCTACGTTGTGGTGTTTCAGTTCAGCTAGATTCACTTTCTTGGGGAAAAATCTATCTACATATAACAATCTACGTAGACTGATAGATAGCTACATAATTCCATCTACGTGAAGATGTCTCGATATCCATATAACAAATTACATGAAGATAAATCTGACAACATGTATGTTTTTATGTGCAGACATATCTATAGACAGAAACCATATCACATCAATTAAGATATATCATCTAATCTTGAAACGTTTGAAATCAGATATTTGCAACTTCGTTAAGATGCATGTCTTAACATATCTCCATGTACGCATAGCTATAACTATACATTTTTACTAGAATACATCGAGATATTTCAATGCAAATACAATAATCTACGTTTTTGTGTTTCAATTCATCTAGATTCACTTTCTTGGGGAAAAATCTATTTACATATAACAATCTACGTAGACTGATAGATAGCTACATAATTCCATCTACGTGAAGATGTCTCCATATCCATATAACACAATACATGAAGATAAATCTGACAACATGTAAGCTTTTATCTGGAGAAATATATTTAGACAGAAACCAAATCACATCGTGCAATTTCAATCGAGATACATCTATTTAAGTTGAAATGTTTGAAATCAGATATTTCCAACTTTATTAAAATGCATCTATGAACATATCTCCATGTGCGCATAGCTATAACTATCCATGTTTACTAGAATACATCGAGATATTTCAATGGAAATACAATAATCTACGTTGTGGTGTTTCAATTCATCTAGATTCACTTTTTTGGGGAAAAATCTATCTACATATAACAATCTACGTAGACTGAAAGATAGCTACATAATTCCATCTACGTGAAGATGTCTCGATATCCATATAACACAATATATGAAGATAAATCTGACAACATGTAAGCTTTTATCTGGAGACATATCTTTAGACAGAAACCAAATCTCATCGTGCTATTTCGATCGAGATACATCTATTTAAGTTGAAATGTTTGAAATCAGATATTTAAAACTTTGTTAAAATGCATCTATGAACATTTCTCCATGTACGCATATCTATAACTATCCATGTTTACTAGAATACATCGAAATATTTCAATGCAAATACAATAATCTACGTTGTGGTGTTTCAATTCAGCTAGATTCACTTTCTTGGGGAAAAATCTATCTACATATAACAGTCTACGTAGACTGATAGATAGCTACATAATTCCATCTACGTGAAGATGTGTCGATATCCATATAACAAACTACATGAAGATAAATCTGACAACCTGTATGCTTTTATGTGCAGACATATCTATAGACCAAAACCATATCACATCGTGCTTTTTGAATCGCGATACATCTATTAAAGTTGATATGTTTGAATTCAGATATTTGCAACTTCGTTAAGATGCATCTCTTAACATATCTCCATGTACGCATAGCTCTAACTATCCATGTTTACTAGAATACATCGAGATATTTCAATGCAAATACAATAATCTACGTTGTGGTGTTTCAATTCCGCTAGATTCAATATCTTGGGGAAAAATCTATCTACATATAACAATCAACGTAGACTGATAGATAGCTACATAATTCCATCTACGTGAAGATGTCTCGATATCCATATAACAAACTACATGAAGATAAATCTGACAACATGTATGCTTTTATCTGCAGACATATCTATAGACAGAAACCAAATCACATCGTGTTATTTCAATCGCGATACATCTATTAAAGTTGATATGTTTGAATTCAGATAATTCCAACTTCTTTAAGATGCATCTATTAACATATCTCCATGTACGCATAGTTATAACTATACATGTTTACCAGAATACATCGAAATATTTCAATGCAGAAACAATAATCTACGTTGTGGTGTTTCAATTCAGATAGATTCACTTTCTTGAGGAAAAATCTATCTACATATGACAATCTACGTAGACTGATAGATATCTACATAATTCCATCTACGTGAAGATGTGTCGATATCCATATAACAAACTACATGAAGATAAATCTGACAACATGTATGCTCTTATCTGCAGACATATCTATAGACAGAAAACATATCACATCGTGCTATTTCAATCGCGATACATCTATTAAAGTAGACATGTTTGAAATCAGATATTTTCAACTTCGTTAAAATGCATCTCTTAACATATCTCCATGTACGCATAGCTATAACTATCCATGTTTACTAGAATACATCGAAATATTTCAATGCAAATACAACAATCAACGTTGTGGTGTTTCAATTCAGCTAGATCCACTTTCTTTGGGAAAAATCTATCTACGTATGACAATCTACGTAGACTGATACATAGCTACATAATTCCATCTACGTGAAGATGTGTCGATATCCATATAACAAACTACATGAAGATAAATCTGACAACATGAATGCTTTTTATGTGCAGACATATCTATAGACATAAAGCAAATCACATCGTGCTATTTCAATCGCGATACATCTATTAAAGTTGATATGTTTGAATTCAGATATTTGCAACTTCGTTAAAATGCACCTCTTAACATATCTCCATGTACGCATAGCTATAACTATCCATGTTTACTAGAATACATCGAGATATTTCAATGCAAATACAATAATCTACGTTGTGGTGTTTAAATTCAGCTAGATTCACTTTCTTGAGTTAAAATTTATCTACATATGACAATCTACGTAGACTGATAAATATCTACATAATTCCATCTACGTGAAGATGTCTCGATATCCATATTACAAACTACATGAAGATAAATCTGACAACATGTAAGCTTTTATCTGGAGACATATCTTTAGACAGAAACCAAATCAAATCGTGCTATTTCAATCGAGATACATCTATTAAAGTTGACATGTTTGAAATCAGATATTTCCAACTGCGTTAAAATGCATCTCTTAACATATCTCCATGTACGCATAGCTATAACTGTCCATGTTTACTAGAATTCATCGAGATATTTCAATGCATTACTTTCTACATATTTCAATGCAAATCTATCTACATATAACAATCTACGTAGACTGATAGATAGCTACATAATTCCATCTACGTGAAGATGTGTCGATATCCATATGACAAAATACATGAAGATAAATCTGACAACATGTATGTTTTTATCTGCAGACATATCTATAGACAGAAACCATATCACATCAATGAAGATATATCTTCTAAAGTTGAAATGTTTGAAATCAGATATTTGCAACTTCGTTAAGATGCATCTCTTAACATATCTCCATGTACCCATAGCTATAACTATCCATGTTTACTAGAATACATCGAGATATTTCAATGCAAATACAATAATCTACGTTATTGTGTTTCAATTCAGCTAGATTTACTTTCTTGGGGAAAAATCTATCTACATATAACAGTCTACGTAGACTGATAGATAGCTACATAATTCCATCTACGTGAAGATGTGTCGATATCCATATAACAAACTACATGAAGATAAATCTGACAACATGTATGCTTTTATCTGGAGACATATCTATAGACCAAAACCATATCACATCGTGCTATTTCAATCGCGATACATCTATTAAAGTTGATATGTTTGAATTCAGATATTTGCAACTTCGTTAAGATGCATCTCTTAACATATCTCCATGTAAGCATAGCTCTAACTATCCATGTTTACTAGAATACATCGAGATATTTCAATGCAAATACAATAATCTACGTTGTGGTGTTTCAATTCCGCTAGATTCAATATCTTGGGGAAAAATCTATCTACATATAACAATCAACGTAGACTGATAGATAGCAACATAATTCCATCTACGTGAAGATGTCTCGATATCCATATAACAAACTACATGAAGATAAATCTGACAACATGTAAGCTTTTATCTGGAGACATATCTTTAGACAGAAACCAAATCTCATCGTGCTATTTCAATCGAGATACATCTTTTAAAGTTCACATGTTTGAAATCAGATATTTCCAACTTCGTTAAAATGCATCTCTTAACATATCTCCATGTACGCATAGCTATAACTATCCATGTTTACTAGAATACATCGAGATATTTCAATGCAAATACAATAATCTACGTTGTGGTGTTTCAATTCAGCTAGATTCACTTTCTTGGGGAAAAATCTATCTACATATAACAGTCTACGTAGACTGATAGATAGCTACATAATTCCATCTACGTGAAGATGTGTCGATATCCATATAACAAACTACATCAAGATAAATCTGACAACATGTATGCTTTTATCTGCAGACATATCTATAGACAGAAACCAAATCACATCGTGCTATTTCAATCGCGATACATCTATTAAAGTTGATATGTTTGAATTCAGATAATTCCAACTTCTTTAAGATGCATCTATTAACATATCTCCATGTACGCATACTTATAACTATACATGTTTACCAGAATACATCGAAATATTTCAATGCAGAAACAATAATCTACGTTGTGGTGTTTCAATTCAGCTAGATTCACTTTCTTGAGGAAAAATCTATCTACATATGACAATCTACGTAGACTGATAGATATCTACATAATTCCATCTACGTGAAGATGTGTCGATATCCATATAACAAACTACATGAAGATAAATCTGACAACATGTATGCTCTTATCTGCAGACATATCTATAGACAGAAAACATATCACATCGTGCTATTTCAATCGCGATACATCTATTAAAGTAGACATGTTTGAAATCAGATATTTTCAACTTCGTTAAAATGCATCTCTTAACATATCTTCATGTACGCATAGCTATAACTATCCATGTTTACTAGAATACATCGAAATATTTCAATGCAAATACAATAATCTAAGTTTTGGTGTTTCAATTCAGCTAGATTCACTTTCTTGAGTTAAAATCTATCTACATATGACAATCTACGTAGACTGATAGATATCTACATAATTCCATCTACGTGAAGATGTGTCAATATCCATATTACAAACTACATGAAGATAAATCTGACAACATGTATGCTTTTTATGTGCAGACATATCTATAGACATAAAGCAAATCACATCGTGCTATTTCAATCGCGATACATCTATTAAAGTTGATATGTTTGAATTCAGATATTTGCAACTTCGTTAAAATGCACCTCAACATATCTCCATGTACGCATAGCTATAACTATCCATGTTTACTAGAATACATCGAGATATTTCAATGCAAATACAATAATCTACGTTGTGGTGTTACAATTCAGCTAGATTCACTTTCTTGAGTTAAAATTTATCTACATATGACAATCTACGTAGACTGATAGATATCTACATAATTCCATCTACGTGAAGATGTGTCGATATCCATATTACAAACTACATGAAGATAAATCTGACAACATGTAAGCTTTTATCTGGAGACATATCTTTAGACAGAAACCAAATAAAATCGTGATATTTCAATCGAGATACATCTATTAAAGTTGACCTGTTTGAAATCAGATATTTCCAACTTCGTTAAAATGCATCTCTTAACATATCTCCATGTACGCATAGCTATAACTGTCCATGTTTACTAGAATTCATCGAGATATTTCAATGCATTACTTTCTACATATTTCAATGCAAATCTATCTACATATAACAATCTACGTAGACTGATAGAAGGTTACATAATTCCATCTACGTGAAGATGTGTCGATATCCATATGACAAAATACATGAAGATAAATCTGACAACATGTATGTTTTTATCTCCAGACATATCTATAGACAGAAACCATATCACATCGTGCTATTTCAATCGAGATACATCTATTTAAGTTGAAATGTTTGAAATCAGATATTTAAAACTTTGTTAAAATGCATCTATGAACATTTCTCCATGTACGCATATCTATAACTATCCATGTTTACTAGAATACATCGAAATATTTCAATGCAAATACAATAATCTACGTTGTGGTGTTTCAATTCAGCTAGATTCACTTTCTTGGGGAAAAATCTATCTACATATAACAGTCTACGTAGACTGATAGATAGCTACATAATTCCATCTACGTGAAGATGTCTCGATATCCATATAACAAACTACATGAAGATAAATCTGACAACATGTATGCTTTTATGTGCAGACATATCTATAGACATAAAGCAAATCACATCGTGCTATTTCAATCGCGATACATCTTTTAAAGTTGACATGTTTGAAATCAGATATTTCCAACTTCGTTAAAATGCATCTCTTAACATATCTCCATGTACGCATAGCTATAACTATCCATGTTTACTAGAATACATCGAGATATTTCAATGCAAATACAATAATCTACGTTGTGGTTTTTCAATTCCGCTAGATTCACTTTCTTGGTGAAAAATCTATCTACATATAACAGTCTACGTAGACTGATAGATAGCTACATAATTCCATCTACGTGAAGATGTGTCGATATCCATATAACAAACTACATGAAGATAAATCTGACAACATGTATGCTTTTATCTGCAGACATATCTATAGACAGAAACCAAATCACATCGTGCTATTTCAATCGCGATACATCTATTAAAGTTGATATGTTTGAATTCAGATAATTCCAACTTCTTTAAGATGCATCTATTAACATATCTCCATGTACGCATACTTATAACTATACATGTTTACCAGAATACATCGAAATATTTCAATGCAGAAACAATAATCTACGTTGTGGTGTTTCAATTCAGCTAGATTCACTTTCTTGGGGAAAAATCTATCTACATATGACAATCTACGTAGACTGATAGATATCTACATAATTCCATCTACGTGAAGATGTGTCGATATCCATATAACAAACTACATGAAGATAAATCTGACAACATGTATGCTCTTATCTGAAGACATATCTATAGACAGAAAACATATCACATCGTGCTATTTCAATCGCGATACATCTATTAAAGTAGACATGTTTGAAATCATATATTTCCTACTTCGTCAAAATGCATCTCTTAACATATCTCCATGTACGCATACTATCCATGTTTACTAGAATACATCGAGATATTTCAATGCAAATACAATAATCTACGTTGTAGTGTTTCAATTCATCTAGATTAAATTTCTTGGGGAAAAATCTATCTACATATGACAATCTACGTAGACTGATAGATATCTACATAATTCCATCTACGTGTAGATGTGTCTATATCCATATAACAAGCTACATGAAGATAAATCTGACAACATGAAAGGTTTTATCTGGAGACATATCTTTAGACAGAAACCATATCACATCGTGCTATTTCAATCGAGATACATCTTTTAAAGTTGACATGTTTGCAATCATATATTTCCTACTTCGTCAAAATGCATCTCTTAACATATCTCCATGTACGCATACTATCCATGTTTACTAGAATACATCGAGATATTTCAATGCAAATACAATAATCTACGTTGTAGTGTTTCAATTCAGCTAGATTAACTTTCTTGGGGAAAAATCTATCTACATATGACAATCTACGTAGACTGATAGATATCTACATAATTCCATCTACGTGTAGATGTGTCGATATCCATATAACAAGCTACATGAAGATAAATCTGACAACATGTAAGGTTTTATCTGGAGACATATCTTTAGACAGAAACCATATCACATCGTGCTATTTCAATCGAAATATATCTATCAAAGTTGATATGTTTGAAATCAGATATTTTCAACTTCGTTTAGATGCATCTCTTAACATATCTCCATGTACGCATAGCTATAACTATCCGTGTTTACTAGAATACATCGAGATATTTCAATGCAAATACAATAATCTACCTTGTGGTGTTTCAATTCAGCTAGATTCACATTCTTGGGGAAAAATCTATCTACATATAACAGTCTACGTAGACTGATAGATAGCTACATAATTCCATCTACGTGAAGATGTGTCGATATCCATATAACAAACTACATGAAGATAAATCTGACAACATGTATGCTTTTATCTGCAGACATATCTATAGACCAAAACCATATCACATCGTGCTTTTTCAATCGCGATACATCTATTAAAGTTGATATGTTTGAATTCAGATATTTGCAACTTCGTTAAGATGCATCTCTTAACATATCTCCATGTACCCATAGCTATAACTATCCATGTTTACTAGAATACATCGAGATATTTCAATGCAAATACAATAATCTACGTTGTGGTGTTTCAGTTCAGCTAGATTCACTTTCTTGGGGAAAAATCTATCTACATATAACAATCTACGTAGACTGATAGATAGCTACATAATTCCATCTACGTGAAGATGTGTCGATATCCATATAACAAATTATATGAAGATAAATCTGACAACATGTATGTTTTTATGTGCAGACATATCTATAGACAGAAACCATATCACATCAATTAAGATATATCATCTAATGTTGAAACGTTTGAAATCAGATATTTGCAACTTCGTTAAGATGCATGTCTTAACATATCTCCATGTACGCATAGCTATAACTATACATTTTTACTAGAATACATCGAGATATTTCAATGCAAATACAATAATCTACGTTGTTGTGTTTCAATTCATCTAGATTCACTTTCTTGGGGAAAAATCTATCTACATATAACAATCTACGTAGACTGATAGATAGCTACATAATTCCATCTACGTGAAGATGTCTCGATATCCATATAACACAATACATGAAGATAAATCTGACAACATGTAAGCTTTTATCTGGAGAAATATATTTAGACAGAAACCATATCACATCGTGCTATTTCAATCGCGATACATCTATTAAAGTTGATATGTTTGAATTCAGATATTTGCAACATCGTTGAGATGCATCTCTTAACATATCTCCATGTACGCATAGCTCTAACTATCCATGTTTACTAGAATACATCGAGATATTTCAATGCAAATACAATAAACTACGTTGTGGTGTTTCAATTCCGCTAGATTCAATATCTTGGGGAAAAATCTATCTACATATAACAATCAACGTAGACTGATAGATAGCTACATAATTCCATCTACGTGAAGATGTGTCGATATCCATATAACAAACTACATGAAGTTAAATCTGACAACATGTAAGCTTTTATCTGGAGACATATCTTTAGACAGAAACCAAATCTAATCGTGCTATTTCAATCGAGATACATCTTTTAAAGTTGACATGTTTGAAATCAGATATTTCCAACTTCGTTAAAATGCATCTCTTAACATATCTCCATGTACGCATAGCTATAACTATCCATGTTTACTAGAATACATCGAGATATTTCAATGCAAATACAATAATCTACGTTGTGGTGTTTCAATTCAGCTAGATTCACTTTCTTGGGGAAAAATCTATCTACATATAACAGTCTACGTAGACTGATAGATAGCTACATAATTCCATCTACGTGAAGATGTGTCGATATCCATATAACAAACTACATGAAGATAAATCTGACAACATGTATGCTTTTATCTGCAGACATATCTATAGACAGAAACCAAATCACATCGTGCTATTTCAATCGCGATACATCTATTAAAGTTGATATGTTTGAATTCAGATAATTCCAACTTCTTTAAGATGCATCTATTAACATATCTCCATGTACGCATACTTATAACTATACATGTTTACCAGAATACATCGAAATATTTCAATGCAGAAACAATAATCTACGTTGTGGTGTTTCAATTCAGCTAGATTCACTTTCTTGAGGAAAAATCTATCTACATATGACAATCTACGTAGACTGATAGATATCTACATAATTCCATCTACGTGAAGATGTGTCGATATCCATATAACAAACTACATGAAGATAAATCTGACAACATGTATGCTCTTATCTGCAGACATATCTATAGACAGAAAACATATCACATCGTGCTATTTCAATCGCGATACATCTATTAAAGTAGACATGTTTGAAATCAGATATTTTCAACTTCGTTAAAATGCATCTCTTAACATATCTCCATGTACGCATAGCTATAACTATCCATGTTTACTAGAATACATCGAAATATTTCAATGCAAATACAACAATCTACGTTGTGGTGTTTCAATTCAGCTAGATTTACTTTCTTGGGGAAAAATCTATCTACATATAACAGTCTACGTAGACTGATAGATAGCTACATAATTCCATCTACGTGAAGATGTGTCGATATCCATATAACAAACTACATGAAGATAAATCTGACAACATGTATGCTTTTATCTGCAGACATATCTATAGACCAAAACCATATCACATCGTGCTTTTTCAATCGCGATACATCTATTAAAGTTGATATGTTTGAATTCAGATATTTGCAACTTCGTTAAGATGCATCTCTTAACATATCTCCATGTACGCATAGCTCTAACTATCCATGTTTACTAGAATACATCGAGATATTTCAATGCAAATACAATAATCTACGTTGTGGTGTTTCAATTCCGCTAGATTCAATATCTTGGGGAAAAATCTATCTACATATAACAATCAACGTAGACTGATAGATAGCTACATAATTCCATCTACGTGAAGATGTCTCGATATCCATATAACAAACTACATGAAGATAAATCTAACAACATGTATTCTTTTATCTGCAGACATATCTATAGACAGAAACCAAATCACATCGTGCTATTTCAATCGCGATACATCTATTAAAGTTGATATGTTTGAATTCAGATAATTCCAACTTCTTTAAAATGCATCTATTAACATATCTCCATGTACGCATAGTTATAACTATACATGTTTACCAGAATACATCGAAATATTTCAATGCAGAAACAATAATCTACGTTGTGGTGTTTCAATTCAGCTAGATTCACTTTCTTGAGGAAAAATCTATCTACATATGACAATCTACGTAGACTGATAGATATCTACATAATTCCATCTACGTGAAGATGTGTCGATATCCATATAACAAACTACATGAAGATAAATCTGACAACATGTATGCTCTTATCTGCAGACATATCTATAGACAGAAAACATATCACATCGTGCTATTTCAATCGCGATACATCTATTAAAGTAGACATGTTTGAAATCAGATATTTTCAACTTCGTTAAAATGCATCTCTTAACATATCTCCATGTACGCATAGCTATAACTATCCATGTTTACTAGAATACATCGAAATATTTCAATGCAAATACAACAATCTACGTTGTGGTGTTTCAATTCAGCTAGATCCACTTTCTTTGGGAAAAATCTATCTACGTATGACAATCTACGTAGACTGATACATAGCTACATAATTCCATCTACGTGAAGATGTGTCGATATCAATATAACAAACTACATGAAGATAAATCTGACAACATGTATGCTTTTTATGTGCAGACATATCTACAGACATAAAGCAAATCACATCGTGCTATTTCAATCGCGATACATCTATTAAAGTTGATATGTTTGAATTCAGATATTCACAACTTCGTTAAAATGCACCTCTTAACATATCTCCATGTACGCATAGCTATAACTATCCATGTTTACTAGAATACATCGAGATATTTCAATGCAAATACAATAATCTACGTTGTGGTGTTTCAATTCAGCTAGATTCACTTTCTTGAGTTAAAATCTATCTACATATGACAATCTACGTAGACTGATAGATATCTACATAATTCCATCTACGTGAAGATGTGTCGATATCCATATAACAAACTACATGAAGATAAATCTGACAACATGTATGCTTTTTATGTGCAGACATATCTATAGACATAAAGCAAATCACATCGTGCTATTTCAATCGAGATACATCTATTAAAGTTAACATGTTTGCAATCATATATTTCCTACTTCGTCAAAATGCATCTCTTAACATATCTCCATGTACGCATACTATCCATGTTTACTAGAATACATCGAGATATTTCAATGCAAATACAATAATCTACGTTGTAGTGTTTCAATTCATCTAGATTAAATTTCTTGGGGAAAAATCTATCTACATATGACAATCTACGTAGACTGATAGATATCTACATAATTCCATCTACGTGTAGATGTGTCGATATCCATATAACAAGCTACATGAAGATAAATCTGACAACATGAAAGGTTTAATCTGGAGACATATCTTTAGACAGAAACCATATCACATCGTGCTATTTCAATCGAAATATATCTATCAAAGTTGATATGTTTGAAATCAGATATTTTCAACTTCGTTTAGATGCATCTCTTAACATATCTCCATGTACGCATAGCTATAACTATCCGTGTTTACTAGAATACATCGAGATATTTCAATGCAAATACAATAATCTACCTTGTGGTGTTTCAATTCAGCTAGATTCACATTCTTGGGGAAAAATCTATCTACATATAACAATCTACGTAGACTGATAGATAGCTACATAATTCCATCTACGTGAAGATGTGTCGATATCCATATAACAAACTACATGAAGATAAATCTGACAACATGTATGCTTTTATCTGCAGACATATCTATAGACCAAAACCATATCACATCGTGCTTTTTCAATCGCGATACATTTATTAAAGTTGATATTTTTGAATTCAGATATTTGCAACTTCGTTAAGATGCATCTCTTAACATATCTCCATGTACCCATAGCTATAACTATCCATGTTTACTAGAATACATCGAGATATTTCAATGCAAATACAATAATCTACGTTGTGGTGTTTCAGTTCAGCTAGATTCACTTTCTTGGGGAAAAATCTATCTACATATAACAATCTACGTAGACTGATAGATAGCTACATAATTCCATCTACGTGAAGATGTGTCGATATCCATATAACAAATTATATGAAGATAAATCTGACAACATTTATGTTTTTATGTGCAGACATATCTATAGACAGAAACCATATCACATCAATTAAGATATATCATCTAATGTTGAAACGTTTGAAATCAGATATTTGCAACTTCGTTAAGATGCATGTCTTAACATATCTCCATGTACGCATAGCTATAACTATACATTTTTACTAGAATACATCGAGATATTTCAATGCAAATACAATAATCTACGTTGTTGTGTTTCAATTCATCTAGATTCACTTTCTTGGGGAAAAATCTATCTACATATAACAATCTACGTAGACTGATAGATAGCTACATAATTCCATCTACGTGAAGATGTCTCGATATCCATATAACACAATACATGAAGATAAATCTGACAACATGTAAGCTTTTATCTGGAGAAATATATTTAGACAGAAACCATATCACATCGTGCTATTTCAATCGCGATACATCTATTAAAGTTGATATGTTTGAATTCAGATATTTGCAACATCGTTGAGATGCATCTCTTAACATATCTCCATGTACGCATAGCTCTAACTATCCATGTTTACTAGAATACATCGAGATATTTCAATGCAAATACAATAAACTACGTTGTGGTGTTTCAATTCCGCTAGATTCAATATCTTGGGGAAAAATCTATCTACATATAACAATCAACGTAGACTGATAGATAGCTACATAATTCCATCTACGTGAAGATGTGTCGATATCCATATAACAAACTACATGAAGTTAAATCTGACAACATGTAAGCTTTTATCTGGAGACATATCTTTAGACAGAAACCAAATCTAATCGTGCTATTTCAATCGAGATACATCTTTTAAAGTTGACATGTTTGAAATCAGATATTTCCAACTTCGTTAAAATGCATCTCTTAACATATCTCCATGTACGCATAGCTATAACTATCCATGTTTACTAGAATACATCGAGATATTTCAATGCAAATACAATAATCTACGTTGTGGTGTTTCAATTCAGCTAGATTCACTTTCTTGGGGAAAAATCTATCTACATATAACAGTCTACGTAGACTGATAGATAGCTACATAATTCCATCTACGTGAAGATGTGTCGATATCCATATAACAAACTACATGAAGATAAATCTGACAACATGTATGCTTTTATCTGCAGACATATCTATAGACAGAAACCAAATCACATCGTGCTATTTCAATCGCGATACATCTATTAAAGTTGATATGTTTGAATTCAGATAATTCCAACTTCTTTAAGATGCATCTATTAACATATCTCCATGTACGCATACTTATAACTATACATGTTTACCAGAATACATCGAAATATTTCAATGCAGAAACAATAATCTACGTTGTGGTGTTTCAATTCAGCTAGATTCACTTTCTTGAGGAAAAATCTATCTACATATGACAATCTACGTAGACTGATAGATATCTACATAATTCCATCTACGTGAAGATGTGTCGATATCCATATAACAAACTACATGAAGATAAATCTGACAACATGTATGCTCTTATCTGCAGACATATCTATAGACAGAAAACATATCACATCGTGCTATTTCAATCGCGATACATCTATTAAAGTAGACATGTTTGAAATCAGATATTTTCAACTTCGTTAAAATGCATCTCTTAACATATCTCCATGTACGCATAGCTATAACTATCCATGTTTACTAGAATACATCGAAATATTTCAATGCAAATACAACAATCTACGTTGTGGTGTTTCAATTCAGCTAGATTTACTTTCTTGGGGAAAAATCTATCTACATATAACAGTCTACGTAGACTGATAGATAGCTACATAATTCCATCTACGTGAAGATGTGTCGATATCCATATAACAAACTACATGAAGATAAATCTGACAACATGTATGCTTTTATCTGCAGACATATCTATAGACCAAAACCATATCACATCGTGCTTTTTCAATCGCGATACATCTATTAAAGTTGATATGTTTGAATTCAGATATTTGCAACTTCGTTAAGATGCATCTCTTAACATATCTCCATGTACGCATAGCTCTAACTATCCATGTTTACTAGAATACATCGAGATATTTCAATGCAAATACAATAATCTACGTTGTGGTGTTTCAATTCCGCTAGATTCAATATCTTGGGGAAAAATCTATCTACATATAACAATCAACGTAGACTGATAGATAGCTACATAATTCCATCTACGTGAAGATGTCTCGATATCCATATAACAAACTACATGAAGATAAATCTAACAACATGTATTCTTTTATCTGCAGACATATCTATAGACAGAAACCAAATCACATCGTGCTATTTCAATCGCGATACATCTATTAAAGTTGATATGTTTGAATTCAGATAATTCCAACTTCTTTAAAATGCATCTATTAACATATCTCCATGTACGCATAGTTATAACTATACATGTTTACCAGAATACATCGAAATATTTCAATGCAGAAACAATAATCTACGTTGTGGTGTTTCAATTCAGCTAGATTCACTTTCTTGAGGAAAAATCTATCTACATATGACAATCTACGTAGACTGATAGATATCTACATAATTCCATCTACGTGAAGATGTGTCGATATCCATATAACAAACTACATGAAGATAAATCTGACAACATGTATGCTCTTATCTGCAGACATATCTATAGACAGAAAACATATCACATCGTGCTATTTCAATCGCGATACATCTATTAAAGTAGACATGTTTGAAATCAGATATTTTCAACTTCGTTAAAATGCATCTCTTAACATATCTCCATGTACGCATTGCTATAACTATCCATGTTTACTAGAATACATCGAAATATTTCAATGCAAATACAACAATCTACGTTGTGGTGTTTCAATTCAGCTAGATCCACTTTCTTTGGGAAAAATCTATCTACGTATGACAATCTACGTAGACTGATACATAGCTACATAATTCCATCTACGTGAAGATGTGTCGATATCAATATAACAAACTACATGAAGATAAATCTGACAACATGTATGCTTTTTATGTGCAGACATATCTACAGACATAAAGCAAATCACATCGTGCTATTTCAATCGCGATACATCTATTAAAGTTGATATGTTTGAATTCAGATATTTGCAACTTCGTTAAAATGCACCTCTTAACATATCTCCATGTACGCATAGCTATAACTATCCATGTTTACTAGAATACATCGAGATATTTCAATGCAAATACAATAATCTACGTTGTGGTGTTTCAATTCAGCTAGATTCACTTTCTTGAGTTAAAATCTATCTACATATGACAATCTACGTAGACTGATAGATATCTACATAATTCCATCTACGTGAAGATGTGTCGATATCCATATAACAAACTACATGAAGATAAATCTGACAACATGTATGCTTTTTATGTGCAGACATATCTATAGACATAAAGCAAATCACATCGTGCTATTTCAATCGAGATACATCTATTAAAGTTAACATGTTTGCAATCATACATTTCCTACTTCGTCAAAATGCATCTCTTAACATATCTCCATGTACGCATACTATCCATGTTTACTAGAATACATCGAGATATTTCAATGCAAATACAATAATCTACGTTGTAGTGTTTCAATTCATCTAGATTAAATTTCTTGGGGAAAAATCTATCTACATATAACAATCTACGTAGACTGATAGATATCTACATAATTCCATCTACGTGTAGATGTGTCGATATCCATATAACAAGCTACATGAAGATAAATCTGACAACATGAAAGGTTTTATCTGGAGTCATATCTTTAGACAGAAACCATATCACATCGTGCTATTTCAATCGAGATACATCTTTTAAAGTTGACATGTTTGCAATCATATATTTCCTACTTCGTCAAAATGCATCTCTTAACATATCTCCATGTACGCATACTATCCATGTTTACTAGAATACATCGAGATATTTCAATGCAAATACAATAATCTACGTTGTAGTGTTTCAATTCAGCTAGATTAACTTTCTTGGGGAAAAATCTATCTACATATGACAATCTACGTAGACTGATAGATATCTACATAATTCCATCTACGTGTAGATGTGTCGATATCCATATAACAAGCTACATGAAGATAAATCTGACAACACGTAAGGTTTTATCTGGAGACATATCTTTAGACAGAAACCATATCACATCGTGCTATTTCAATCGAAATATATCTATCAAAGTTGATATGTTTGAAATCAGATATTTTCAACTTCGTTTAGATGCATCTCTTAACATATCTCCATGTACGCATAGCTATAACTATCCGTGTTTACTAGAATACATCGAGATATTTCAATGCAAATACAATAATCCACGTTGTGGTGTTTCAATTCAGCTAGATTCACATTCTTGGGGAAAAATCTATCTACATATAACAATCTACGTAGACTGATAGATAGCTACATAATTCCATCTACGTGAAGATGTGTCGATATCCATATAACAAACTACATGAAGATAAATCTGACAACATGTATGCTTTTATCTGGAGACATATCTATAGACATAAAAGCAAATCACATCGTGCTATTTCAATCGCGATACATCTATTAAAGTTGATATGTTTGAATACAGATATTTGCAACTTCGTTAAAATGCACCTCTTTACATATCTCCATGTACGCATAGCTATAACTATCCATGTTTACTAGAATACATCGAAATATTTCAATGCAAATACAACAATCTACGTTGTGGTGTTTCAATTCAGCTAGATTTACTTTCTTGGGGAAAAATCTATCTACATATAACAGTCTACGTAGACTGATAGATAGCTACATAATTCCATCTACGTGAAGATGTGTCGATATCCATATAACAAACTACATGAAGATAAATCTGACAACATGTATTCTTTTTTCTGCAGACATATCTATAGACGAAAACCATATCACATCGTGCTTTTTGAATCGCGATACATCTATTAAAGTTGATATGTTTGAATTCAGATATTTGCAACTTCGTTAAGATGCATCTCTTAACATATCTCCATGTACGCATAGCTCTAACTATCCATGTTTACTAGAATACATCGAGATATTTCAATGCAAATACAATAATCTACGTTGTGGTGTTTCAATTACGCTAGATTCAATATCTTGGGGAAAAATCTATCTACATATAACAATCAACGTAGACTGATAGATAGCTATATAATTCCATCTACGTGAAGATGTCTCGATATCCATATAACAAACTACATGAAGATAAATCTGACAACATGTATGCTTTTATCTGCAGACATATCTATAGACAGAAACCAAATCACATCGTGCTATTTCAATCGCGATACATCTATTAAAGTTCATATGATTGAATTCAGATAATTCCAACTTCTTTAAGATGCATCTATTAACATATCTCCATGTACGCATACTTATAACAATACATGTTTACCAGAATACATCGAAATATTTCAATGCAGAAACAATAATCTACGTTGTGGTGTTTCAATTCAGATAGATTCACTTTCTTGAGGAAAAATCTATCTACATATGACAATCTACGTAGACTGATAGATATCTACATAATTCCATCTACGTGAAGATGTGTCGATATCCATATAACAAACTACATGAAGATAAATCTGAGAACATGTATGCTCTTATCTGCAGACATATCTATAGACAGAAAACATATCACATCGTGCTATTTCAATCGCGATACATCTATTAAAGTAGACATGTTTGAAATCAGATATTTTCAACTTCGTTAAAATGCTTCTCTTAACATATCTCCATGTACGCATAGCTATAACTATCCATGTTTACTAGAATACATCGAAATATTTCAATGCAAATACAATAATCTACGTTTTGGTGTTTCAATTCAGCTAGATTCACTTTCTTGAGTTAAAATCTATCTACATATGACAATCTACGTAGACTGATAGATATCTACATAATTCCATCTACGTGAAGATGTGTCGATATCCATATTACAAACTACATGAAGATAAATCTGACAACATGTATGCTTTTTATGTGCAGACATATCTATAGACATAAAGCAAATCACATCGTGCTATTTCAATCGCGATACATCTATTAAAGTTGATATGTTTGAATTCAGATATTTGCAACTTCGTTAAAATGCACCTCTTAACATATCTCCATGTACGCATAGCTATAACTATCCATGTTTACTAGAATACATCGAGATATTTCAATGCAAATACAATAATCTACGTTGTGGTGTTACAATTCAGCTAGATTCACTTTCTTGAGTTAAAATTTATCTACATATGACAATCTACGTAGACTGATAGATATCTACATAATTCCATCTACGTGAAGATGTGTCGATATCCATATTACAAACTACATGAAGATAAATCTGACAACATGTAAGCTTTTATCTGGAGACATATCTTTAGACAGAAACCAAATAAAATCGTGATATTTCAATCGAGATACATCTATTAAAGTTGACCTGTTTGAAATCAGATATTTCCAACTGCGTTAAAATGCATCTCTTAACATATCTCCATGTACGCATACTTATAACTATACATGTTTACCAGAATACATCGAAATATTTCAATGCAGAAACAATAATCTACGTTGTGGTGTTTCAATTCAGCTAGATTCACTTTCTTGAGGAAAAATCTATCTACATATGACAATCTACGTAGACTGATAGATATCTACATAATTCCATCTACGTAAAGATGTGTCGATATCCATATAACAAACTACATGAAGATAAATCTGACAACATGTATGCTCTTATCTGCAGACATATCTATAGACAGAAAACATATCACATCGTGCTATTTCAATCGCGATACATCTATTAAAGTAGACATGTTTGAAATCAGATATTTTCAACTTCGTTAAAATGCATCTCTTAACATATCTTCATGTACGCATAGCTATAACTATCCATGTTTACTAGAATACATCGAAATATTTCAATGCAAATACAATAATCTATGTTTTGGTGTTTCAATTCAGCTAGATTCACTTTCTTGAGTTAAAATCTATCTACATATGACAATCTACGTAGACTGATAGATATCTACATAATTCCATCTACGTGAAGATGTGTCGATATCCATATTACAAACTACATGAAGATAAATCTGACAACATGTATGCTTTTTATGTGCAGACATATCTATAGACATAAAGCAAATCACATCGTGCTATTTCAATCGCGATACATCTATTAAAGTTGATATGTTTGAATTCAGATATTTGCAACTTCGTTAAAATGCACCTCTTAACATATCTCCATGTACGCATAGCTATAACTATCCATGTTTACTAGAATACATCGAGATATTTCAATGCAAATACAATAATCTACGTTGTGGTGTTACAATTCAGCTAGATTCACTTTCTTGAGTTAAAATTTATCTACATATGACAATCTACGTAGACTGATAGATATCTACATAATTCCATCTACGTGAAGATGTGTCGATATCCATATAACAAACTACATGAAGATAAATCTGACAACATGTATGCTTTTTATGTGCAGACATATCTATAGACATAAAGCAAATCACATCGTGCTATTTCAATCGAGATACATCTATTAAAGTTGACATGTTTGCAATCATATATTTCCTACTTCGTCAAAATGCATCTCTTAACATATCTCCATGTACGCATACTATCCATGTTTACTAGAATACATCGAGATATTTCAATGCAAATACAATAATCTACGTTGTAGTGTTTCAATTCATCTAGATTAAATTTCTTGGGGAATAATCTATCTACATATGACAATCTACGTAGACTGATAGATATCTACATAATTCCATCTACGTGTAGATGTGTCGATATCCATATAACAAGCTACATGAAGATAAATCTGACAATATGAAAGGTTTTATCTGCAGATATATCTTTAGACAGAAACCATATCACATCGTGCTATTTCAATCGAGATACATCTTTTAAAGTTGACATGTTTGCAATCATATATTTCCTACTTCGTCAAAATGCATCTCTTAACATATCTCCATGTACGCATACTATCCATGTTTACTAGAATACATCGAGATATTTCAATGCAAATACAATAATCTACGTTGTAGTGTTTCAATTCAGCTAGATTAACTTTCTTGGGGAAAAATCTATCTACATATGACAATCGACGTAGACTGATAGATATCTACATAATTCCATCTACGTGTAGATGTGTCGATATCCATATAACAAGCTACATAAAGATAAATCTGACAACATGTAAGGTTTTATCTGGAGACATATCTTTAGACAGAAACCATATCACATCGTGCTATTTCAATCGAAATATATCTATCAAAGTTGATATGTTTGAAATCAGATATTTTCAACTTCGTTTAGATGCATCTCTTAACATATCTCCATGTACGCATAGCTATAACTATCCGTGTTTACTAGAATACATCGAGATATTTCAATGCAAATCCAATAATCTACGTTGTGGTGTTTTAATTCAGCTAGATTCACATTCTTGGGGAAAAATCTATCTACATATAACAATCTACGTAGACTGATAGATAGCTACATAATTCCATCTACGTGAAGATGTGTCGATATCCATATAACAAACTACATGAAGATAAATCTGACAACATGTATGCTTTTATCTGGAGACATATCTATAGACATAAAGCAAATCACATCGTGCTATTTCAATCGCGATACATCTATTAAAGTTGATATGTTTGAATACAGATATTTGCAACTTCGTTAAAATGCACCTCTTTACATATCTCCATGTACGCATAGCTATAACTATCCATGTTTACTAGAATACATCGAAATATTTCAATGCAAACACAATAATCTAAGTTGTGGTGTTTCAATTCAGCTAGATTCACTTTAATGGGGAAAAATCTATCTACATATAACAATCTACGTGAACTGAAAGATAGCGACATAATTCCATCTACGTGAAGATGTGTCGATATCCATATAACAAGCTACATGAAGATAAATCTGACAACATGTAAGGTTTTATCTGGAGACATATCTTTAGACAGAAACCATATCACATCGTGCTATTTCAATCGAGATATATCTATTAAAGTTGATATGCTTGAAATCAGATATTTTCAACTTCGTTAAGATGCATCTCTTAACATATCTCCATGTACGCAGAGCTATAACTATCCATGTTTACTAGAATACATCGAGATATTTCAATGCAAATACAATAATCTACGCTGTGGTGTTTCAATTCAGCTAGATTCACTTTCTTGAGCAAAAATCTATCTACATATGACAATCTACGTAGACTGATAGATATCTACATAATTCCATCTACGTGAAGATGTGTCGATATCCATATAACAAACTACATGAAGATAAATCTGACAACATGTATGCTTTTTATGTGCAGACATACCTATAGACCTAAAGCAAATCACATCGTGCTATTTCAATCGAGATACATCTATTATAGTTGATATGTTTGCAAACATATATTTCCAACTTCGATAAAATGCATCTCTTAACATATCTCCATGTACTCATAGCTATAACTATCCATGTTTACTAGAATACATCGAGATATTTCAATGCAAATACAATAATCTACGTTGTGGTGTTACAATTCAGATAGATTCACTTTCTTGTGGAAAAATCTATCTATATACAACAATCTGCGTAGACTGATAGATAGCTACATAATTCCATCAACGTGAAGATGTGTCGATATCCATATAACAAACTACATCAAGATAAATCTGACAACATGTAATCTTTTATCTGGAGACATATGTTAAGACAGAAACCAAATTTCATCGTGCTATTTCAATCTAGATAAATCTGTTAAAGTTGATATGTTTGAAATCAGCTATTTGCAACTTCGTTAAGAATCATCTCTTAACATATCTCCATGTGCGCATAGCAACAACTATCCATGTTTACTAAAATACCTCGAAATATTTCAATGCAAATACAACAATCTAGGTTGTGGTGTCTCAATTCAGCTAGATCCACTTTCTTTGGGAAAAATCTATCTACGTATGACAATCTACGTAGACTGACAGATTGCTACATAATTCCATCTACGTGAAGATGTGTCGATATCCATATAACAAACTACATGAAGATACATCTGACAACATGTATGAATTTTATGTGCAGACATATCTATAGACATAAAGCAAATCACATCGTGCTATTTCAATCGAGATACATCTATTAAAGTTGACACGTTTGAAATCAGATATTTTCAACTTCGTTAAGATGCATCCTTTACGATATCTCCATGTACACATAGCTATAACTATCCATGCTTACTAGAATACATCGAGATTATTCAATGCAGTTCTCAGTACGAGAAGAACCGCAGGTTAAGACATTTGGATTTCAATGTTGTTGTGTTTCAATTCAGCTAGATTCACTTTCATGGGGAAAAATCTATCTGCATATGACAATCTACGTAGACTGATAGATATCTACATAATTCCATCTACGTGAAGATGTGTCGATATCCATATAACAAGCTACATGAAGATAAATCTGACAACATGTATGCTTTTAACTGGAGACATATCTTTAGACAGAAAACATATCACATCGTGCTATTTCAATCGCGATACATCTATTAAAGTTGACATGTTTGAAATCAGATATTTCCAACTTCGTTAAAATGCATCTCTTAACATATCTCCATGTACGCATAGCTATAACTATCCATCTTTACTAGAATACATCGAGATATTTCAATGCAAATACAATAATCTACGTTGTGGTGTTTCAAGTCATCTAGATACACTTTCTTTGGGAAATATCTATCTACATATAACAATCAACGTAGACTGATAGATAGCTACATAATTCCATCTACGTGAAGATGTCTCGATATCCATATAACAAACTACATGAAGATAAATCTGACAACATGTAAGCTTTTATCTGGAGACATATCTTTAGACAGAAACCAAATCTCATCGTGCTATTTCAATCGAGATACATCTTTTAAAGTTCACATGTTTGATATCAGATATTTCCAACTTCGTTAAAATGCATCTCTTAACATATCTCCATGTACGCATAGCTATAACTATCCATGTTTACTAGAATACATCGAGATATTTCAATGCAAATACAATAATCTACGTTGTGGTGTTTCAATTCAGCTAGATTCACTTTCTTGGGGAAAAATCTATCTACATATAACAGTCTACGTAGACTGATAGATAGCTACATAATTCCATCTACGTGAAGATGTGTCGATATCCATATAACAAACTACATGAAGATAAATCTGACAACATGTATGCTTTTATCTGCAGACATATCTATAGACAGAAATCAAATCACATCGTGCTATTTCAATCGCGATACATCTATTAAAGTTGATATGTTTGAATTCAGATATTTGCAACTTCGTTAAAATGCACGTCTTAACATATCTCCATGTACGCATAGCTATCACTATCCATGTTTACTAGAATACATCGAGATATTTCAATGCAAATACAATATTCCACGTTGTGGTGTTTCAATTCAGCTAGATTCACTTTCTTAGGGAAAAATCTATCTACATATGACAATCTACGTAGACTAATAGAAAGCTACATAATTCCATCTACGTGAAGATGTGTCGATATCAATATAACAAGCTTCATGAATATAAATCTGACAACATGTAAACTTTTATCTGGAGACATATCTTTAGACAGAAACCAAATCACATCGTGCTATTTCAATCGAGATACATCTATTAAAGTTGACATGTTTGAAATCAGATATTTCCAACTTCGTTAAGATGCATCTCTTAACATATCTCCATGTACGCATAACTATCACTATCCATGTTTACTAGAATACATAGAGATATTTCAATGCAAATACAATAATCTTCGTTGAGGTGTTTCAATTCAGCTATATTCACTATCTTGGGGAAAAATCTATCTACATATGACAATCTACGTAGACTGATAGATAGCTACATAATTCCATCTACGTGAAGATGTGTCGATATCCATATAACAAATTACATGAAGATAAATCAGACAACATGTATGCATTTATGTGCATACATATCTATAGACAGAAACCATATCACATCGTGCTATTTCAATCGAGATATATCTATTAAAGTTGATATGTTTGAAATCAGATATTTTCAACTTCGTTAAGATGCATGTCTTAACATATCTCCATGTACGCAGAGCTATAACTATCCATGATTACTAGAATACATCGAGATATTTCAATGCAAATACAATAATCTACGTTGTGGTGTTTCAATTCAGCTAGATTCACTTTCTTGAGGAAAAATCTATCTAGATCTGACAATCTACGTAGACTGATAGATACCTACATAATTCCATCTACGTGAAGATGTGTCGATATCCATATAACAAACTACATGAAGATAAATCTGACAACATGTATGTTTTAT
This sequence comes from Unio pictorum, assembly GCA_030141615.1. Classification (NCBI taxonomy): domain Eukaryota; kingdom Metazoa; phylum Mollusca; class Bivalvia; order Unionida; family Unionidae; genus Unio; species Unio pictorum. The sequence continues at coordinate 491,330 of JARLTB010000308.1, forward strand.
GTGCAGACATATCAATAGACATAAAGCAATTCACATCGTGCTATTTCAATCGAGATACATCTATTAAAGTTGACACGTTTGAAATCAGATATTTCCAACTTCGTTAAGATGCATCCCTTAAGATATCTCCATGTATGCATAGCTATAACTATCCATGCTTACTAGAATACATCGAGATTATTCAATGCAGTTCTCAGTACGAGAAGAACCGCAGGTTCAGACATTTGGATTTCAATGTTGTGGTGTTTCAATTCAGCTAGATTCACTTTCTTGGGGAAAAATCTATCTACATATAACAATCTACGTAGACTCATAGATAGCTACATAATTCCATCTACGTGAAAATGTGTCGACATCCATATAACAAGCTACATGAAGATAAATCTGACAACATGTAAGCTTTTATCTGGAGACATATCTTTAGACAGAAACCAAATCACATCGTGCTATTTCAATCGAGATACATCTATTAATGTTGATATGTTTGAAATCAGATATTTGTAACTTCGTTAAGATGCATCTCTTAACATATCTCCATGTACGCATAGCTATAACTATCCATGTTTACTAGAATACATCGAGATATTTCAATGCAAATACAATATTCTACGTTGTGGTGTTTCAATTCAGCTAGATTCACTTTCTTGGGGAAAAATCTATCTACATATGACAATCTACGTAGACTGATAGATAGATACATAATTCCATCTACGTGAAGATGTGTCGATATCCATATAACAAACTACATGAAGATTAATCTGACAACATGTATGCTTTTATCTGGAGACATATCTATAGACATAAACCAAATTACTTCGTGCTATTTCAATCGAGATACATCTATTAAAGTTGAAATTTTTGAAATAAGATATTTCCAACTTCGCTAAGATGCATCTCTTAACATATCTCCATGTACGCATAGCTATCACTATCCATGTTTACTAGAATACATCGAGCTATTTCAATGCAAATACAATAATCTACGTTGTGGTGTTACAATTCAGCTAGATACAATTTCTTGGGGAAAAATCTATCTACATATGACAATCCACGTAGACTGATAGATAGCTACATAATTCCATCTACGTGAAGATGTGTCGATATCCATATAACAAACTACATGAAGATAAATTTGACAATATGTATGCTTTTATGTGCAGACATATGTTTAGACAGAAACCATATGACATCGCGCTTTTGCAATCGAGAAACATCTATTAAAGTTGAAATGTTTGAAATCAGATAGTTGCAACTTCGTTAAGATGCATCTCTTAACATATCTCCATGTTCGCATAGCTATAACTATCCATGTTTACTAGAATACATTGAGATATTTCAATGCAAATACAATAATCTACGTTGTGGTGTTTCAATTCAGCTAGATACACTTTCTTTGGGAAAAATCTATCTACATATGACAATCTACGTAGACTGATAGATAGCTACATTATTCCATCTACGTGAAGATGTGTTGATATCCATATAACAAACTACATGAAGATAAATCTGACAACATGTATGCTTTTAGGTGCAGACATATCTTTAGACAGAAACCATATGACATCGTTCTATTGCAATCGAGATACATCTATTAAAGTTGACATGTTTGAAATCAGATAGTTGCAACTTCGTTAAGATGCACCTCTTAACATATCTCCATGTACCCATAGCTATTACTATCCATGTTTACTAGAATACATCGAGATATTTCAATGCAAATACAATAATCTACGTTGTGGTGTTTCAATTCTGCTAGATACAATTTCTTGGGGAAAAATCTATCTACATATGACAATCCACGTAGACTGATTGATAGCTACATAATTCCATCTACGTGAAGATGTGTCGATATCCATATAACAAACTACATGAAGATAAATCTGACAACATGTATGCTTTCATTTGCAAACATATCTATAGACAGAAACCTTATCACATCGTGCTATTTCAATTGAGATACATCTTTTAAAGTTGATATGTTTGATATCAGATAGTTGCAACTTCGTTAAGATACATCTCTTAACATATCTCCATGTACGCATAGCTATAACTATCCTTGTTTACTAGAATACGTCGAGATATTTCAATGCAAATACAATAATCTACGTTGTTGTGTTTCAATTCAGCTAGATACAATTTCTTGGGGAAAAATCTATCTACATATGACAATCCACGAAGACTGATAGATAGCTACATAATTCCATCTACGTGAAGATGTGTCGATATCCATATAGCAAACTTCATGAAGATAAATCTGACAACATGTATGCTTTTATGTGCAGACATATCTTTAGACAGAAACCATATGACATCGTTCTATTGAAATTGAGATACATCTATTAAAGCTGATATGTTTGAAATCAGATAGTTGCAACTTCGTTAAGATGCATCTCTTAACATATCTCCATGTACTCATAGCTATAACTATCCATGTTTAGTAGAATATATCGAGATATTTCAATGCAAATACAATATTCTACGTTGTGGTGTTTCATTTCAGCTAGATTCACTTTGTTGGGGAAAAATCTATCTACATATGACAATCTACGAAGACTGATAGATAGCTACATAATTCCATCTACGTGAAGATGTGTTGATATCCATATAACAAACTACATGAAGATAAATCTGACAACATGTAAGCTTTTGTCTGCTTACATATCTACAGACAGAAACCATATCACATCGTGCTATTTCAATCGAGATACATCTATTCAAGCTGAAATGTTTGAAATCAGATCCTTGCAACATCGTTAAGATGCATCTCTTAACATTTCTCCATGTACGCATAGCTATATCTATCCATGTTTACTAGAATACATCGAGATATTTCAATGCAAATACGATAATCTACGTTGTGGTGTTTCAATTCAGCTAGATTCACTTTATTGTGGAAAAATATATCTACATATGACAATCTACGTAGACTGATAGATAGCTACATAATTCCATCTACGTGAAGATGTGACGATATCCATATAACAAGCTACATGAAGATAAATCTGACAACATGTATACTTTTATCTGGAGACATATCTTTAGACAGAAAACAAATCGCATCGTGCTTTTTCAATCGAGATATATCTATTAAAGCTGACATGTTTGAAATCAGATATTTCCAACTTCGTTAAGATGCATCTCTTAACATATCTCCATGTACGCATAGCTATAACTATCCTTGTTTACTAGAATACATCGAGATATTTCAATGCAAATACAATAATCTACGTTGTGGTGTTTCAATTCAGCTAGATACACTTTCTTTGGGAAAAATCTATCTACATATGACAATCTACGTAGACTGATAGATAGCTACATAATTCCATCTACGTGAAGATGTATCGATATTCATATAACAAATTACATGAAGATAAATCTGACAACATGTATGCTTTCATGTGCAGACATATCTATAGACAGAAACCATATCACATCGTGCTATTTAAATCGAGATACATCTTTTAAAATTGATATGTTGGAAATCATATATTTGCAAATTCGTTAAGATGCATCTCTTAACATATCTCCATGTACGCATAGCTATAACTATCCATGTTTACTAGAATACATCGAGATATTTCAATGCAAATACAATAATCTACGTTGTGGTGTTTCAATTCAGCTAGATACAATTTCTTGGGGAAAAATCTATCTACATATGACAATCCACGTAGACTGATAGATAGCTACATAATTCCATCTACGTGAAGATGTGTCGATATCCATATAACAAGCTACATGAAGATAAATCTGACAACAAGAATACTTTTATCTGGAGACATATCTTTAGACAGAAAACAAATCGCATCGTGCTATTTCAATCGAGATACATCTATTAAAGTTGACATGTTTGAAATCATATATTTCCAAGTTCGTTAAGATGCATCTCTTAACATATCTCCATGTACGCATAGCTATAACTATCCTTGTTTACTAGAATACATCGAGCTATTTCAATGCAAATACAATAATCTACGTTGTGGTGTTTCAATTCAGCTAGATACACTTTCTTTGGGAAAAATCTATCTACATATGACAATCTACGTAGACTGATAGATAGCTACATTATTCCATCTACGTGAAGATGTGTTGATATCCATATAACAAACTACATGAAGATAAATCTGACAACATGTATGCTTTTATGTGCAGACATATCTTTAGAGAGAAACCATATGACATCGTTCTATTGCAATCGAGATACATCTATTAAAGTTGACATGTTTGAAATCAGATATTTCCAACTTCGTTAAGATGCATCTCTTAACATATCTCCATGTACCCATAGCTATTACTATCCATGTTTACTAGAGTACATCGAGATATTTCAATGCAAATACAATAATCTACGTTGTGGTGTTTCAATTCAGCTAGATTCACTATCTTGGGGAAAAATCTATCTTCATATGAAAATCTACGTAGACTGATAGATAGCTACATAATTCCATCTACGTGAAGATGTGTTGATATCCATATAACAAACTTCATGAAGATAAATCTGACAACATGTATGCTTTTATGTGCAGACATATCTTTAGACAGAAACCATATGACATCGTTCTATTGAAATTGAGATACATCTATTAAAGTTGACATGTTTGAAATCAGATATTTCCAACTTCGTTAAGATGCATCTCTTAACATATCTCCATGTACAAATAGCTATAACAGTCCATGTTTACTAGAGTACATCGAGATATTTCAATGCAAATACAATAATCTACGTTGTGGTGTTTCAATTCAGCTAGATTCACTTTCTTGGGGAAAAATCTATCTACATATGAAAATCTACGTAGACTGATAGATAGCTACATAATTCCATCTACGTGAAGATGTGTCGATATCCATATAACAAACTACATGAAGATAAATCTGACAACATGTATGCTTTCATGTGCAGACATATCTATAGACAGAAACCATATCACATCGTGCTATTTAAATCGAGATACATCTTTTAAAATTGATATGTTTGAAATCATATATTTGCAACTTCGTTAAGATGCATCTCTTAACATATCTCCATGTACGCATAGCTATAACTATCCTTGTTTACTAGAATACATCGAGCTATTTCAATGCAAATACAATAATCTACGTTGTGGTGTTTCAATTCAGCTAGATACACTTTCTTTGGGAAAAATCTATCTACATATGACAATCTACGTAGACTTATAGATAGCTACATTATTCCATCTACGTGAAGATGTGTCGATATCCATATAAGAAACTACATGAAGATAAATCTGACAACATGTATGCTTTTATGTGCAGACATATCTTTAGAGAGAAACCATATGACATCGTTCTATTGCAATCGAGATACATCTATTAAAGTTGACATGTTTGAAATCAGATATTTCCAACTTCGTTAAGATGCATCTCTTAACATATCTCCATGTAGCCATAGCTATTACTATCCATGTTTACTAGAGTACATCGAGATATTTCAATGCAAATACAATAATCTACGTTGTGGTGTTTCAATTCAGCTAGATTCACTTACTTGGGGAAAAATCTATCTACATATGACAATCTACGTAGACTGATAGATAGCTACATAATTCCATCTACGTGAAGATGTGTCGATATCCATATAACAAACTACATGAAGATAAATCTGAGAACATGTATGCTTTTATCTGGAGACATATATATAGATATAAACCAAATCACATCGTTCTATTTCAATCGAGATACATCCATTAAAGTTGAAATGTTTGAAATCAGATATTTCCAACTTCGATAAGATGCATCTCTTAACATATCTTCATGTACGCATAGCTATAACTATCCATGTTTATTAGAATACATCCAGATATTTCAATGCAAATACAATATTCTACGTTGTGGTGTTTCAATTCAGCTAGATTCACTTACTTGGGGAAAAATCTATCTACATATGACAATCTACGTAGACTGATAGATAGCTGCATAATTCCATCTACGTGAAGATGTATCGATATTCATATAACAAATTACATGAAGATAAATCTGACAACATGTATGCTTTCATTTGCAGACATATCTTTAGACAGAAACCATATGACATCGTTCTATTGCAATCGAGATACATCTATTAAAGTTGACATGTTTGAAATAAGGTATTTCCAACTTCGTTAAGATGCATCTGTTAACATATCTCCATGTACCCATAGTTATAACTATCCATGTTTACTAGAGTACATCGAGATAATTCAATGCAAATACAATAATCTACGTTGTGGTGTTTCAATTCAGCTAGATTCACTTTCTTGGGGAAAAATCTATCTACATATGAAAATCTACGTAGACTGATAGATAGCTACATAATTCCATCTACGTGAAGATGTGTCGATATCCATATAACAAACTACATGAAGATAAATCTGACAACATGTATGCTTTCATTTGCAGACATATCTATATAAAGAAACCATATCACATCGTGCTATTTCAATCGAGATACATCATTTAAAGTTGATATGTTTGAAATCATATATTTGCAACTTCGTTAAGATGCATCTCTTAACATATCTCCACGTACGCATAGCTATAACTATCCATGTTTACTAGAATACATCGAGATATTTCAATGCAAATACAATAATCTAAGTTGTGGTGTTTCAATTCAGCTAGATACAATTTCTTGGGGAAAAATCTATCTACATATGACAATCCACGTAGACTGATAGATAGCTACATAATTCGATCTACGTGAAGATGTGTCGATATCCATATAACATGCTACATGAAGATAAATCTGACAACAAGTATACTTTTATCTGGAGACATATCTTTAGACAGAAAACAAATCGCATCGTGCTATTTCAATCGAGATACATCTATTAAAGTTGACATGTTTGAAATCATATATTTCGAAGTTCGTTAAGATGCATCTCTTAACATATCTCCATGTACGCATAGCTATAACTATCCTTGTTTACTAGAATACATCGAGCTATTTCAATGCAAATACAATAATCTACGTTGTGGTGTTTCAATTCAGCTAGATACACTTTCTTTGGGAAAAATCTATCTACATATGACAATCTACGTAGACTGATAGATAGCTACATTATTCCATCTACGTGAAGATGTGTTGATATCCATATAACAAACTACATGAAGATAAATCTGACAACATGTATGCTTTTATGTGCAGACATATCTTTAGAGAGAAACCATATGACATCGTTCTATTGCAATCGAGATACATCTATTAAAGTTGACATGTTTGAAATCAGATATTTCCAACTTCGTTAAGATGCATCTCTTAACATATCTCCATGTACCCATAGCTATTACTATCCATGTTTACTAGAGTACATCGAGATATTTCAATGCAAATACAATAATCTACGTTGTGGTGTTTTAATTCAGCTAGATTCACTATCTTGGGGAAAAATCTATCTTCATATGAAAATCTACGTAGACTGATAGATAGCTACATAATTCCATCTACGTGAAGATGTGTTGATATCCATATAACAAACTTCATGAAGATAAATATGACAACATGTATGCTTTTATGTGCAGACATATCTTTAGACAGAAACCATATGACATCGTTCTATTGAAATTGAGATACATCTATTAAAGTTGACATGTTTGAAATCAGATATTTCCAACTTCGTTAAGATGCATCTCTTAACATATCTCCATGTACAAATAGCTATAACAATCCATGTTTACTAGAGTACATCGAGATATTTCAATGCAAATACAATCATCTACGTTGTGGTGTTTCAATTCAGCTAGATTCACTTTCTTGGGGAAAAATCTATCTACATATGAAAATATACGTAGACTGATAGATAGCTACATAATTCCATCTACGTGAAGATGTGTCGATATCCATATAACAAACTACATGAAGATAAATCTGACAACATGTATGCTTTCATGTGCAGACATATCTATAGACAGAAACCATATCACATCGTGCTATTTAAATCGAGATACATCTTTTAAAATTGATATGTTTGAAATCATATATTTGCAACTTCGCTAAGATGCATCTCTTAACATATCTCCATGTACGCATAGCTATAACTATCCATGTTTACTAGAATACATCGAGATATTTCAATGCAAATACAATAATCTACGTTGTGGTGTTTCAATTCAGCTAGATACAATTTCTTGGGGAAAAATCTATCTACATATGACAATCCACGTAGACTGATAGATAGCTACATAATTCCATCTACGTGAAGATGTGTCGATATCCGTATAACAAGCTACATGAAGATAAATCTGACAACAAGTATACTTTTATCTGGAGACATATCTTTAGACAGAAAACAAATCGCATCGTGCTATTTCAATCGAGATACATCTATTAAAGTTGACATGTTTGAAATCTTATATTTCCAAGTTCGTTAAGATGCATCTCTTAACATATCTCCATGTACGCATAGCTATAACTATCCTTGTTTACTAGAATACATCGAGCTATTTCAATGCAAATACAATAATCTACGTTGTGGTGTTTCAATTCAGCTAGATACACTTTCTTTGGGAAAAATCTATCTACATATGACAATCTACGTAGACTGATAGATAGCAACATTATTCCATCTACGTGAAGATGTGTTGATATCCATATAACAAACTACATGAAGATAAATCTGACAACATGTATGCTTTTATGTGCAGACATATCTTTAGAGAGAAACCATATGACATCGTTCTATTGCAATCGAGATACATCTATTAAAGTTGACATGTTTGAAATCAGATATTTCCAACTTCGTTAAGATGCATCTCTTAACATATCTCCATGTACCCATAGCTATTACTATCCATGTTTACTAGAGTACATCGAGATAATTCAATGCAAATACAATAATCTACGTTGTGGTGTTTCAATTCAGCTAGATTCACTTACTTGGGGAAGAATCTATCTACATATGACAATCTACGTAGACTGATAGATAGCTGCATTATCCCATCTACGTGAAGATGTATCGATATTCATATAACAAATTACATGAAGATAAATCTGACAACATGTATGCTTTCATTTGCAGACATATCTTTAGAGAGAAACCATATGACATCGTTCTATTGCAATCGAGATACATCTATTAAAGTTGACATGTTTGAAATAAGATATTTCCAACTTCGTTAAGATGCATCTCTTAACATATCTCCATGTACCCATAGTTATAACTATCCATGTTTACTAGAGTACATCGAGATAATTCAATGCAAATACAATAATCTACGTTGTGGTGTTTCAATTCAGCTAGATTCACTTTCTTGGGGAAAAATCTATCTACATATGAAAATCTACGTAGACTGATAGATAGCTACATAATTCCATATACGTGAAGATGTGTCGATATCCATATAACAAACTACATGAAGATAAATCTGACAACATGTATTCTTTCATTTGCAGACATATCTATATAAAGAAACCATATCACATCGTGCTATTTCAATCGAGATACATCTTTTAAAGTTGATATGTTTGAAATCATATATTTGCAACTTCGTTAAGATGCATCTCTTAACATATCTCCACGTACGCATAGCTATAACTATCCATGTTTACTAGAATACATCGAGATATTTCAATGCAAATACAATAATCTACGTTGTGGTGTTTCAATTCAGCTAGATACAATTTCTTGGGGAAAAATCAATCTACATATGACAATCCACGTAGACTGATAGATAGCTACATAATTCCATCTACGTGAAGATGTGTCGATATCCATATAACAAACTACATGAAGATAAATCTGAGAATATGTATGCTTTTATGTGCAGACATATGTTTAGACAGAAACCATATGACATCGCGCTTTTGCAATCGAGAAACATCTATTAAAGTTGACATGTTTGAAATCAGATATTTCTAACTTCGTTTAAGATGCATCTCTTAACATATCTCCATGTACAAATAGCTATAACAATCAATGTTTACTAGAGTACATCGAGATATTTCAATGCAAATACAATAATCTACGTTGTGGTGTTTCAATTCATCTAGATTCACTTTCTTGGGGAAAAATCTATCTTCATATGACAATCTACGTAGACTGATAGACAGCTACATAATTCCATCCACGTGAAGATGTGTCGATATCCATATAACAAACTACATGAAGATAAATCTGACAACATGTATGCTTTCATTTGCAGACATATCTATATACAGAAAAAATATGACATCGTTCTATTGCAATCGAGATACATCTATTAAAGATGACATGTTTGAAATCAAATATTTCCAACTTCGTTAACATGCATCTCTTAACATATCTCCATGTACGCATATCTGTAACTATCCATGTTTACTAGAATACATCGAGATATTTCAATGCAAATACAATAATCTACGTTGTGGTGTTTCAATTCAGCTAGATTCACTTTCTTGGGGAAAAATCTATCTACATATGACAATATACGTAGACTGATAGATAGCTACATAATTCAATCTACGTGAAGATGTATCGATATTCATATAACAAATTACATGAAGATAAATTTGACAACATGTATGCTTTTATCTGCAGACATATCTATAGACAGAAACCATATCACATCGTGCTATATCAATTAATATACATCTATTAAAGTTGTAATGTTTGAAATCAGATATTTGCAACTTCGTTAAGATGCATCTCTTAACATATCTCCATGTAGGCATAGGTATAACTATCCATGTTTACTAGAATACATCGAGATATTTCAATGCAAATACAATAATCTACGTTGTGGTGTTTCAATTCAGCTAGATTCACTTTCTTGGGGAAAAATCTATCTACATATGACAATCTACGTAGACTGATAGATAGCTACATAATTCCATCTACGTGAAGATGTGTCGATATCCATATAACAAACTATATGAAGACAAATCTGACAACATGTATGATTTTATCTGAAGACATATCTATAGACATAAACCAAATTACATCGTGCTATTTCAATCGAGATACATCTATTAAAGTTGAAATGTTTGATATCAGATATTTCCAACTTCGTTAAGATGTATCTCTTAACATATCTCCATGTTCCCATAGTTATAACTATCCATGTATACTAGAGTACATCGAGATATTTCAATGCAAATACAATAATCTACGTTGTGGTGTTTCAATTCAGCTAGATTCACTTTCTTGGGGAAATAATCTATCTACATATGACAATCAACCTAGACTGATAGATAGCTACATAATTCCATCTACGTGAAGATGTGTCGATATCCATATAACAAACTACATGAAGATAAATCTGTCAACATGTATGCTTTCATGTGCAGACATATCTTTATTCATAAACCAAATCGCATCGTGCTATTTCAATCGAGATACATCTATTAAAGTTGACATGTTTGAAATCAAATATTTCCAAGTTCGTTAAGATGCATCTCTTAACATATCTCCATGTACGCATAGCTATAACTATCCATGTCTACTAGAATACATCGAGAGAGTTCAATACAAATACAATAATCTAAGTTGTGGTGTTTCAATTCAGCTAGATTCACTTTCTTTGTGAAAAATCTATCTACATATGACAATCAGCATAGACTGATAGATAGCTACATAATTCCATCTACGTGAAGATGTGTCGATATCCATATAACAAACTACATGAAGATAAATCTGACAACATGTATGCTTTTATGTGCAGACATATCTTTAGACAAAAACCATTTGACATCGTGCTATTGCAATAGAGACACATCTATTAAAGTTGACATGTTTGAAATCAGATATTTCCAACTTCGTTAAGATGCATCTCTTAACATATCTCCATGTACGCATAGCTATAACTATCCATGTTTACTAGAATACATCGAGATATTTCAATGCAAGTACAATATTCTACGTTGTGGTGTTTCAATTCAGCTAGATTCACTTTCTTGGGGAAAAATCTATCTACATATAACAATCTACGTAGACTGTTAGATAGCTTCATAATTCCATCTACGTGAAGATGTGTCGATATCCATATAACAAGCTACATGAAGATAAATCTGACACCATGTAAACCTTTATCTGGAGATATATCTTTAGACAGAAACCAAATCACATCGTGCTATTTCAATCGAGATACATCTTTTAAAGTTGACATGTTTGAAATCAGATATTTCCAACTTGGTTAAGATGCATCTCTTAACATATCTCCATGTACGCATAGCTATAACTATCCATGTTTACTAGAATACATCGAGATATTTCAATGCAAGTACAATATTCTACGTTGTGGTGTTTCAATTCAGATAGATTCACTTTCTTGGGGAAAAATCTATCTACATATAACAATCTACGTAGACTGATAGATAGCTACATAATTCCATCTACGTGAATATGTGTCGATATCCATATAACAAACTACATGAAGATAAATCTGACAGCATGTAAACCTTTATCTGGAGACATATCTTTAGACAGAAACCAAATCACATCGTGCTATTACAATCGAGATACATCTATTAAAGTTGACATGTTTGAAATCAGATATTTCCAACTTGGTTAAGATGCATCTCTTAACATATCTCCATGTACGCATAGTTATAACTATCCATGTTTACTAGAGTACATCGAGATATTTCAATGCAAATACAATAATCTACATTGTGGTGTTTCAATTCAGCTAGATTCACTTTCTTGGGGAAAAATCTATCTACGTATGACAATCTACGTAGACTGATAGATAGCTACATAATTCCATCTACGTGAAGATGTGTCGATATCCATATAACAAACTACATGAAGATAAATCTGACAACATGTATGCTTTTATCTGGAGACATATCTATAGACATAAACCAAATTACATCGTGCTATTTCAATCGAGATACATCTATTAAAGTTGAAATGTTTGAAATCAGATATTTCCAACTTCGTTAAGATGCATCTCTTAACATATCTCCATGTACGCATTGCTATAACTATCCTTGTTTACTAGAAGACATCGAGATATTTCAATACCCATACAATAAGCTACGTTGCGGTGTTTCAATTCATCTAGATACACTTTCTTGCGGAAAAATCTATCTACATATGACAATCTACGTAGACTGATAGATAGCTACATAATTCCATCTACGTAAAGATGTGTCGATATCCATGTAACAAACTACATAAAGATAAATCTGACAACAAGTATGCTTTTATGTGCAGACATATCTTTAGACAGAAACCATATGACATCGTTCTATTGCAATCGAGATACATCTATTAAAGATGACATGTTTGAAATCAAATATTTCCAACTTCGTTAACATGCATCTCTTAACATATCTCCATGTACGCATATCTGTAACTATCCATGTTTACTAGAATACATCGAGATATTTCAATGCAAATACAATAATCTACGTTGTGGTGTTTCAATTCAGCTAGATTCACTTTCTTGGGGAAAAATCTATCTACACATGACAATATACGTAGACTGGTATATAGCTAGATAATTCCATCTACGTGAAGTTGTATCGATATTCATATAACAAATTACATGAAGATAAATTTGACAACATGTATGCTTTCATGTGCAGACATATCTATAGACAGAAAACATATCACATCGTGCTATTTCAATCAAGATACATCTTTTAAAGTTGATATGTTTGAAATCAGACATTTGCAACTTCGTTAAGATGCATCTCTTAACATATCTCCATGTATGCATAACTGTAACTATCCATGTTTACTAGAATACATCGAGACATTTCAATGCAAATACAATCATCTACGTCGTGGTGTTTCAATTCAGATAGATACACTTTCTTGGGGAAAAATCTATCTACATATGACAATCCACGTAGACTGATAGATAGCTACATAATTCCATCTACGTGAAGATGTGTCGATATCCATATAACAAACTACATGAAGATAAATCTGGCAACATGTATGCTTTTTTGTGCAGATATATCTATAGACAGAAATCAAATCACATCGTGTTATTTCAATCGAGATAAATCTATTAAAGTTGACATGTTTGAAATCAGATATTTCCAACTTCGTTAAGATGCATCTCTTAACATATCTCCATGTACGCATAGCTATAACTATCTATGTTTACTAGAATACTTTCTTGGGGAAAAATCTATCTACATATGACAATCTACGTAGACTGATAGATAGCTACATAATTCCATCTACGTGAAGATGTGTTGATATCCATATAACAAACTACATGAAGATAAATCTGACAACATGTAAGCTTTTATCTGCAGACATATCTTTAGACAAAAACCATATCACATCGTGCTATATCAATTAATATACATCTATTAAAGTTCTAATGTTTGAAATCAGATATTTGCAACTTCGTTAAGATGCATCTCTTAACATATCTCCATGTACGCATAGGTATAACTATCCATGTTTACTAGATTACATCGAGATATTTCAATGCAAATACAAGAATCTACGTTGTGGTGTTTAAATTCAGCTAGATTCACTTTCTTGGGGAAAAATCTATCTACATATGACAATCTACGTAGACTGATAGATAGCTACATAATTCCATCTACGTGAAGATGTGTCGATATCCATATAACAAACTATATGAAGACAAATCTGACAACATGTATGCTTTTATCTGAAGACATATCTATAGACATAAACCAAATTACATCGTGCTATTTCAATCGAGATCCATCTATTAAAGTTGAAATGTTTGATATCAGATATTTCCAACTTCGTTAAGCTGCATCTCTTAACATATCTCCATGTACGCATAGCTATAACTATCCATGTCTACTAGAATACATCGAGATAGTTCAATATAAATACAATAATCTACGTTGTGGTGTTTCAATTCAGCTAGATTCACTTTCTTTGTGAAAAATCTATCTACATATGACAATCAGCATAGACTGATAGATAGCTACATAATTCCATCTACGTGAAGATGTGTCGATATCCATATAACAAACTACATGAAGATAAATCTGACAACATGTATGCTTTTATGTGCAGACATATCTTTAGACAGAAACCATTTGACATCGTGCTATTGCAATCGAGACACATCTATAAATGTTGACATGTTTGAAATCAGATATTTCCAACTTCGTTAAGATGCATCTCTTAACATATCTCCATGTACCCATAGCTATAACTATCCATGTTTACTAGAATACATCGAGATATTTAAATGCAAGTACAATATTCTACGTTGTGGTGTTTCAATTGAGCTAGATTCACTTTCTTGGGGAAAAATCTATCTACATATAACAATCTACGTAGACTGTTAGATAGCTACATAATTCCATCTACGTGAAGATGTGTCGATATCCATATAACAAACTACATGAAGATAAATCTGACAACATGAATGCTTTTATGTGCAGACATATCTTTAGACAGAAACCATTTGACATCGTGCTATTGCAATCGAGACACATCTATTAAAGTTGACATGTTTGAAATCAGATATTTCCAACTTCGTTAAGATGCATCTCTTAACATATCTCCATGTACCCATAGCTATAACTATCCATGTTTACTAGAATACATCGAGATATTTCAAAGCAAATACGATAATCTACGTTGTGGTGTTTCAATTCAGCTAGATTCACTTTCTTGGGGAAGAATATATCTACATATGACAATCTACGTAGACTGATAGATAGCCACATAATTCCATCTACGTGGAGATGTGTCGATATCCATTTAACAAGCTACATGAAGATAAATCTGACAACATGTATACTTTTATCTGGAGACATATCTTTAGACAGAAAACAAATCGCATCGTGCTATTTCAATCGAGATACATCTATTAAAGTTGACATGTTTGAAATCAGATATTTCCAAGTTCGTTAAGATGCATCTCTTAACATATCTCCATGTACGCATATCTATAACTATCCTTGTTTACTAGAATAGATCGAGTTATTTCAATGCAAATACAATAATCTACGTTGTGGTGTTTCAATTCCGCTAGATACACTTTCTTTGGGAAAAATCAATCTACATATGACAATCTACGTAGACTGATAGATAGCTACATAATTCCATCTACGTGAAGATGTATCGATATTCATATAACAAATTACATGAAGATAAATCTGACAACATGTATGTTTTTATGTGCAGACATATCTATATACAGAAACCATATCACATCGTGCTATTTCAATCGAGATACATCTTTTAAAGTTGATATCTTTGAAATCTTATATTTGCAGCTTCGTTAAGATGCATCTCTTAACATATCTCCATGTACGCATAGCTATAACTATCCATGTTTACTAGAATACATCGAGATATTTCAATGCAAATACAATAATCTACGTTGTGGTGTTTCAATTCAGCTAGATTCAATTTCTTGGGGAAAAATCTATCTATATATGACAATCTACGTAGACTGATAGATAGCTACATAATTCCATCTACGTGAAGATGTGTCGATATCCATATAACAAACTACATGAAGATAAATCTGACAATATGTATGCTTTTATGTGCAGACATATGTTTAGACAGAAACCATATGACATCGCGCTTTTGCAATCGAGAAACATCTATTAAAGTTGACATGTTTGAAATCAGATATTTCCAACTTCGTTAAGATGCATCTCTTAACATATCTCCATGTACAAATAGCTATAACAATCCATGTTTACTAGAGTACATCGAGATATTTCAATGCAAATACAATAATCTACGTTGTGGTGTTTCAATTCAGCTAGATTCACTTTCTTGGGGAAAAATCTATCTACATATGAAAATCTACGTAGACTGATAGATAGCTACATAATTCCATCTACGTGAAGATGTGTCGATATCCATATAACAAACTACATGAAGATAAATCTGACAACATGTATACTTTCATTTGCAGACATATCTATATACAGAAACCATATCACATCGTGCTGTTTCAATCGAGATACATCTTTTAAAGTTGATATGTTTGAAATCAGATAGTTGCAACTTCGTTAAGATGCATCTCTTAACATATCTCCATGTACGCATAGCTATAACTATCCATGTTTACTAGAATACATCGAGTTATTTCAATGCAAATAAATAATCTACGTTGTGGTGTTTCAATTCAGCTAGATTCACTTTCTTAGGGAAAAATCTATCTACATATGAAAATCTACGTAGACTGATCGATAGCTACATAATTCCATCTACGTGAAGATGTGTAGATATCCATATAACAAACTACATGAAGATAAATCTGACAACATGTATGCTTTTATCTGGAGACATAGCTATAGACATAAACCAAATTACATCGTGCCATTTCAATCGAGATACATCTATTAAAGTTGAAATGTTTGGAATCAGATATTTCCAACTTCGCTAAGATGCATCTCTTAACATATCTCCATGTACGCATAGCTGTAACTATCCATGTTTACTAGAATACATCGAGTTATTTCAATGCAAATAAATAATCTACGTTGTGGTGTTTCAATTCAGCTAGATTCACTTTCTTAGGGAAAAATCTATCTACATATGAAAATCTCCGTAGACTGATAGATAGCTACATAATTCCATCTACGTGAAGATGTGTCGATATCCATATAACAAACTACATGAAGATAAATCTGACAACATGTATGCTTTTATCTGGAGACATATCTATAGACATAAACCAAATTACATCGTGCCATTTCAATCGAGATACATCTATTAAAGTTGAAATGTTTGAAATCAGATATTTCCAACTTCGCTAAGATGCATCTCTTAACATATCTCCATGTACGCATAGCTGTAACTATCCATGTTTACTAGAATACATCGAGTTATTTCAATGCAAATAAATAATCTACTTTGTGGTGTTTCAGTTCAGCTTGATTCACTTTCTGTGGGAAAAATCTATCTACATATGACAATCTACGTAGACTGATAGATAGCTACATAATTCCATCTACGTGAAAATGTATCGATATTCATATAACAAATTACATGAAGATAAATCTGACAACATGTATGCTTTCATGTGCATAGATATCTATAGACAGAAACCATATCACATCGTGCTATTTCAATCGAGATACATCTTTTAAAGTTGATATGTTTGAAATCAGATATTTGCAACTTCGTTAAGATGCATCTCTTAACATATCTCCATGTACGCATAGCTATAACTATCCTTGTTTACTAGAATACGTCGAGATATTTCAATGCAAATACAATAATCTACGTTGTGGTGTTTCAATTCAGCTAGATACAATTTCTTGGGGAAAAATCTATCTACATATGACAATCCACGAAGACTGATAGATAGCTACATAATTCCATCTACGTGAAGATGTGTCGATATCCATATAGCAAACTTCATGAAGATAAATCTGACAACATGTATGCTTTTATGTGCAGACATATCTTTAGACAGAAACCATATGACATCGTTCTATTGAAATTGAGATACATCTATTAAAGTTGATATGTTTGAAATCAGATAGTTGCAACTTCGTTAAGATGCATCTCTTAACATATCTCCATGTACTCATAGCTATAACTATCCATGTTTAGTAGAATACATCGAGATATTTCAATGCAAATACAATATTCTACGTTGTGGTGTTTCATTTCAGCTAGATTCACTTTCTTGGGGAAAAATCTATCTACATATGACAATCTACGAAGACTGATAGATAGCTACATAATTCCATCTACGTGAAGATGTGTTGATATCCATATAACAAACTACATGAAGATAAATCTGACAACATGTAAGCTTTTGTCTGCTTACATATCTAAAGACAGAAACCATATCACATCGTGCTATTTCAATCGAGATACATCTATTCAAGCTGAAATGTTTGAAATCAGATCCTTGCAACATCGTTAAGATGCATCTCTTAACATTTCTCCATGTACGCATAGCTATAACTATCCATGTTTACTAGAATACATCGAGATATTTCAATGCAAATACAATAATCTACGTTGTGGTGTTTCAATTCAGCTAGATACAATTTCTTGGGGAAAAATCTATCTACATATGACAATCTACGTAGACTGATAGATAGCTACATAATTCCATCTACGTGAAGATTTGTCGATATCCATATAACACGCTACATGAAGATAAATCTGACAACAAGTATACTTTTATCTGGAGACATATCTTTAGACAGAAAACAAATCGCATCGTTCTATTTCAATCGAGATACATCTATTAAAGTTGACATGTTTGAAATCATATATTTCCAAGTTCGTTAAGATGCATCTCTTAACATATCTCCATGTACGCATAGCTATAACTATCCTTGTTTACTAGAATACATCGAGCTATTTCAATGCAAATACAATAATCTACGTTGTGGTGTTTCAATTCAGCTAGATACACTTTCTTTGGGAAAAATCTATCTACATATGACAATCTACGTAGACTGATAGATAGCTACATTATTCCATCTACGTGAAGATGTGTTGATATCCATATAACAAACTACATGAAGATAAATCTGACAACATGTATGCTTTTATGTGGAGACATATCTTTAGAGAGAAACCATATGACATCGTTCTATTGCAATCGAGATACATCTATTAAAGTTGACATGTTTGAAATCAGATATTTCCAACTTCGTTAAGATGCATCTCTTAACATATCTCCATGTACCCATAGCTATTACTATCCATGTTTACTAGAGTACATCGAGATATTTCAATGCAAATACAATAATCTACATTGTGGTGTTTCAATTCAGCTAGATTCACTATCTTGGTGAAAAATCTATCTTCATATGAAAATCTACGTAGACTGATAGATAGCTACATAATTCCATCTACGTGAAGATGTGTTGATATCCATATAACAAACTTCATGAAGATAAATCTGACAACATGTATGCTTTTATGTGCAGACATATCTTTAGACAGAAACCATATGACATCGTTCTATTGAAATTGAGATACATCTATTAAAGTTGACATGTTTGAAATCAGATATTTCCAACTTCGTTAAGATGCATCTCTTAACATATCTCCATGTACAAATAGCTATAACAATCCATGTTTACTAGAGTACATCGAGATATTTCAATGCAAATACAATAATCTACGTTGTGGTGTTTCAATTCAGCTAGATTCACTTTCTTGGGGAAAAATCTATCTACATATGAAAATCTACGTAGACTGATAGATAGCTACATAATTCCATCTACGTGAAGATGTGTCGATATCCATATAACAAACTACATGAAGATAAATCTGACAACATGTATACTTTCATTTGCAGACATATCTATATACAGAAACCATATCACATCGTGCTGTTTCAATCGAGATACATCTTTTAAAGTTGATATGTTTGAAATCAGATAGTTGCAACTTCGTTAAGATGCATCTCTTAACATATCTCCATGTACGCATAGCTATAACTATCCATGTTTACTAGAATACATCGAGTTATTTCAATGCAAATAAATAATCTACGTTGTGGTGTTTCAATTCAGCTGGATTCACTTTCTTAGGGAAAAATCTATCTACATATGAAAATCTACGTAGCCTGATAGATGGCTACATAATTCCATCTACGTGAAGATGTGTTGATATCCATATAACAAACTACATGAAGATAAATCTGACAACATGTATGCTTTTATCTGGAGACATATCTATAGACATAAACCAAATTACATCGTGCCATTTCAATCGAGATACATCTATTAAAGTTGAAATGTTTGAAATCAGATATTTCCAACTTCGCTAAGATGCATCTCTTAACATATCTCCATGTACCCATAGCTGTAACTATCCATGTTTACTAGAATACATCGAGTTATTTCAATGCAAATAAATAATCTACTTTGTGGTGTTTCAGTTCGGCTAGATTCACTTTCTTTGGGAAAAATCTATCTACATATGACAATCTACGTAGACTGATAGATAGCTACATAATTCCATCTACGTGAAGATGTATCGATATTCATATAACAAATTACATGAAGATAAATCTGACAACATGTATGCTTTCATGTGCAGAGATATCTATAGACAGAAACCATATCACATCGTGCTATTTCAATCGAGATACATCTTTTAAAGTTGATATATTTGAAATCAGATATTTGCAACTTCGTTAAGATGCATCTCTTAACATATCTCCATGTACGCATAGCTATAACTATCCATGTTTACTAGAATACGTCGAGATATTTCAATGCAAATACAATAATCTACGTTGTGGTGTTTCAATTCAGCTAGATACAATTTCTTGGGGAAAAATCTATCTACATATGACAATCCACGAAGACTGATAGATAGCTACATAATTCCATCTACGTGAAGATGTGTCGATATCCATATATCAAACTTCATGAAGATAAATCTGACAACATGTATGCTTTTATGTGAAGACATATCTTTAGACAGAAACCATATGACATCGTTCTATTGAAATTGAGATACATCTATTAAAGTTGATATGTTTGAAATCAGATAGTTGCAACTTCGTTAAGATGCATCTCTTAACATATCTCCATGTACTCATAGCTATAACTATCCATGTTTAGTAGAATACATCGAGATTTTTCAATGATAATACAATATTCTACGTTGTGGTGTTTCAATTCAGCTAGATTCACTTTCTTGGGGAAAAATATATCTACATATGACAATCTACGTAGACTGATAGATAGCTACATAATTCCATCTACGTGAAGATGTGTCGATATCCATATAACAAGCAACATGAAGATAAATCTGACAACATGTATACTTTTATCTGGAGACATATCTTTAGACAGAAAACAAATCGCATCGTGCTTTTTCAATCGAGATATATCTAGTAAAGTTGACATGTTTGAAATCAGATATTTCCAAGTTCGTTAACATGCATCTCTTAACATATCTCCATGTACGCATAGCTATAACTATCCTTGTTTACTAGAATACATCGAGATATTTCAATGCAAATACAATAATCTACGTTGTGGTGTTTCAATTCAGCTAGATACACTTTCTTTGGGAAAAATCTATCTACATATGACAATCTACGTAGACTGATAGATAGCTACATAATTCCATCTACGTGAGGATGTATCGATATTCATATAACAAATTACATGAAGATAAATCTGACAACATGTATGCTTTCATGTGCAGACATATCTATAGACAGAAACCATATCACATCGTGATATTTAAATCGAGATACATCTTTTAAAATTGATATGTTTGAAATCATATATTTGCAACTTCGTTAAGATGCATCTCTTAACACATCTCCATGTACGCATAGCTATAACTATCCATGTTTACTAGAATACATCGAGATGTTTCAATGCAAATACAATAATCTACGTTGTGGTGTTTCAACTCAGCTAGATACAATTTCTTGGGGAAAAATCTATCTACATATGATAATCCACGTAGACTGATAGATAGCTACATAATTCCATCTACGTGAAAATGTGTCGATATCCGTATAACAAGCTACATGAAGATAAATCTGACAACAAGTATACTTTTATCTGGAGACATATATTTAGACAGAAAACAAATCGCATCGTGCTATTTCAATCGAGATACATCTATTAAAGTTGACCTCTTTGAAATAAGATATTTCCAACTTCGTTAAGATGCATCTCTTAACATATCTCCATGTACGCATAGCTATATCTATCCATGTTTACTAGAATACATCGAGCTATTTCAATGCAAATATAATAATCTACGTTGTGGTGTTTCAATTCAGCTAGATACACTTTCTTTGGGAAAAATCTATCTACATATGACAATCTACGTAGACTGATAGATAGCTACATTATTCCATCTACGTGAAGATGTGTTGATATCCATATAACAAACTACATGAAGATAAATCTGACAACATGTATGCTTTTATGTGCAGACATATCTTTAGAGAGAAACCATATGACATCGTTCTATTGCAATCGAGATACATCTATTAAAGTTGACATGTTTGAAATCAGATATTTCCAACTTCGTTAAGATGCATCTCTTAACATATCTCCATGTACCCATAGCTATTACTATCCATGTTTACTAGAGTACATCGAGATATTTCAATGCAAATACAATAATCTACGTTGTGGTGTTTCAATTCAGCTAGATTCACTATCTTGGGGAAAAATCTATCTTCATATGAAAATCTACGTAGACTGATAGATAGCTACATAATTCCATCTACGTGAAGATGTGTCGATATCCATATAACAAACTACATGAAGATAAATCTGACAATATGTAAGCTTTTGTCTGCAGACATATCTTTAGACAGAAACCATATCACATCGTGGTATTTCAATCGAGATACATCTTTTAAAGTTGACATGTTTGAAATCAGATATTTCCAACTTCGTTAAGATGCATCTCTTAACATATCTCCATGTACCCATAGCAAAAATTATCCATGTTTACTAGAGTACATCGAGATATTTCAATGCAAATACAATAATCTAGGTTGTGGTTTTTCAATTCAGCTAGATTCACTTTCTTGGGGAAAAATCTATCTACATATGACAATCTACGTAGACTGATAGATAGCTACATAATTCCATCTACGTGAAGATGTGTCGATATCCATATAACAAACTACATGAAGATAAATCTGAGAACATGTATGCTTTTATCTGGAGACATATATATAGATATAAACCAAATCACATCGTTCTATTTCAATCGAGATACATCCATTAAAGTTGAAATGTTTGAAATCAGATATTTCCAACTTCGATAAGATGCATCTCTTAACATATCTTCATGTACGCATAGCTATAACTATCCATGTTTATTAGAATACATCCAGATATTTCAATGCAAATACAATATTCTACGTTGTGGTGTTTCAATTCAGCTAGATTCACTTACTTGGGGAAAAATCTATCTACATATGACAATCTACGTAGACTGATAGATAGCTGCATTATTCCATCTACGTGAAGATGTATCGATATTCATATAACAAATCACATGAAGATAATTCTGACAACATGTAAGCTTTTATCTGCAGACATATCTATAGACAGAATCGATATCACATCGTGCTATTTTAATCGAGATACATCTATTCAAGCTGAAATGTTTGAAATCAGATCCTTGCAACATCGTTAAGATGCATCTCTTAACATTTCTCCATGTACGCATAGCTATATCTATCCATGTTTACTAGAATAAATCGAGATATTTCAAAGCAAATACGATAATCTACGTTGTGGTGTTTCAATTCAGCTAGATTCACTTTCTTGGGAAAGAATATATCTACATATGACAATCTACGTAGACTGATAGATAGCTACATAATTCCATCTACGTGGAGATGTGTCGATATCCATTTAACAAGCTACATGAAGATAAATCTGACAACATGTATACTTTTATCTGGAGACAGAAAACAAATCGCATCGTGCTATTTCAATCGAGATACATCTATTAAAGTTGACATGTTTGAAATCAGATATTTCCAAGTTCGTTAAGATGCATCTCTCAACATATCTCCATGTACGCATATCTATAACTATCCTTGTTTACTAGAATAGATCGAGTTATTTCAATGCAAATACAATAATCTACGTTGTGGTGTTTCAATTCAGCTAGATACACTTTCTTTGGGAAAAATCAATCTACATATGACAATCTACGTAGACTGATAGATAGTTACATAATTCCATCTACGTGAAGATGTATCGATATTCATATAACAAATTACATGAAGATAAATCTGACAACATGTATGTTTTTATGTGCAGACATATCTATATACAGAAACCATATCACATCGTGCTATTTCAATCGAGATACATCTTTTAAAGTTGATATCTTTGAAATCAGATATTTGCAGCTTCGTTAAGATGCATCTCTTAACATATCTCCATGTACGCATAGCTATAACTATCCATGTTTACTAGAATACATCGAGATATTTCAATGCAAATACAATAATCTACGTTGTGGTGTTTCGATTCAGCTAGATTCAATTTGTTGGGGAAAAATCTATCTACATATGACAATATACGTAGACTGATAGATAGCTACATAATTCCATCTACGTGAAGATGTGTCGATATCCATATAACAAACTACATGAAGATAAATCTGACAATATGTATGCTTTTATGTGCAGACATATGTTTAGACAGAAACCATATGACATCGCGCTTTGGCAATCGAGAAACATCTATTAAAGTTGACATGTTTGAAATCAGATATTTCTAACTTCGTTAAGATGCATCTCTTAACATATCTCCATGTACAAATAGCTATAATAATCCATGTTTACTAGAGTACATCGAGATATTTCAATGCAAATACAATAATCTACGTTGTGGTGTTTCAATTCAGCTAGATTAACTTTCTTGGGGAAAAATCTATCTACATATGAAAATCTACGTAGACTGATAGATAGCTACATAATACCATCTACGTGAAGATGTGTCGATATCCATATAACAAACTACATGAAGATAAATCTGACAACATGTATGCTTTTTATGTGCAGACATATCTATAGACATAAAGCAAATCACATCGTGCTATTTCAATCGCGATACATCTATTAAAGTTGATATGTTTGAATTCAGATATTTGCAACTTCGTTAAAATGCACCTCTTAACATATCTCCATGTATGCATAGCTATAACTATCCATGTTTACTAGAATACATCGAGATATTTCAATGCAAATACAATAATCTACGTTGTGGTGTTTAAATTCAGCTAGATTCACTTTCTTGAGTTAAAATTTATCTACATATGACAATCTACGTAGACTGATAGATATCTACATAATTCCATCTTCGTGAAGATGTCTCGATATCCATATTACAAACTACATGAAGATAAATCTGACAACATGTAAGCTTTTATCTGGAGACATATCTTTAGACAGAAACCAAATCAAATCGTGCTATTTCAATCGAGATACATCTATTAAAGTTGACATGTTTGAAATCAGATATTTCCAACTGCGTTAAAATGCATCTCTTAACATATCTCCATGTACGCATAGCTATAACTGTCCATGTTTACTAGAATTCATCGAGATATTTCAATTCATTACTTTCTACATATTTCAATGCAAATCTATCTACATATAACAATCTACGTAGACTGATAGATAGCTACATAATTCCATCTACGTGAAGATGTGTCGATATCCATATGACAAAATACATGAAGATAAATCTGACAACATGTATGTTTTTATCTGCAGACATATCTATAGACAGAAACCATATCATATCAATGAAGATATATCTTCTAAAGTTGAAATGTTTGAAATCAGATATTTGCAACTTCGTTAAGATGCATCTCTTAACATATCTCCATGTACCCATAGCTATAACTATCCATGTTTACTAGAATACATCGAGATATTTCAATGCAAATACAATAATCTACGTTCTTGTGTTTCAATTCAGCTAGATTTACTTTCTTGGGGAAAAATCTATCTACATATAACAGTCTACGTAGACTGATAGATAGCTACATAATTCCATCTACGTGAAGATGTGTCGATATCCATATAACAAACTACATGAAGATAAATCTGACAACATGTATGCTTTTATCTGCAGACATATCTATAGACCAAAGCCATATCACATCGTGCTATTTCAATCGCGATACATCTATTAAAGTTGATATGTTTGAATTCAGATCATTCCAACTTCTTTAAGATGCATCTATTAACATATCTCCATGTACGCATACTTATAACTATACATGTTTACCAGAATACATCGAAATATTTCAATGCAGAAACAATAATCTACGTTGTGGTGTTTCAATTCAGCTAGATTCACTTTCTTGAGGAAAAATCTATCTACATATGACAATCTACGTAGACTGATAGATATCTACATAATTCCATCTACGTGAAGATGTGTCGATATCCATATAACAAACTACATGAAGATAAATCTGACAACATGTATGCTCTTATCTGCAGACATATCTATAGACAGAAAACATATCACATCGTGCTATTTCAATCGCGATACATCTATTAAAGTAGACATGTTTGAAATCAGATATTTTCAACTTCGTTAAAATGCATCTCTTAACATATCTCCATGTACTCATAGCTATAACTATCCATGTTTACTAGAATACATCGAAATATTTCAATGCAAATACAACAATCTACGTTGTGGTGTTTCAATTCAGCTAGATTTACTTTCTTGGGGAAAAATCTATCTACATATAACAGTCTACGTAGACTGATAGATAGCTACATAATTCCATCTACGTGAAGATGTGTCGATATCCATATAACAAACTACATGAAGATAAATCTGACAACATGTATGCTTTTATCTGCAGACATATCTATAGACCAAAACCATATCACATCGTGCTTTTTCAATCGCGATACATCTATTAAAGTTGATATGTTTGAATTCAGATATTTGCAACTTCGTCAAGATGCATCTCTTAACATATCTCCATGTACGCATAGCTCTAACTATCCATGTTTACTAGAATACATCGAGATATTTCAATGCAAATACAATAATCTACGTTGTGGTGTTTCAATTCCGCTATATTCAATATCTTGGGGAAAAATCTATCTACATATAACAATCAACGTAGACTGATAGATAGCTACATAATTCCATCTACGTGAAGATGTCTCGATATCCATATAACAAACTACATGAAGATAAATCTGACAACATGTATGCTCTTATCTGCAGACATATCTATAGACAGAAAACATATCACATCGTGCTATTTCAATCGCGATACATCTATTAAAGTAGACATGTTTGAAATCAGATATTTTCAACTTCGTTAAAATGCATCTCTTAACATATCTCCATGTACGCATAGCTATAACTATCCATGTTTACTAGAATACATCGAAATATTTCAATGCAAATACAACAATCTACGTTGTGGTGTTTCAATTCAGCTAGATCCACTTTCTTTGGGAAAAATCTATCTACGTATGACAATCTACGTAGACTGATACATAGCTACATAATTCCATCTACGTGAAGATGTGTCGATATCCATATAACAAACTACATGAAGATAAATCTGACAACATGTATGCTTTTTATGTGCAGACATATCTATAGACATAAAGCAAATCACATCGTGCTATTTCAATCGCGATACATCTATTAAAGTTGATATGTTTGAATTCAGATATTTGCAACTTCGTTAAAATGCACCTCTTAACATATCTCCATGTACGCATAGCTATAACTATCCATGTTTACTAGAATACATCGAGATATTTCAATGCAAATACAATAATCTACGTTGTGGTGTTTCAATTCAGCTAGATTCACTTTCTTGAGGAAAAATCTATCTACATATGACAATCTACGTAGACTGATAGATATCTACATAATTCCATCTACGTGAAGATGTGTCGATATCCATAAAACAAACTACATGAAGATAAATCTGACAACATGTATGCTTTTTATGTGCAGACATATCTATAGACATAAAGCAAATCACATCGTGCTATTTCAATCGCGATACATCTATTAAAGTTGATATGTTTGAATTCAGATATTCGCAACTTCGTTAAAATGCACCTCTTAACATATCTCCATGTACGCATAGCTATAACTATCCATGTTTACTAGAATACATCGAGATATTTCAATGCAAATACAATAATCTACGTTGTGGTGTTTCAATTCAGCTAGATTCACTTTCTTGAGTTAAAATCTATCTACATATGACAATCTACGTAGACTGATAGATATCTACATAATTCCATCTACGTGAAGATGTGTCGATATCCATATAACAAACTACATGAAGATAAATCTGACAACATGTATGCTTTTTATGTGCAGACATATCTATAGACATAAAGCAAATCACATCGTGCTATTTCAATCGAGATACATCTATTAAAGTTAACATGTTTGCAATCATATATTTCCTACTTCGTCAAAATGCATCTCTTAACATATCTCCATGTACGCATACTATCCATGTTTACTAGAATACATCGAGATATTTCAATGCAAATACAATAATCTACGTTGTAGTGTTTCAATTCATCTAGATTAAATTTCTTGGGGAAAAATCTATCTACATATGACAATCTACGTAGACTGATAGATATCTACATAATTCCATCTACGTGTAGATGTGTCGATATCCATATAACAAGCTACATGAAGATAAATCTGACAACATGAAAGGTTTAATCTGGAGACATATCTTTAGACAGAAACCATATCACATCGTGCTATTTCAATCGAGATACATCTTTTAAAGTTGACATGTTTGCAATCATATATTTCCTACTTCGTCAAAATGCATCTCTTAACATATCTCCATGTACGCATACTATCCATGTTTACTAGAATACATCGAGATATTTCAATGCAAATACAATAATCTACGTTGTAGTGTTTCAATTCAGCTAGATTAACTTTCTTGGGGAAAAATCTATCTACATATGACAATCTACGTAGACTGATAGATATCTACATAATTCCATCTACGTGTAGATGTGTCGATATCCATATAACAAGCTACATGAAGATAAATCTGACAACATGTAAGGTTTTATCTGGAGACATATCTTTAGACAGAAACCATATCACATCGTGCTATTTCAATCGAAATATATCTATCAAAGTTGATATGTTTGAAATCAGATATTTTCAACTTCGTTTAGATGCATCTCTTAACATATCTCCATGTACGCATAGCTATAACTATCCGTGTTTACTAGAATACATCGAGATATTTCAATGCAAATACAATAATCTACGTTGTGGTGTTTCAATTCAGCTAGATTCACATTCTTGGGGAAAAATCTATCTACATATAACAATCTACGTAGACTGATAGATAGCTACATAATTCCATCTACGTGAAGATGTGTCGATATCCATATAACAAACTACATGAAGATAAATCTGACAACATGTATGCTTTTATCTGGAGACATATCTATAGACATAAAAGCAAATCACATCGTGCTATTTCAATCGCGATACATCTATCAAAGTTGATATGTTTGAATACAGATATTTGCAACTTCGTTAAAATGCACCTCTTTACATATCTCCATGTACGCATAGCTATAACTATCCATGTTTACTAGAATACATCGAAATATTTCAATGCAAATACAACAATCTACGTTGTGGTGTTTCAATTCAGCTAGATTTACTTTCTTGGGGAAAAATCTATCTACATATAACAGTCTACGTAGACTGATAGATAGCTACATAATTCCATCTACGTGAAGATGTGTCGATATCCATATAACAAACTACATGAAGATAAATCTGACAACATGTATGCTTTTATCTGCAGACATATCTATACACCAAAACCATATCACATCGTGCTTTTTCAATCGCGATACATCTATTAAAGTTGATATGTTTGAATTCAGATATTTGCAACTTCGTTAAGATGCATCTCTTAACATATCTCCATGTACCCATAGCTATAACTATCCATGTTTACTAGAATACATCGAGATATTTCAATGCAAATACAATAATCTACGTTGTGGTGTTTCAGTTCAGCTAGATTCACTTTCTTGGGGAAAAATCTATCTACATATAACAATCTACGTAGACTGATAGATAGCTACATAATTCCATCTACGTGAAGATGTGTCGATATCCATATAACAAATTACATGAAGATAAATCTGACAACATGTATGTTTTTATGTGCAGACATATCTATAGACAGAAACCATATCACATCAATTAAGATATATCATCTAATCTTGAAACGTTTGAAATCAGATATTTGCAACTTCGTTAAGATGCATGTCTTAACATATCTCCATGTACGCATAGCTATAACTATACATTTTTACTAGAATACATCGAGATATTTCAATGCAAATACAATAATCTACGTTGTTGTGTTTCAATTCATCTAGATTCACTTTCTTGGGGAAAAATCTATCTACATATAACAATCTACGTAGACTGATAGATAGCTACATAATTCCATCTACGTGAAGATGTCTCGATATCCATATAACACAATACATGAAGATAAATCTGACAACATGTAAGCTTTTATCTGGAGAAATATATTTAGACAGAAACCAAATCACATCGTGCAATTTCAGTCGAGATACATCTATTTAAGTTGAAATGTTTGAAATCAGATATTTCCAACTTTATTAAAATGCATCTATGAACATATCTCCATGTACGCATAGCTATAACTATCCATGTTTACTAGAATACATCGAGATATTTCAATGCAAATACAATAATCTACGTTGTGGTGTTTCAATTCATCTAGATTCACTTTCGTGGGGAAAAATCTATCTACATATAACAATCTACGTAGACTGAAAGATAGCTACATAATTCCATCTACGTGAAGATGTCTCGATATCCATATAACACAATATATGAAGATAAATCTGACAACATGTAAGCTTTTATCTGGAGACATATCTTTAGACAGAAACCAAATCTCATCGTGCTATTTCAATCGAGATACATCTATTTAAGTTGAAATGTTTGAAATCAGATATTTAAAACTTTGTTAAAATGCATCTATGAACATTTCTCCATGTACGCATATCTATAACTATCCATGTTTACTAGAATACATCGAAATATTTCAATGCAAATACAATAATCTACGTTGTGGTGTTTCAATTCAGCTAGATTCACTTTCTTGGGGAAAAATCTATCTACATATAACAGTCTACGTAGACTGATAGATAGCTACATAATTCCATCTACGTGAAGATGTCTCGATATCCATATAACAAACTACATGAAGATAAATCTGACAACATGTATGCTTTTATGTGCAGACATATCTATAGACATAAAGCAAATCACATCGTGCTATTTCAATCGAGATACATCTTTTAAAGTTGACATGTTTGAAATCAGATATTTCCAACTTCGTTAAAATGCATCTCTTAACATATCTCCATGTACGCATAGCTATAACTATCCATGTTTACTAGAATACATCGAGATATTTCAATGCAAATACAATAATCTACGTTGTGGTGTTTCAATTCCGCTAGATTCACTTTCTTGGTGAAAAATCTATCTACATATAACAGTCTACGTAGACTGATAGATAGCTACATAATTCCATCTACGTGAAGATGTGTCGATATCCATATAACAAACTACATGAAGATAAATCTGACAACATGTATGCTTTTATCTGCAGACATATCTATAGACAGAAACCAAATCACATCGTGCTATTTCAATCGCGATACATCTATTAAAGTTGATATGTTTGAATTCAGATAATTCCAACTTCTTTAAGATGCATCTATTAACATATCTCCATGTACGCATACTTATAACTATACATGTTTACCAGAATACATCGAAATATTTCAATGCAGAAACAATAATCTACGTTGTGGTGTTTCAATTCAGCTAGATTCACTCTCTTGAGGAAAAATCTATCTACATATGACAATCTACGTAGACTGATAGATATCTACATAATTCCATCTACGTGAAGATGTGTCGATATCCAAATAAAAAAACTACATGAAGATAAATCTGACAACATGTATGCATTTATCTGAAGACATATGTATAGACAGAAAACATATCACATCGTGCTATTTCAATCGCGATACATCTATTAAAGTAGACATGTTTGAAATCATATATTTCCTACTTCGTCAAAATGCATCTCTTAACATATCTCCATGTACGCATACTATCCATGTTTACTAGAATACATCGAGATATTTCAATGCAAATACAATAATCTACGTTGTAGTGTTTCAATTCATCTAGATTAAATTTCTTGGGGAAAAATCTATCTACATATGACAATCTACGTAGACTGATAGATATCTACATAATTCCATCTACGTGTAGATGTGTCTATATCCATATAACAAGCTACATGAAGATAAATCTGACAACATGAAAGGTTTTATCTGGAGACATATCTTTAGACAGAAACCATATCACATCGTGCTATTTCAATCGAGATACATCTTTTAAAGTTGACATGTTTGCAATCATATATTTCCTACTTCGTCAAAGTGCATCTCTTAACATATCTCCATGTACGCATACTATCCATGTTTACTAGAATACATCGAGATATTTCAATGCAAATACAATAATCTTCGTTGTAGTGTTTCAATTCAGCTAGATTAACTTTCTTGGGGAAAAATCTATCTACATATGACAATCTACGTAGACTGATAGATATCTACATAATTCCATCTACCTGTAGATGTGTCGATATCCATATAATAAGCTACATGAAGATAAATCTGACAACATGTAAGGTTTTATCTGGAGACATCTTTAGACAGAAACCATATCACATCGTGCTATTTCAATCGAAATATATCTATCAAAGTTGATATGTTTGAAATCAGATATTTTCAACTTCGTTAAAATGCATCTCTTAACATATCTCCATGTACGCATAGCTATAACTATCCGTGTTTACTAGAATACATCGAGATATTTCAATGCAAATACAATAATCTACGTTGTGGTGTTTCAATTCAGCTAGATTCACATTCTTGGGGAAAAATCTATCTACATATAACAATCTACGTAGACTGATAGATAGCTTCATAATTCCATC
The DNA here is from genome assembly GCA_030141615.1 of Unio pictorum. NCBI lineage: Eukaryota > Metazoa > Mollusca > Bivalvia > Unionida > Unionidae > Unio > Unio pictorum. The sequence continues at coordinate 524,794 of JARLTB010000308.1, forward strand.
TACGTGAAGATGTGTCGATATCCATATAACAAATTACATGAAGATAAATCTGACAACATGTATGTTTTTATGTGCAGACATATCTATAGAGAGAAACCATATCACATCAATTAAGATATATCATCTAATCTTGAAACGTTTGAAATCAGATATTTGCAACTTCGTTAAGATGCATGTCTTAACATATCTCCATGTACGCATAGCTATAACTATACATTTTTACTAGAATACATCGAGATATTTCAATGCAAATACAATAATCTACGTTGTGGTGTTTCAATTCAGCTAGATTCACATTCTTGGGGAAAAATCTATCTACATATAACAATCTACGTAGACTGATAGATAGCTACATAATTCCATCTACGTGAAGATGTGTCGATATCCATATAACAAACTACATGAAGATAAATCTGACAACATGTATGCTTTTATCTGGAGACATATCTATAGACATAAAAGCAAATCACATCGTGCTATTTCAATCGCGATACATCTATTAAAGTTGATATGTTTGAATACAGATATTTGCAACTTCGTTAAAATGCACCTCTTTACATATCTCCATGTACGCATAGCTATAACTATCCATGTTTACTAGAATACATCGAAATATTTCAATGCAAATACAACAATCTACGTTGTGGTGTTTCAATTCAGCTAGATTTACTTTCTTGGGGAAAAATCTATCTACATATAACAGTCTACGTAGACTGATAGATAGCTACATAATTCCATCTACGTGAAGATGTGTCGATATCCATATAACAAACTACATGAAGATAAATCTGACAACATGTATGCTTTTATCTGCAGACATATCTATAGACCAAAACCATATCACATCGTGCTTTTTCAATCGCGATACATCTATTAAAGTTGATATGTTTGAATTCAGATATTTGCAACTTCGTTAAGATGCATCTCTTAACATATCTCCATGTACCCATAGCTATAACTATCCATGTTTACTAGAATACATCGAGATATTTCAATGCAAATACAATAATCTACGTTGTGGTGTTTCAGTTCAGCTAGATTCACTTTCTTGGGGAAAAATCTATCTACATATAACAATCTACGTAGACTGATAGATAGCTACATAATTCCATCTACGTGAAGATGTGTCGATATCCATATAACAAATTACATGAAGATAAATCTGACAACATGTATGTTTTTATGTGCAGACATATCTATAGACAGAAACCATATCACATCAATTAAGATATATCATCTAATCTTGAAACGTTTGAAATCAGATATTTGCAACTTCGTTAAGATGCATGTCTTAACATATCTCCATGTACGCATAGCTATAACTATACATTTTTACTAGAATACATCGAGATATTTCAATGCAAATACAATAATCTACGTTTTTGTGTTTCAATTCATCTAGATTCACTTTCTTGGGGAAAAATCTATCTACATATAACAATCTACGTAGACTGATAGATAGCTACATAATTCCATCTACGTGAAGATGTCTCCATATCCATATAACACAATACATGAAGATAAATCTGACAACATGTAAGCTTTTATCTGGAGAAATATATTTAGACAGAAACCAAATCACATCGTGCAATTTCAATCGAGATACATCTATTTAAGTTGAAATGTTTGAAATCAGATATTTCCAACTTTATTAAAATGCATCTATGAACATATCTCCATGTGCGCATAGCTATAACTATCCATGTTTACTAGAATACATCGAGATATTTCAATGGAAATACAATAATCTACGTTGTGGTGTTTCAATTCATCTAGATTCACTTTTTTGGGGAAAAATCTATCTACATATAACAATCTACGTAGACTGAAAGATAGCTACATAATTCCATCTACGTGAAGATGTCTCGATATCCATATAACACAATATATGAAGATAAATCTGACAACATGTAAGCTTTTATCTGGAGACATATCTTTAGACAGAAACCAAATCTCATCGTGCTATTTCGATCGAGATACATCTATTTAAGTTGAAATGTTTGAAATCAGATATTTAAAACTTTGTTAAAATGCATCTATGAACATTTCTCCATGTACGCATATCTATAACTATCCATGTTTACTAGAATACATCGAAATATTTCAATGCAAATACAATAATCTACGTTGTGGTGTTTCAATTCAGCTAGATTCACTTTCTTGGGGAAAAATCTATCTACATATAACAGTCTACGTAGACTGATAGATAGCTACATAATTCCATCTACGTGAAGATGTGTCGATATCCATATAACAAACTACATGAAGATAAATCTGACAACCTGTATGCTTTTATGTGCAGACATATCTATAGACCAAAACCATATCACATCGTGCTTTTTGAATCGCGATACATCTATTAAAGTTGATATGTTTGAATTCAGATATTTGCAACTTCGTTAAGATGCATCTCTTAACATATCTCCATGTACGCATAGCTCTAACTATCCATGTTTACTAGAATACATCGAGATATTTCAATGCAAATACAATAATCTACGTTGTGGTGTTTCAATTCCGCTAGATTCAATATCTTGGGGAAAAATCTATCTACATATAACAATCAACGTAGACTGATAGATAGCTACATAATTCCATCTACGTGAAGATGTCTCGATATCCATATAACAAACTACATGAAGATAAATCTGACAACATGTATGCTTTTATCTGCAGACATATCTATAGACAGAAACCAAATCACATCGTGTTATTTCAATCGCGATACATCTATTAAAGTTGATATGTTTGAATTCAGATAATTCCAACTTCTTTAAGATGCATCTATTAACATATCTCCATGTACGCATAGTTATAACTATACATGTTTACCAGAATACATCGAAATATTTCAATGCAGAAACAATAATCTACGTTGTGGTGTTTCAATTCAGCTAGATTCACTTTCTTGAGGAAAAATCTATCTACATATGACAATCTACGTAGACTGATAGATATCTACATAATTCCATCTACGTGAAGATGTGTCGATATCCATATAACAAACTACATGAAGATAAATCTGACAACATGTATGCTCTTATCTGCAGACATATCTATAGACAGAAAACATATCACATCGTGCTATTTCAATCGCGATACATCTATTAAAGTAGACATGTTTGAAATCAGATATTTTCAACTTCGTTAAAATGCATCTCTTAACATATCTCCATGTACGCATAGCTATAACTATCCATGTTTACTAGAATACATCGAAATATTTCAATGCAAATACAACAATCAACGTTGTGGTGTTTCAATTCAGCTAGATCCACTTTCTTTGGGAAAAATCTATCTACGTATGACAATCTACGTAGACTGATACATAGCTACATAATTCCATCTACGTGAAGATGTGTCGATATCCATATAACAAACTACATGAAGATAAATCTGACAACATGTATGCTTTTTATGTGCAGACATATCTATAGACATAAAGCAAATCACATCGTGCTATTTCAATCGCGATACATCTATTAAAGTTGATATGTTTGAATTCAGATATTTGCAACTTCGTTAAAATGCACCTCTTAACATATCTCCATGTACGCATAGCTATAACTATCCATGTTTACTAGAATACATCGAGATATTTCAATGCAAATACAATAACCTACGTTGTGGTGTTTAAATTCAGCTAGATTCACTTTCTTGAGTTAAAATTTATCTACATATGACAATCTACGTAGACTGATAAATATCTACATAATTCCATCTACGTGAAGATGTCTCGATATCCATATTACAAACTACATGAAGATAAATCTGACAACATGTAAGCTTTTATCTGGAGACATATCTTTAGACAGAAACCAAATCAAATCGTGCTATTTCAATCGAGATACATCTATTAAAGTTGACATGTTTGAAATCAGATATTTCCAACTGCGTTAAAATGCATCTCTTAACATATCTCCATGTACGCATAGCTATAACTGTCCATGTTTACTAGAATTCATCGAGATATTTCAATGCATTACTTTCTACATATTTCAATGCAAATCTATCTACATATAACAATCTACGTAGACTGATAGATAGCTACATAATTCCATCTACGTGAAGATGTGTCGATATCCATATGACAAAATACATGAAGATAAATCTGACAACATGTATGTTTTTATCTGCAGACATATCTATAGACAGAAACCATATCACATCAATGAAGATATATCTTCTAAAGTTGAAATGTTTGAAATCAGATATTTGCAACTTCGTTAAGATGCATCTCTTAACATATCTCCATGTACCCATAGCTATAACTATCCATGTTTACTAGAATACATCGAGATATTTCAATGCAAATACAATAATCTACGTTATTGTGTTTCAATTCAGCTAGATTTACTTTCTTGGGGAAAAATCTATCTACATATAACAGTCTACGTAGACTGATAGATAGCTACATAATTCCATCTACGTGAAGATGTGTCGATATCCATATAACAAACTACATGAAGATAAATCTGACAACATGTATGCTTTTATCTGGAGACATATCTATAGACCAAAACCATATCACATCGTGCTATTTCAATCGCGATACATCTATTAAAGTTGATATGTTTGAATTCAGATATTTGCAACTTCGTTAAGATGCATCTCTTAACATATCTCCATGTAAGCATAGCTCTAACTATCCATGTTTACTAGAATACATCGAGATATTTCAATGCAAATACAATAATCTACGTTGTGGTGTTTCAATTCCGCTAGATTCAATATCTTGGGGAAAAATCTATCTAGATATAACAATCAACGTAGACTGATAGATAGCAACATAATTCCATCTACGTGAAGATGTCTCGATATCCATATAACAAACTACATGAAGATAAATCTGACAACATGTAAGCTTTTATCTGGAGACATATCTTTAGACAGAAACCAAATCTCATCGTGCTATTTCAATCGAGATACATCTTTTAAAGTTCACATGTTTGAAATCAGATATTTCCAACTTCGTTAAAATGCATCTCTTAACATATCTCCATGTACGCATAGCTATAACTATCCATGTTTACTAGAATACATCGAGATATTTCAATGCAAATACAATAATCTACGTTGTGGTGTTTCAATTCAGCTAGATTCACTTTCTTGGGGAAAAATCTATCTACATATAACAGTCTACGTAGACTGATAGATAGCTACATAATTCCATCTACGTGAAGATGTGTCGATATCCATATAACAAACTACATCAAGATAAATCTGACAACATGTATGCTTTTATCTGCAGACATATCTATAGACAGAAACCAAATCACATCGTGCTATTTCAATCGCGATACATCTATTAAAGTTGATATGTTTGAATTCAGATAATTCCAACTTCTTTAAGATGCATCTATTAACATATCTCCATGTACGCATACTTATAACTATACATGTTTACCAGAATACATCGAAATATTTCAATGCAGAAACAATAATCTACGTTGTGGTGTTTCAATTCAGCTAGATTCACTTTCTTGAGGAAAAATCTATCTACATATGACAATCTACGTAGACTGATAGATATCTACATAATTCCATCTACGTGAAGATGTGTCGATATCCATATAACAAACTACATGAAGATAAATCTGACAACATGTATGCTCTTATCTGCAGACATATCTATAGACAGAAAACATATCACATCGTGCTATTTCAATCGCGATACATCTATTAAAGTAGACATGTTTGAAATCAGATATTTTCAACTTCGTTAAAATGCATCTCTTAACATATCTTCATGTACGCATAGCTATAACTATCCATGTTTACTAGAATACATCGAAATATTTCAATGCAAATACAATAATCTACGTTTTGGTGTTTCAATTCAGCTAGATTCACTTTCTTGAGTTAAAATCTATCTACATATGACAATCTACGTAGACTGATAGATATCTACATAATTCCATCTACGTGAAGATGTGTCAATATCCATATTACAAACTACATGAAGATAAATCTGACAACATGTATGCTTTTTATGTGCAGACATATCTATAGACATAAAGCAAATCACATCGTGCTATTTCAATCGCGATACATCTATTAAAGTTGATATGTTTGAATTCAGATATTTGCAACTTCGTTAAAATGCACCTCTTAACATATCTCCATGTACGCATAGCTATAACTATCCATGTTTACTAGAATACATCGAGATATTTCAATGCAAATACAATAATCTACGTTGTGGTGTTACAATTCAGCTAGATTCACTTTCTTGAGTTAAAATTTATCTACTTATGACAATCTACGTAGACTGATAGATATCTACATAATTCCATCTACGTGAAGATGTGTCGATATCCATATTACAAACTACATGAAGATAAATCTGACAACATGTAAGCTTTTATCTGGAGACATATCTTTAGACAGAAACCAAATAAAATCGTGATATTTCAATCGAGATACATCTATTAAAGTTGACCTGTTTGAAATCAGATATTTCCAACTTCGTTAAAATGCATCTCTTAACATATCTCCATGTACGCATAGCTATAACTGTCCATGTTTACTAGAATTCATCGAGATATTTCAATGCATTACTTTCTACATATTTCAATGCAAATCTATCTACATATAACAATCTACGTAGACTGATAGAAGGTTACATAATTCCATCTACGTGAAGATGTGTCGATATCCATATGACAAAATACATGAAGATAAATCTGACAACATGTATGTTTTTATCTGCAGACATATCTATAGACAGAAACCATATCACATCGTGCTATTTCAATCGAGATACATCTATTTAAGTTGAAATGTTTGAAATCAGATATTTAAAACTTTGTTAAAATGCATCTATGAACATTTCTCCATGTACGCATATCTATAACTATCCATGTTTACTAGAATACATCGAAATATTTCAATGCAAATACAATAATCTACGTTGTGGTGTTTCAATTCAGCTAGATTCACTTTCTTGGGGAAAAATCTATCTACATATAACAGTCTACGTAGACTGATAGATAGCTACATAATTCCATCTACGTGAAGATGTCTCGATATCCATATAACAAACTACATGAAGATAAATCTGACAACATGTATGCTTTTATGTGCAGACATATCTATAGACATAAAGCAAATCACATCGTGCTATTTCAATCGCGATACATCTTTTAAAGTTGACATGTTTGAAATCAGATATTTCCAACTTCGTTAAAATGCATCTCTTAACATATCTCCATGTACGCATAGCTATAACTATCCATGTTTACTAGAATACATCGAGATATTTCAATGCAAATACAATAATCTACGTTGTGGTTTTTCAATTCCGCTAGATTCACTTTCTTGGTGAAAAATCTATCTACATATAACAGTCTACGTAGACTGATAGATAGCTACATAATTCCATCTACGTGAAGATGTGTCGATATCCATATAACAAACTACATGAAGATAAATCTGACAACATGTATGCTTTTATCTGCAGACATATCTATAGACAGAAACCAAATCACATCGTGCTATTTCAATCGCGATACATCTATTAAAGTTGATATGTTTGAATTCAGATAATTCCAACTTCTTTAAGATGCATCTATTAACATATCTCCATGTACGCATACTTATAACTATACATGTTTACCAGAATACATCGAAATATTTCAATGCAGAAACAATAATCTACGTTGTGGTGTTTCAATTCAGCTAGATTCACTTTCTTGGGGAAAAATCTATCTACATATGACAATCTACGTAGACTGATAGATATCTACATAATTCCATCTACGTGAAGATGTGTCGATATCCATATAACAAACTACATGAAGATAAATCTGACAACATGTATGCTCTTATCTGAAGACATATCTATAGACAGAAAACATATCACATCGTGCTATTTCAATCGCGATACATCTATTAAAGTAGACATGTTTGAAATCATATATTTCCTACTTCGTCAAAATGCATCTCTTAACATATCTCCATGTACGCATACTATCCATGTTTACTAGAATACATCGAGATATTTCAATGCAAATACAATAATCTACGTTGTAGTGTTTCAATTCATCTAGATTAAATTTCTTGGGGAAAAATCTATCTACATATGACAATCTACGTAGACTGATAGATATCTACATAATTCCATCTACGTGTAGATGTGTCTATATCCATATAACAAGCTACATGAAGATAAATCTGACAACATGAAAGGTTTTATCTGGAGACATATCTTTAGACAGAAACCATATCACATCGTGCTATTTCAATCGAGATACATCTTTTAAAGTTGACATGTTTGCAATCATATATTTCCTACTTCGTCAAAATGCATCTCTTAACATATCTCCATGTACGCATACTATCCATGTTTACTAGAATACATCGAGATATTTCAATGCAAATACAATAATCTACGTTGTAGTGTTTCAATTCAGCTAGATTAACTTTCTTGGGGAAAAATCTATCTACATATGACAATCTACGTAGACTGATAGATATCTACATAATTCCATCTACGTGTAGATGTGTCGATATCCATATAACAAGCTACATGAAGATAAATCTGACAACATGTAAGGTTTTATCTGGAGACATATCTTTAGACAGAAACCATATCACATCGTGCTATTTCAATCGAAATATATCTATCAAAGGTGATATGTTTGAAATCAGATATTTTCAACTTCGTTTAGATGCATCTCTTAACATATCTCCATGTACGCATAGCTATAACTATCCGTGTTTACTAGAATACATCGAGATATTTCAATGCAAATACAATAATCTACCTTGTGGTGTTTCAATTCAGCTAGATTCACATTCTTGGGGAAAAATCTATCTACATATAACAATCTACGTAGACTGATAGATAGCTACATAATTCCATCTACGTGAAGATGTGTCGATATCCATATAACAAACTACATGAAGATAAATCTGACAACATGTATGCTTTTATCTGCAGACATATCTATAGACCAAAACCATATCACATCGTGCTTTTTCAATCGCGATACATCTATTAAAGTTGATATGTTTGAATTCAGATATTTGCAACTTCGTTAAGATGCATCTCTTAACATATCTCCATGTACCCATAGCTATAACTATCCATGTTTACTAGAATACATCGAGATATTTCAATGCAAATACAATAATCTACGTTGTGGTGTTTCAGTTCAGCTAGATTCACTTTCTTGGGGAAAAATCTATCTACATATAACAATCTACGTAGACTGATAGATAGCTACATAATTCCATCTACGTGAAGATGTGTCGATATCCATATAACAAATTATATGAAGATAAATCTGACAACATGTATGTTTTTATGTGCAGACATATCTATAGACAGAAACCATATCACATCAATTAAGATATATCATCTAATGTTGAAACGTTTGAAATCAGATATTTGCAACTTCGTTAAGATGCATGTCTTAACATATCTCCATGTACGCATAGCTATATCTATACATTTTTACTAGAATACATCGAGATATTTCAATGCAAATACAATAATCTACGTTGTTGTGTTTCAATTCATCTAGATTCACTTTCTTGGGGAAAAATCTATCTACATATAACAATCTACGTAGACTGATAGATAGCTACATAATTCCATCTACGTGAAGATGTCTCGATATCCATATAACACAATACATGAAGATAAATCTGACAACATGTAAGCTTTTATCTGGAGAAATATATTTAGACAGAAACCAAATCACATCGTGCAATTTCAATCGAGATACATCTATTTAAGTTGAAATGTTTGAAATCAGATATTTCCAACTTTATTAAAATGCATCTATGAACATATCTCCATGTGCGCATAGCTATAACTATCCATGTTTACTAGAATACATCGAGATATTTCAATGCAAATACAATAATCTACGTTGTGGTGTTTCAATTCATCTAGATTCACTTTCTTGGGGAAAAATCTATCTACATATAACAATCTACGTAGACTGAAAGATAGCTACATAATTCCATCTACGTGAAGATGTCTCGATATCCATATAACACAATATATGAAGATAAATCTGACAACATGTAAGCTTTTATCTGGAGACATATCTTTAGACAGAAACCAAATCTCATCGTGCTATTTCGATCGAGATACATCTATTTAAGTTGAAATGTTTGAAATCAGATATTTAAAACTTTGTTAAAATGCATCTATGAACATTTCTCCATGTACGCATATCTATAACTATCCATGTTTACTAGAATACATCGAAATATTTCAATGCAAATACAATAATCTACGTTGTGGTGTTTCAATTCAGCTAGATTCACTTTCTTGGGGAAAAATCTATCTACATATAACAGTCTACGTAGACTGATAGATAGCTACATAATTCCATCTACGTGAAGATGTCTCGATATCCATATAACAAACTACATGAAGATAAATCTGACAACCTGTATGCTTTTATGTGCAGACATATCTATAGACATAAAGCAAATCACATCGTGCTATTTCAATCGCGATACATCTTTTAAAGTTGACATGTTTGAAATCAGATATTTCCAACTTCGTTAAAATGCATCTCTTAACATATCTCCATGTACGCATAGCTATAACTATCCATGTTTACTAGAATACATCGAGATATTTCAATGCAAATACAATAATCTACGTTGTGGTGTTTCAATTCCGCTAGATTCACTTTCTTGGGGAAAAATCTATCTACATATAACAGTCTACGTAGACTGATAGATAGCTACATAATTCCATCTACGTGAAGATGTGTCGATATCCATATAACAAACTACATGAAGATAAATCTGACAACATGTATGCTTTTATCTGCAGACATATCTATAGACAGAAACCAAATCACATCGTGCTATTTCAATCGCGATACATCTATTAAAGTTGATATGTTTGAATTCAGATAATTCCAACTTCTTTAAGATGCATCTATTAACATATCTCCATGTACGAATACTTATAACTATACATGTTTACCAGAATACATCGAAATATTTCAATGCAGAAACAATAATCTACGTTGTGGTGTTTCAATTCAGCTAGATTCACTTTCTTGAGGAAAAATCTATCTACATATGACAATCTACGTAGACTGATAGATATCTACATAATTCCATCTACGTGAAGATGTGTCGATATCCATATAACAAACTACATGAAGATAAATCTGACAAAATGTATGCTCTTATCTGAAGACATATCTATAGACAGAAAACATATCACATCGTGCTATTTCAATCGCGATACATCTATTAAAGTAGACATGTTTGAAATCAGATATTTTCAACTTCGTTAAAATGCATCTCTTAACATATCTCCATGTACGCATAGCTATAACTATCCATGTTTACTAGAATACATCGAAATATTTCAATGCAAATACAACAATCTACGTTGTGGTGTTTCAATTCAGCTAGATTTACTTTCTTGGGGAAAAATCTATCTACATATAACAGTCTACGTAGACTGATAGATAGCTACATAATTCCATCTACGTGAAGATGTGTCGATATCCATATAACAAACTACATGAAGATAAATCTGACAACATGTATGCTTTTATCTGCAGACATATCTATAGACCAAAACCATATCACATCGTGCTTTTTCAATCGCGATACATCTATTAAAGTTGATATGTTTGAATTCAGATATTTGCAACTTCGTTAAGATGCATCTCTTAACATATCTCCATGTACGCATAGCTCTAACTATCCATGTTTACTAGAATACATCGAGATATTTCAATGCAAATACAATAATCTACGTTGTGGTGTTTGAATTCCGCTAGATTCAATATCTTGGGGAAAAATCTATCTACATATAACAATCAACGTAGACTGATAGATAGCTACATAATTCCATCTACGTGAAGATGTCTCGATATCCATATAACAAACTACATGAAGATAAATCTAACAACATGTATTCTTTTATCTGCAGACATATCTATAGACAGAAACCAAATCACATCGTGCTATTTCAATCGCGATACATCTATTAAAGTTGATATGTTTGAATTCAGATAATTCCAACTTCTTTAAAATGCATCTATTAACATATCTCCATGTACGCATAGTTATAACTATACATGTTTACCAGAATACATCGAAATATTTCAATGCAGAAACAATAATCTACGTTGTGGTGTTTCAATTCAGCTAGATTCACTTTCTTGAGGAAAAATCTATCTACATATGACAATCTACGTAGACTGATAGATATCTACATAATTCCATCTACGTGAAGATGTGTCGATATCCATATAACAAACTACATGAAGATAAATCTGACAACATGTATGCTCTTATCTGCAGACATATCTATAGACAGAAAACATATCACATCGTGCTATTTCAATCGCGATACATCTATTAAAGTAGACATGTTTGAAATCAGATATTTTCAACTTCGTTAAAATGCATCTCTTAACATATCTCCATGTACGCATAGCTATAACTATCCATGTTTACTAGAATACATCGAAATATTTCAATGCAAATACAACAATCTACGTTGTGGTGTTTCAATTCAGCTAGATCCACTTTCTTTGGGAAAAATCTATCTACGTATGACAATCTACGTAGACTGATACATAGCTACATAATTCCATCTACGTGAAGATGTGTCGATATCAATATAACAAACTACATGAAGATAAATCTGACAACATGTATGCTTTTTATGTGCAGACATATCTACAGACATAAAGCAAATCACATCGTGCTATTTCAATCGCGATACATCTATTAAAGTTGATATGTTTGAATTCAGATATTCACAACTTCGTTAAAATGCACCTCTTAACATATCTCCATGTACGCATAGCTATAACTATCCATGTTTACTAGAATACATCGAGATATTTCAATGCAAATACAATAATCTACGTTGTGGTGTTTCAATTCAGCTAGATTCACTTTCTTGAGTTAAAATCTATCTACATATGACAATCTACGTAGACTGATAGATATCTACATAATTCCATCTACGTGAAGATGTGTCGATATCCATATAACAAACTACATGAAGATAAATCTGACAACATGTATGCTTTTTATGTGCAGACATATCTATAGACATAAAGCAAATCACATCGTGCTATTTCAATCGAGATACATCTATTAAAGTTAACATGTTTGCAATCATATATTTCCTACTTCGTCAAAATGCATCTCTTAACATATCTCCATGTACGCATACTATCCATGTTTACTAGAATACATCGAGATATTTCAATGCAAATACAATAATCTACGTTGTAGTGTTTCAATTCATCTAGATTAAATTTCTTGGTGAAAAATCTATCTACATATGACAATCTACGTAGACTGATAGATATCTACATAATTCCATCTACGTGTAGATGTGTCGATATCCATATAACAAGCTACATGAAGATAAATCTGACAACATGAAAGGTTTTATCTGGAGACATATCTTTAGACAGAAACCATATCACATCGTGCTATTTCAATCGAGATACATCTTTTAAAGTTGACATGTTTGCAATCATATATTTCCTACTTCGTCAAAATGCATCTCTTAACATATCTCCATGTACGCATACTATCCATGTTTACTAGAATACATCGAGATATTTCAATGCAAATACAATAATCTACGTTGTAGTGTTTCAATTCAGCTAGATTAACTTTCTTGGGGAAAAATCTATCTACATATGACAATCTACGTAGACTGATAGATATCTACATAATTCCATCTACGTGTAGATGTGTCGATATCCATATAACAAGCTACATGAAGATAAATCTGACAACATGTAAGGTTTTATCTGGAGACATATCTTTAGACAGAAACCATATCACATCGTGCTATTTCAATCGAAATATATCTATCAAAGTTGATATGTTTGAAATCAGATATTTTCAACTTCGTTTAGATGCATCTCTTAACATATCTCCATGTACGCATAGCTATAACTATCCGTGTTTACTAGAATACATCGAGATATTTCAATGCAAATACAATAATCTACGTTGTGGTGTTTAAATTCAGCTAGATTCACTTTCTTGAGTTAAAATTTATCTACATATGACAATCTACGTAGACTGATAGATATCTACATAATTCCATCTTCGTGAAGATGTCTCGATATCCATATTACAAACTACATGAAGATAAATCTGACAACATGTAAGCTTTTATCTGGAGACATATCTTTAGACAGAAACCAAAGCAAATCGTGCTATTTCAATCGAGATACATCTATTAAAGTTGACATGTTTGAAATCAGATATTTCCAACTGCGTTAAAATGCATCTCTTAACATATCTCCATGTACGCATAGCTATAACTGCCCATGTTTACTAGAATTCATCGAGATATTTCAATGCATTACTTTCTACATATTTCAATGCAAATCTATCTACATATAACAATCTACGTAGACTGATAGATAGCTACATAATTCCATCTACGTGAAGATGTGTCGATATCCATATGACAAAATACATGAAGATAAATCTTACAACATGTATGTTTTTATCTGCAGACACATCTATAGACAGAAACCATATCACATCAATGAAGATATATCTTCTAAAGTTGAAATGTTTGAAATCAGATATTTGCAACTTCGTTAAGATGCATCTCTTAGCATATCTCCATGTACGCATAGCTATAACTATCCATGTTTACTAGAATACATCGAGATATTTCAATGCAAATACAATAATCTACGTTGTTGTGTTTCAATTCAGCTAGATTTACTTTCTTGGGTAAAAATCTATCTACATATAACAGTCTACGTAGACTGATAGATAGCTACATAATTCCATCTACGTGAAGATGTGTCGATATCCATATAACAAACTACATGAAGATAAATCTGACAACATGTATGTTTTTATCTGCAGACATATCTATAGACCAAAACCATATCACATCGTGCTATTTCAATCGCGATACATCTATTAAAGTTGATATGTTTGAATTCAGATATTTGCAACATCGTTGAGATGCATCTCTTAACATATCTCCATGTACGCATAGCTCTAACTATCCATGTTTACTAGAATACATCGAGATATTTCAATGCAAATACAATAAACTACGTTGTGGTGTTTCAATTCCGCTAGATTCAATATCTTGGGGAAAAATCTATCTACATATAACAATCAACGTAGACTGATAGATAGCTACATAATTCCATCTACGTGAAGATGTGTCGATATCCATATAACAAACTACATGAAGTTAAATCTGACAACATGTAAGCTTTTATCTGGAGACATATCTTTAGACAGAAACCAAATCTAATCGTGCTTTTTCAATCGAGATACATCTTTTAAAGTTGACATGTTTGAAATCAGATATTTCCAACTTCGTTAAAATGCATCTCTTAACATATCTCCATGTACGCATAGCTATAACTATCCATGTTTACTAGAATACATCGAGATATTTCAATGCAAATACAATAATCTACGTTGTGGTGTTTCAATTCAGCTAGATTCACTTTCTTGGGGAAAAATCTATCTACATATAACAGTCTACGTAGACTGATAGATAGCTACATAATTCCATCTACGTGAAGATGTGTCGATATCCATATAACAAACTACATGAAGATAAATCTGACAACATGTATGCTTTTATCTGCAGACATATCTATAGACAGAAACCAAATCACATCGTGCTATTTCAATCGCGATACATCTATTAAAGTTGATATGTTTGAATTCAGATAATTCCAACTTCTTTAAGATGCATCTATTAACATATCTCCATGTACGCATACTTATAACTATACATGTTTACCAGAATACATCGAAATATTTCAATGCAGAAACAATAATCTACGTTGTGGTGTTTCAATTCAGCTAGATTCACTTTCTTGAGGAAAAATCTATCTACATATGACAATCTACGTAGACTGATAGATATCTACATAATTCCATCTACGTGAAGATGTGTCGATATCCATATAACAAACTACATGAAGATAAATCTGACAACATGTATGCTCTTATCTGCAGACATATCTATAGACAGAAAACATATCACATCGTGCTATTTCAATCGCGATACATCTATTAAAGTAGACATGTTTGAAATCAGATATTTTCAACTTCGTTAAAATGCATCTCTTAACATATCTCCATGTACGCATAGCTATAACTATCCATGTTTACAAGAATACATCGAAATATTTCAATGCAAATACAACAATCTACGTTGTGGTGTTTCATATCAGCTAGATTTACTTTCTTGGGGAAAAATCTATCTACATATAACAGTCTACGTAGACTGATAGATAGCTACATAATTCCATCTACGTGAAGATGTGTCGATATCCATATAACAAACTACATGAAGATAAATCTGACAACATGTATGCTTTTATCTGCAGACATATCTATAGACCAAAACCATATCACATCGTGCTTTTTCAATCGCGATACATCTATTAAAGTTGATATGTTTGAATTCAGATATTTGCAACTTCGTTAAAATGCACCTCTTAACATATCTCCATGTACGCATAGCTATAACTATCCATGTTTACTAGAATACATCGAGATATTTCAATGCAAATACAATAATCTACGTTGTGGTGTTTCAATTCAGCTAGATTCACTTTCTTGAGTTAAAATCTATCTACATATGACAATCTACGTAGACTGATAGATATCTACATAATTCCATCTACGTGAAGATGTGTCGATATCCATATAACAAACTACATGAAGATAAATCTGACAACATGTATGCTTTTTATGTGCAGACATATCTATAGACATAAAGCAAATCACATCGTGCTATTTCAATCGAGATACATCTATTAAAGTTAACATGTTTGAAATCATATATTTCCTACTTCGTCAAAATGCATCTCTTAACATATCTCCATGTACGCATACTATCCATGTTTACTAGAATACATCGAGATATTTCAATGCAAATACAATAATCTACGTTGTAGTGTTTCAATTCATCTAGATTAAATTTCTTGGGGAAAAATCTATCTACATATAACAATCTACGTAGACTGATAGATATCTACATAATTCCATCTACGTGTAGATGTGTCGATATCCATATAACAAGCTACATGAAGATAAATCTGACAACATGAAAGGTTTTATCTGGAGTCATATCTTTAGACAGAAACCATATCACATCGTGCTATTTCAATCGAGATACATCTTTTAAAGTTGACATGTTTGCAATCATATATTTCCTACTTCGTCAAAATGCATCTCTTAACATATCTCCATGTACGCATACTATCCATGTTTACTAGAATACATCGAGATATTTCAATGCAAATACAATAATCTACGTTGTAGTGTTTCAATTCAGCTAGATTAACTTTCTTGGGGAAAAATCTATCTACATATGACAATCTACGTAGACTGATAGATATCTACATAATTCCATCTACGTGTAGATGTGTCGATATCCATATAACAAGCTACATGAAGATAAATCTGACAACACGTAAGGTTTTATCTGGAGACATATCTTTAGACAGAAACCATATCACATCGTGCTATTTCAATCGAAATATATCTATCAAAGTTGATATGTTTGAAATCAGATATTTTCAACTTCGTTTAGATGCATCTCTTAACATATCTCCATGTACGCATAGCTATAACTATCCGTGTTTACTAGAATACATCGAGATATTTCAATGCAAATACAATAATCTACGTTGTGGTGTTTCAATTCAGCTAGATTCACATTCTTGGGGAAAAATCTATCTACATATAACAATCTACGTAGACTGATAGATAGCTACATAATTCCATCTACGTGAAGATGTGTCGATATCCATATAACAAACTACATGAAGATAAATCTGACAACATGTATGCTTTTATCTGGAGACATATCTATAGACATAAAAGCAAATCACATCGTGCTATTTCAATCGCGATACATCTATTAAAGTTGATATGTTTGAATACAGATATTTGCAACTTCGTTAAAATGCACCTCTTTACATATCTCCATGTACGCATAGCTATAACTATCCATGTTTACTAGAATACATCGAAATATTTCAATGCAAATACAACAATCTACGTTGTGGTGTTTCAATTCAGCTAGATTTACTTTCTTGGGGAAAAATCTATCTACATATAACAGTCTACGTAGACTGATAGATAGCTACATAATTCCATCTACGTGAAGATGTGTCGATATCCATATAACAAACTACATCAAGATAAATCTGACAACATGTATTCTTTTTTCTGCAGACATATCTATAGACGAAAACCATATCACATCGTGCTTTTTGAATCGCGATACATCTATTAAAGTTGATATGTTTGAATTCAGATATTTGCAACTTCGTTAAGATGCATCTCTTAACATATCTCCATGTACGCATAGCTCTAACTATCCATGTTTACTAGAATACATCGAGATATTTCAATGCAAATACAATAATCTACGTTGTGGTGTTTCAATTACGCTAGATTCAATATCTTGGGGAAAAATCTATCTACATATAACAATCAACGTAGACTGATAGATAGCTACATAATTCCATCTACGTGAAGATGTCTCGATATCCATATAACAAACTACATGAAGATAAATCTGACAACATGTATGCTTTTATCTGCAGACATATCTATAGACAGAAACCAAATCACATCGTGCTATTTCAATCGCGATACATCTATTAAAGTTCATATGATTGAATTCAGATAATTCCAACTTCTTTAAGATGCATCTATTAACATATCTCCATGTACGCATACTTATAACAATACATGTTTACCAGAATACATCGAAATATTTCAATGCAGAAACAATAATCTACGTTGTGGTGTTTCAATTCAGATAGATTCACTTTCTTGAGGAAAAATCTATCTACATATGACAATCTACGTAGACTGATAGATATCTACATAATTCCATCTACGTGAAGATGTGTCGATATCCATATAACAAACTACATGAAGATAAATCTGAGAACATGTATGCTCTTATCTGCAGACATATCTATAGACAGAAAACATATCACATCGTGCTATTTCAATCGCGATACATCTATTAAAGTAGACATGTTTGAAATCAGATATTTTCAACTTCGTTAAAATGCATCTCTTAACATATCTCCATGTACGCATAGCTATAACTATCCATGTTTACTAGAATACATCGAAATATTTCAATGCAAATACAACAATCAACGTTGTGGTGTTTCAATTCAGTTAGATCCACTTTCATTGGGAAAAATCTATCTACGTATTACAATCTACGTAGACTGATACATAGCTACATAATTCCATCTACGTGAAGATGTGTCGATATCCATATAACAAACTACATGAAGATAAATCTGACAACATGTATGCTTTTTATGTGCAGACATATCTATAGACATAAAGCAAATCACATCGTGCTATTTCAATCGCGATACATCTATTAAAGTTGATATGTTTGAATTCAGATATTTGCAACTTCGTTAAAATGCACCTCTTAACATATCTCCATGTACGCATAGCTATAACTATCCATGTTTACTAGAATACATCGAGATATTTCAATGCAAATACAATAATCTACGTTGTGGTGTTTAAATTCAGCTAGATTCACTTTCTTGAGTTAAAATTTATCTACATATGACAATCTACGTAGACTGATAAATATCTACATAATTCCATCTACGTGAAGATGTCTCGATATCCATATTACAAACTACATGAAGATAAATCTGACAACATGTAAGCTTTTATCTGGAGACATATCTTTAGACAGAAACCAAATCAAATCGTGCTATTTCAATCGAGATACATCTATTAAAGTTGACATGTTTGAAATCAGATATTTCCAACTGCGTTAAAATGCATCTCTTAACATATCTCCATGTACGCATAGCTATAACTGTCCATGTTTACTAGAATTCATCGAGATATTTCAATGCATTACTTTCTACATATTTCAATGCAAATCTATCTACATATAACAATCTACGTAGACTGATAGATAGCTACATAATTCCATCTACGTGAAGATGTGTCGATATCCATATGACAAAATACATGAAGATAAATCTGACAACATGTATGTTTTTATCTGCAGACATATCTATAGACAGAAACCATATCACATCAATGAAGATATATCTTCTAAAGTTGAAATGTTTGAAATCAGATATTTGCAACTTCGTTAAGATGCATCTCTTAACATATCTCCATGTACCCATAGCTATAACTATCCATGTTTACTAGAATACATCGAGATATTTCAATGCAAATACAATAATCTACGTTATTGTGTTTCAATTCAGCTAGATTTACTTTCTTGGGGAAAAATCTATCTACATATAACAGTCTACGTAGACTGATAGATAGCTACATAATTCCATCTACGTGAAGATGTGTCGATATCCATATAACAAACTACATGAAGATAAATCTGACAACATGTATGCTTTTATCTGCAGACATATCTATAGACCAAAACCATATCACATCGTGCTATTTCAATCGCGATACATCTATTAAAGTTGATATGTTTGAATTCAGATATTTGCAACTTCGTTAAGATGCATCTCTTAACATATCTCCATGTAAGCATAGCTCTAACTATCCATGTTTACTAGAATACATCGAGATATTTCAATGCAAATACAATAATCTACGTTGTGGTGTTTCAATTCCGCTAGATTCAATATCTTGGGGAAAAATCTATCTACATATAACAATCAACGTAGACTGATAGATAGCTACATAATTCCATCTACGTGAAGATGTCTCGATATCCATATAACAAACTACATGAAGATAAATCTGACAACATGTAAGCTTTTATCTGGAGACATATCTTTAGACAGAAACCAAATCTCATCGTGCTATTTCAATCGAGATACATCTTTTAAAGTTCACATGTTTGAAATCAGATATTTCCAACTTCGTTAAAATGCATCTCTTAACATATCTCCATGTACGCATAGCTATAACTATCCATGTTTACTAGAATACATCGAGATATTTCAATGCAAATACAATAATCTACGTTGTGGTGTTTCAATTCAGCTAGATTCACTTTCTTGGGGAAAAATCTATCTACATATAACAGTCTACGTAGACTGATAGATAGCTACATAATTCCATCTACTTGAAGATGTGTCGATATCCATATAACAAACTACATGAAGATAAATCTGACAACATGTATGCTTTTATCTGCAGACATATCTATAGACAGAAACCAAATCACATCGTGCTATTTCAATCGCGATACATCTATTAAAGTTGATATGTTTGAATTCAGATAATTCCAACTTCTTTAAGATGCATCTATTAACATATCTCCATCTACGCATACTTATAACTATACATGTTTACCAGAATACATCGAAATATTTCAATGCAGAAACAATAATCTACGTTGTGGTGTTTCAATTCAGCTAGATTCACTTTCTTGAGGAAAAATCTATCTACATATGACAATCTACGTAGACTGATAGATATCTACATAATTCCATCTACGTGAAGATGTGTCGATATCCATATAACAAACTACATGAAGATAAATCTGACAACATGTATGCTCTTATCTGCAGACATATCTATAGACAGAAAACATATCAAATCGTGCTATTTCAATCGCGATACATCTATTAAAGTAGACATGTTTGAAATCAGATATTTTCAACTTCGTTAAAATGCATCTCTTAACATATCTTCATGTACGCATAGCTATAACTATCCATGTTTACTAGAATACATCGAAATATTTCAATGCAAATACAATAATCTACGTTTTGGTGTTTCAATTCAGCTAGATTCACTTTCTTGAGTTAAAATCTATCTACATATGACAATCTACGTAGACTGATAGATATCTACATAATTCCATCTACGTGAAGATGTGTCGATATCCATATTACAAACTACATGAAGATAAATCTGACAACATGTATGCTTTTTATGTGCAGACATATCTATAGACATAAAGCAAATCACATCGTGCTATTTCAATCGCGATACATCTATTAAAGTTGATATGTTTGAATTCAGATATTTGCAACTTCGTTAAAATGCACCTCTTAACATATCTCCATGTACGCATAGCTATAACTATCCATGTTTACTAGAATACATCGAGATATTTCAATGCAAATACAATAATCTACGTTGTGGTGTTACAATTCAGCTAGATTCACTTTCTTGAGTTAAAATTTATCTACATATGACAATCTACGTAGACTGATAGATATCTACATAATTCCATCTACGTGAAGATGTGTCGATATCCATATTACAAACTACATGAAGATAAATCTGACAACATGTAAGCTTTTATCTGGAGACATATCTTTAGACAGAAACCAAATAAAATCGTGATATTTCAATCGAGATACATCTATTAAAGTTGACCTGTTTGAAATCAGATATTTCCAACTGCGTTAAAATGCATCTCTTAACATATCTCCATGTACGCATAGCTATAACTGTCCATGTTTACTAGAATTCATCGAGATATTTCAATGCATTACTTTCTACATATTTCAATGCAAATCTATCTACATATAACAATCTACGTAGACTGATAGATAGCTACATAATTCCATCTACGTGAAGATGTGTCGATATCCATATGACAAAATACATGAAGATAAATCTGACAACATGTATGTTTTTATCTGCAGACATATCTATAGACAGAAACCATATCACATCAATGAAGATATATCTTCTAAAGTTGAAATGTTTGAAATCAGATATTTGCAACTTCGTTAAGATGCATCTCTTAACATATCTCCATGTACCCATAGCTATAACTATCCATGTTTACTAGAATACATCGAGATATTTCAATGCAAATACAATAATCTACGTTGTTGTGTTTCAATTCAGCTAGATTCAATATCTTGGGGAAAAATCTATCTACATATAACAATCAACGTAGACTGATAGATAGCTACATAATTCCATCTACGTGAAGATGTCTCGATATCCATATAACAAACTACATGAAGATAAATCTGACAACATGTAAGCTTTTATCTGGAGACATATCTTTAGACAGAAACCAAATCTCATCGTGCTATTTCAATCGAGATACATCTTTTAAAGTTCACATGTTTGAAATCAGATATTTCCAACTTCGTTAAAATGCATCCTTTAACATATCTCCATGTACGCATAGCTATAACTATCCATGTTTACTAGAATACATCGAGATATTTCAATGCAAATACAATAATCTACGTTGTGGTGTTTCAATTCAGCTAGATTCACTTTCTTGGGGAAAAATCTATCTACATATAACAGTCTACGTAGACTGATAGATAGCTACATAATTCCATCTACGTGAAGATGTGTCGATATCCATATAACAAACTACATGAAGATAAATCTGACAACATGTATGCTTTTATCTGCAGACATATCTATAGACAGAAACCAAATCACATCGTGCTATTTCAATCGCGATACATCTATTAAAGTTGATATGTTTGAATTCAGATAATTCCAACTTCTTTAAGATGCATCTATTAACATATCTCCATGTACGCATACTTATAACTATACATGTTTACCAGAATTCATCGAAATATTTCAATGCAGAAACAATAATCTACGTTGTGGTGTTTCAATTCAGCTAGATTCACTTTCTTGAGGAAAAATCTATCTACATATGACAATCTACGTAGACTGATAGATATCTACATAATTCAATCTACGTGAAGATGTGTCGATATCCATATAACAAACTACATGAAGATAAATCTGACAACATGTATGCTCTTATCTGCAGACATATCTATAGACAGAAAACATATCACATCGTGCTATTTCAATCGCGATACATCTATTAAAGTAGACATGTTTGAAATCAGATATTTTCAACTTCGTTAAAATGCATCTCTTAACATATCTTCATGTACGCATAGCTATAACTATCCATGTTTACTAGAATACATCGAAATATTTCAATGCAAATACAATAATCTATGTTTTGGTGTTTCAATTCAGCTAGATTCACTTTCTTGAGTTAAAATCTATCTACATATGACAATCTACGTAGACTGATAGATATCTACATAATTCCATCTACGTGAAGATGTGTCGATATCCATATTACAAACTACATGAAGATAAATCTGACAACATGTATGCTTTTTATGTGCAGACATATCTATAGACATAAAGCAAATCACATCGTGCTATTTCAATCGCGATACATCTATTAAAGTTGATATGCTTGAATTCAGATATTTGCAACTTCGTTAAAATGCACCTCTTAACATATCTCCATGTACGCATAGCTATAACTATCCATGTTTACTAGAATACATCGAGATATTTCAATGCAAATACAATAATCTACGTTGTGGTGTTACAATTCAGCTAGATTCACTTTCTTGAGTTAAAATTTATCTACATATGACAATCTACGTAGACTGATAGATATCTACATAATTCCATCTACGTGAAGATGTGTCGATATCCATATAACAAACTACATGAAGATAAATCTGACAACATGTATGCTTTTTATGTGCAGACATATCTATAGACATAAAGCAAATCACATCGTGCTATTTCAATCGAGATACATCTATTAAAGTTGACATGTTTGCAATCATATATTTCCTACTTCGTCAAAATGCATCTCTTAACATATCTCCATGTACGCATACTATCCATGTTTACTAGAATACATCGAGATATTTCAATGCAAATACAATAATCTACGTTGTAGTGTTTCAATTCATCTAGATTAAATTTCTTGGGGAATAATCTATCTACATATGACAATCTACGTAGACTGATAGATATCTACATAATTCCATCTACGTGTAGATGTGTCGATATCCATATAACAAGCTACATGAAGATAAATCTGACAATATGAAAGGTTTTATCTGCAGATATATCTTTAGACAGAAACCATATCACATCGTGCTATTTCAATCGAGATACATCTTTTAAAGTTGACATGTTTGCAATCATATATTTCCTACTTCGTCAAAATGCATCTCTTAACATATCTCCATGTACGCATACTATCCATGTTTACTAGAATACATCGAGATATTTCAATGCAAATACAATAATCTACGTTGTAGTGTTTCAATTCAGCTAGATTAACTTTCTTGGGGAAAAATCTATCTACATATGACAATCGACGTAGACTGATAGATATCTACATAATTCCATCTACGTGTAGATGTGTCGATATCCATATAACAAGCTACATAAAGATAAATCTGACAACATGTAAGGTTTTATCTGGAGACATATCTTTAGACAGAAACCATATCACATCGTGCTATTTCAATCGAAATATATCTATCAAAGTTGATATGTTTGAAATCAGATATTTTCAACTTCGTTTAGATGCATCTCTTAACATATCTCCATGTACGCATAGCTATAACTATCCGTGTTTACTAGAATACATCGAGATATTTCAATGCAAATCCAATAATCTACGTTGTGGTGTTTTAATTCAGCTAGATTCACATTCTTGGGGAAAAATCTATCTACATATAACAATCTACGTAGACTGATAGATAGCTACATAATTCCATCTACGTGAAGATGTGTCGATATCCATATAACAAACTACATGAAGATAAATCTGACAACATGTATGCTTTTATCTGGAGACATATCTATAGACATAAAGCAAATCACATCGTGCTATTTCAATCGCGATACATCTATTAAAGTTGATATGTTTGAATACAGATATTTGCAACTTCGTTAAAATGCACCTCTTTACATATCTCCATGTACGCATAGCTATAACTATCCATGTTTACTAGAATACATCGAAATATTTCAATGCAAACACAATAATCTAAGTTGTGGTGTTTCAATTCAGCTAGATTCACTTTAATGGGGAAAAATCTATCTACATATAACAATCTACGTGAACTGAAAGATAGCGACATAATTCCATCTACGTGAAGATGTGTCGATATCCATATAACAAGCTACATGAAGATAAATCTGACAACATGTAAGGTTTTATCTGGAGACATATCTTTAGACAGAAACCATATCACATCGTGCTATTTCAATCGAGATATATCTATTAAAGTTGATATGCTTGAAATCAGATATTTTCAACTTCGTTAAGATGCATCTCTTAACATATCTCCATGTACGCAGAGCTATAACTATCCATGTTTACTAGAATACATCGAGATATTTCAATGCAAATACAATAATCTACGCTGTGGTGTTTCAATTCAGCTAGATTCACTTTCTTGAGCAAAAATCTATCTACATATGACAATCTACGTAGACTGATAGATATCTACATAATTCCATCTACGTGAAGATGTGTCGATATCCATATAACAAACTACATGAAGATAAATCTGACAACATGTATGCTTTTTATGTGCAGACATACCTATAGACCTAAAGCAAATCACATCGTGCTATTTCAATCGAGATACATCTATTATAGTTGATATGTTTGCAAACATATATTTCCAACTTCGATAAAATGCATCTCTTAACATATCTCCATGTACTCATAGCTATAACTATCCATGTTTACTAGAATACATCGAGATATTTCAATGCAAATACAATAATCTACGTTGTGGTGTTACAATTCAGATAGATTCACTTTCTTGTGGAAAAATCTATCTATATACAACAATCTGCGTAGACTGATAGATAGCTACATAATTCCATCAACGTGAAGATGTGTCGATATCCATATAACAAACTACATCAAGATAAATCTGACAACATGTAATCTTTTATCTGGAGACATATGTTAAGACAGAAACCAAATTTCATCGTGCTATTTCAATCTAGATAAATCTGTTAAAGTTGATATGTTTGAAATCAGCTATTTGCAACTTCGTTAAGAATCATCTCTTAACATATCTCCATGTGCGCATAGCAACAACTATCCATGTTTACTAAAATACCTCGAAATATTTCAATGCAAATACAACAATCTACGTTGTGGTGTCTCAATTCAGCTAGATCCACTTTCTTTGGGAAAAATCTATCTACGTATGACAATCTACGTAGACTGACAAATTGCTACATAATTCCATCTACGTGAAGATGTGTCGATATCCATATAACAAACTACATGAAGATACATCTGACAACATGTATGAATTTTATGTGCAGACATATCTATAGACATAAAGCAAATCACATCGTGCTATTTCAATCGAGATACATCTATTAAAGTTGACACGTTTGAAATCAGATATTTTCAACTTCGTTAAGATGCATCCTTTACGATATCTCCATGTACACATAGCTATAACTATCCATGCTTACTAGAATACATCGAGATTATTCAATGCAGTTCTCAGTACGAGAAGAACCGCAGGTTAAGACATTTGGATTTCAATGTTGTTGTGTTTCAATTCAGCTAGATTCACTTTCATGGGGAAAAATCTATCTGCATATGACAATCTACGTAGACTGATAGATATCTACATAATTCCATCTACGTGAAGATGTGTCGATATCCATATAACAAGCTACATGAAGATAAATCTGACAACATGTATGCTTTTAACTGGAGACATATCTTTAGACAGAAAACATATCACATCGTGCTATTTCAATCGCGATACATCTATTAAAGTTGACATGTTTGAAATCAGATATTTCCAACTTCGTTAAAATGCATCTCTTAACATATCTCCATGTACGCATAGCTATAACTATCCATCTTTACTAGAATACATCGAGATATTTCAATGCAAATACAATAATCTACGTTGTGGTGTTTCAAGTCATCTAGATACACTTTATTTGGGAAATATCTATCTACATATAACAATCAACGTAGACTGATAGATAGCTACATAATTCCATCTACGTGAAGATGTCTCGATATCCATATAACAAACTACATGAAGATAAATCTGACAACATGTAAGCTTTTATCTGGAGACATATCTTTAGACAGAAACCAAATCTCATCGTGCTATTTCAATCGAGATACATCTTTTAAAGTTCACATGTTTGATATCAGATATTTCCAACTTCGTTAAAATGCATCTCTTAACATATCTCCATGTACGCATAGCTATAACTATCCATGTTTACTAGAATACATCGAGATATTTCAATGCAAATACAATAATCTACGTTGTGGTGTTTCAATTCAGCTAGATTCACTTTCTTGGGGAAAAATCTATCTACATATAACAGTCTACGTAGACTGATAGATAGCTACATAATTCCATCTACGTGAAGATGTGTCGATATCCATATAACAAACTACATGAAGATAAATCTGACAACATGTATGCTTTTATCTGCAGACATATCTATAGACAGAAATCAAATCACATCGTGCTATTTCAATCGCGATACATCTATTAAAGTTGATATGTTTGAATTCAGATATTTGCAACTTCGTTAAAATGCACGTCTTAACATATCTCCATGTACGCATAGCTATAACTATCCATGTTTACTAGAATACATCGAGATATTTCAATGCAAATACAATATTCCACGTTGTGGTGTTTCAATTCAGCTAGATTCACTTTCTTAGGGAAAAATCTATCTACATATGACAATCTACGTAGACTAATAGAAAGCTACATAATTCCATCTACGTGAAGATGTGTCGATATCAATATAACAAGCTTCATGAATATAAATCTGACAACATGTAAACTTTTATCTGGAGACATATCTTTAGACAGAAACCAAATCACATCGTGCTATTTCAATCGAGATACATCTATTAAAGTTGACATGTTTGAAATCAGATATTTCCAACTTCGTTAAGATGCATCTCTTAACATATCTCCATGTACGCATAACTATCACTATCCATGTTTACTAGAATACATAGAGATATTTCAATGCAAATACAATAATCTTCGTTGAGGTGTTTCAATTCAGCTATATTCACTATCTTGGGGAAAAATCTATCTACATATGACAATCTACGTAGACTGATAGATAGCTACATAATTCCATCTACGTGAAGATGTGTCGATATCCATATAACAAATTACATGAAGATAAATCAGACAACATGTATGCATTTATGTGCATACATATCTATAGACAGAAACCATATCACATCGTGCTATTTCAATCGAGATATATCTATTAAAGTTGATATGTTTGAAATCAGATATTTTCAACTTCGTTAAGATGCATGTCTTAACATATCTCCATGTACGCAGAGCTATAACTATCCATGATTACTAGAATACATCGAGATATTTCAATGCAAATACAATAATCTACGTTGTGGTGTTTCAATTCAGCTAGATTCACTTTCTTGAGGAAAAATCTATCTAGATCTGACAATCTACGTAGACTGATAGATACCTACATAATTCCATCTACGTGAAGATGTGTCGATATCCATATAACAAACTACATGAAGATAAATCTGACAACATGTATGTTTTATGTGCAGACATATCAATAGACATAAAGCAATTCACATCGTGCTATTTCAATCGAGATACATCTATTAAAGTTGACACGTTTGAAATCAGATATTTCCAACTTCGTTAAGATGCATCCCTTAAGATATCTCCATGTATGCATAGCTATAACTATCCATGCTTACTAGAATACATCGAGATTATTCAATGCAGTTCTCAGTACGAGAAGAACCGCAGGTTCAGACATTTGGATTTCAATGTTGTGGTGTTTCAATTCAGCTAGATTCACTTTCTTGGGGAAAAATCTATCTACATATAACAATCTACGTAGACTCATAGATAGCTACATAATTCCATCTACGTGAAAATGTGTCGACATCCATATAACAAGCTACATGAAGATAAATCTGACAACATGTAAGCTTTTATCTGGAGACATATCTTTAGACAGAAACCAAATCACATCGTGCTATTTCAATCGAGATACATCTATTAATGTTGATATGTTTGAAATCAGATATTTGTAACTTCGTTAAGATGCATCTCTTAACATATCTCCATGTACGCATAGCTATAACTATCCATGTTTACTAGAATACATCGAGATATTTCAATGCAAATACAATATTCTACGTTGTGGTGTTTCAATTCAGCTAGATTCACTTTCTTGGGCAAAAATCTATCTACATATGACAATCTACGTAGACTGATAGATAGATACATAATTCCATCTACGTGAAGATGTGTCGATATCCATATAACAAACTACATGAAGATTAATCTGACAACATGTATGCTTTTATCTGGAGACATATCTATAGACATAAACCAAATTACTTCGTGCTATTTCAATCGAGATACATCTATTAAAGTTGAAATTTTTGAAATAAGATATTTCCAACTTCGCTAAGATGCATCTCTTAACATATCTCCATGTACGCATAGCTATCACTATCCATGTTTACTAGAATACATCGAGCTATTTCAATGCAAATACAATAATCTACGTTGTGGTGTTACAATTCAGCTAGATACAATTTCTTGGGGAAAAATCTATCTACATATGACAATCCACGTAGACTGATAGATAGCTACATAATTCCATCTACGTGAAGATGTGTCGATATCCATATAACAAACTACATGAAGATAAATTTGACAATATGTATGCTTTTATGTGCAGACATATGTTTAGACAGAAACCATATGACATCGCGCTTTTGCAATCGAGAAACATCTATTAAAGTTGAAATGTTTGAAATCAGATAGTTGCAACTTCGTTAAGATGCATCTCTTAACATATCTCCATGTTCGCATAGCTATAACTATCCATGTTTACTAGAATACATTGAGATATTTCAATGCAAATACAATAATCTACGTTGTGGTGTTTCAATTCAGCTAGATACACTTTCTTTGGGAAAAATCTATCTACATATGACAATCTACGTAGACTGATAGATAGCTACATTATTCCATCTACGTGAAGATGTGTTGATATCCATATAACAAACTACATGAAGATAAATCTGACAACATGTATGCTTTTAGGTGCAGACATATCTTTAGACAGAAACCATATGACATCGTTCTATTGCAATCGAGATACATCTATTAAAGTTGACATGTTTGAAATCAGATAGTTGCAACTTCGTTAAGATGCACCTCTTAACATATCTCCATGTACCCATAGCTATTACTATCCATGTTTACTAGAATACATCGAGATATTTCAATGCAAATACAATAATCTACGTTGTGGTGTTTCAATTCTGCTAGATACAATTTCTTGGGGAAAAATCTATCTACATATGACAATCCACGTAGACTGATTGATAGCTACATAATTCCATCTACGTGAAGATGTGTCGATATCCATATAACAAACTACATGAAGATAAATCTGACAACATGTATGCTTTCATTTGCAAACATATCTATAGACAGAAACCTTATCACATCGTGCTATTTCAATTGAGATACATCTTTTAAAGTTGATATGTTTGATATCAGATAGTTGCAACTTCGTTAAGATACATCTCTTAACATATCTCCATGTACGCATAGCTATAACTATCCTTGTTTACTAGAATACGTCGAGATATTTCAATGCAAATACAATAATCTACGTTGTTGTGTTTCAATTCAGCTAGATACAATTTCTTGGGGAAAAATCTATCTACATATGACAATCCACGAAGACTGATAGATAGCTACATAATTCCATCTACGTGAAGATGTGTCGATGTCCATATAGCAAACTTCATGAAGATAAATCTGACAACATGTATGCTTTTATGTGCAGACATATCTTTAGACAGAAACCATATGACATCGTTCTATTGAAATTGAGATACATCTATTAAAGCTGATATGTTTGAAATCAGATAGTTGCAACTTCGTTAAGATGCATCTCTTAACATATCTCCATGTACTCATAGCTATAACTATCCATGTTTAGTAGAATATATCGAGATATTTCAATGCAAATACAATATTCTACGTTGTGGTGTTTCATTTCAGCTAGATTCACTTTGTTGGGGAAAAATCTATCTACATATGACAATCTACGAAGACTGATAGATAGCTACATAATTCCATCTACGTGAAGATGTGTTGATATCCATATAACAAACTACATGAAGATAAATCTGACAACATGTAAGCTTTTGTCTGCTTACATATCTACAGACAGAAACCATATCACATCGTGCTATTTCAATCGAGATACATCTATTCAAGCTGAAATGTTTGAAATCAGATCCTTGCAACATCGTTAAGATGCATCTCTTAACATTTCTCCATGTACGCATAGCTATATCTATCCATGTTTACTAGAATACATCGAGATATTTCAATGCAAATACGATAATCTACGTTGTGGTGTTTCAATTCAGCTAGATTCACTTTATTGTGGAAAAATATATCTACATATGACAATCTACGTAGACTGATAGATAGCTACATAATTCCATCTACGTGAAGATGTGACGATATCCATATAACAAGCTACATGAAGATAAATCTGACAACATGTATACTTTTATCTGGAGACATATCTTTAGACAGAAAACAAATCGCATCGTGCTTTTTCAATCGAGATATATCTATTAAAGCTGACATGTTTGAAATCAGATATTTCCAACTTCGTTAAGATGCATCTCTTAACATATCTCCATGTACGCATAGCTATAACTATCCTTGTTTACTAGAATACATCGAGATATTTCAATGCAAATACAATAATCTACGTTGTGGTGTTTCAATTCAGGTAGATACACTTTCTTTGGGAAAAATCTATCTACATATGACAATCTACGTAGACTGATAGATAGCTACATAATTCCATCTACGTGAAGATGTATCGATATTCATATAACAAATTACATGAAGATAAATCTGACAACATGTATGCTTTCATGTGCAGACATATCTATAGACAGAAACCATATCACATCGTGCTATTTAAATCGAGATACATCTTTTAAAATTGATATGTTGGAAATCATATATTTGCAAATTCGTTAAGATGCATCTCTTAACATATCTCCATGTACGCATAGCTATAACTATCCATGTTTACTAGAATACATCGAGATATTTCAATGCAAATACAATAATCTACGTTGTGGTGTTTCAATTCAGCTAGATACAATTTCTTGGGGAAAAATCTATCTACATATGACAATCCACGTAGACTGATAGATAGCTACATAATTCCATCTACGTGAAGATGTGTCGATATCCATATAACAAGCTACATGAAGATAAATCTGACAACAAGAATACTTTTATCTGGAGACATATCTTTAGACAGAAAACAAATCGCATCGTGCTATTTCAATCGAGATACATCTATTAAAGTTGACATGTTTGAAATCATATATTTCCAAGTTCGTTAAGATGCATCTCTTAACATATCTCCATGTACGCATAGCTATAACTATCCTTGTTTACTAGAATACATCGAGCTATTTCAATGCAAATACAATAATCTACGTTGTGGTGTTTCAATTCAGCTAGATACACTTTCTTTGGGAAAAATCTATCTACATATGACAATCTACGTAGACTGATAGATAGCTACATTATTCCATCTACGTGAAGATGTGTTGATATCCATATAACAAACTACATGAAGATAAATCTGACAACATGTATGCTTTTATGTGCAGACATATCTTTAGAGAGAAACCATATGACATCGTTCTATTGCAATCGAGATACATCTATTAAAGTTGACATGTTTGAAATCAGATATTTCCAACTTCGTTAAGATGCATCTCTTAACATATCTCCATGTACCCATAGCTATTACTATCCATGTTTACTAGAGTACATCGAGATATTTCAATGCAAATACAATAATCTACGTTGTGGTGTTTCAATTCAGCTAGATTCACTATCTTGGGGAAAAATCTATCTTCATATGAAAATCTACGTAGACTGATAGATAGATACATAATTCCATCTACGTGAAGATGTGTTGATATCCATATAACAAACTTCATGAAGATAAATCTGACAACATGTATGCTTTTATGTGCAGACATATCTTTAGACAGAAACCATATGACATCGTTCTATTGAAATTGAGATACATCTATTAAAGTTGACATGTTTGAAATCAGATATTTCCAACTTCGTTAAGATGCATCTCTTAACATATCTCCATGTACAAATAGCTATAACAGTCCATGTTTACTAGAGTACATCGAGATATTTCAATGCAAATACAATAATCTACGTTGTGGTGTTTCAATTCAGCTAGATTCACTTTCTTGGGGAAAAATCTATCTACATATGAAAATCTACGTAGACTGATAGATAGCTACATAATTCCATCTACGTGAAGATGTGTCGATATCCATATAACAAACTACATGAAGATAAATCTGACAACATGTATGCTTTCATGTGCAGACATATCTATAGACAGAAACCATATCACATCGTGCTATTTAAATCGAGATACATCTTTTAAAATTGATATGTTTGAAATCATATATTTGCAACTTCGTTAAGATGCATCTCTTAACATATCTCCATGTACGCATAGCTATAACTATCCTTGTTTACTAGAATACATCGAGCTCTTTCAATGCAAATACAATAATCTACGTTGTGGTGTTTCAATTCAGCTAGATACACTTTCTTTGGGAAAAATCTATCTACATATGACAATCTACGTAGACTTATAGATAGCTACATTATTCCATCTACGTGAAGATGTGTCGATATCCATATAAGAAACTACATGAAGATAAATCTGACAACATGTATGCTTTTATGTGCAGACATATCTTTAGAGCGAAACCATATGACATCGTTCTATTGCAATCGAGATACATCTATTAAAGTTGACATGTTTGAAATCAGATATTTCCAACTTCGTTAAGATGCATCTCTTAACATATCTCCATGTAGCCATAGCTATTACTATCCATGTTTACTAGAGTACATCGAGATATTTCAATGCAAATACAATAATCTACGTTGTGGTGTTTCAATTCAGCTAGATTCACTTACTTGGGGAAAAATCTATCTACATATGACAATCTACGTAGACTGATAGATAGCTGCATTATCCCATCTACGTGAAGATGTATCGATATTCATATAACAAATTACATGAAGATAAATCTGACAACATGTATGCTTTCATTTGCAGACATATCTTTAGACAGAAACCATATGACATCGTTCTATTGCAATCGAGATACATCTATTAAAGTTGACATGTTTGAAATAAGGTATTTCCAACTTCGTTAAGATGCATCTGTTAACATATCTCCATGTACCCATAGTTATAACTATCCATGTTTACTAGAGTACATCGAGATAATTCAATGCAAATACAATAATCTACGTTGTGGTGTTTCAATTCAGCTAGATTCACTTTCTTGGGGAAAAATCTATCTACATATGAAAATCTACGTAGACTGATAGATAGCTACATAATTCCATCTACGTGAAGATGTGTCGATATCCATATAACAAACTACATGAAGATAAATCTGACAACATGTATGCTTTCATTTGCAGACATATCTATATAAAGAAACCATATCACATCGTGCTATTTCAATCGAGATACATCTTTTAAAGTTGATATGTTTGAAATCATATATTTGCAACTTCGTTAAGATGCATCTCTTAACATATCTCCACGTACGCATAGCTATAACTATCCATGTTTACTAGAATACATCGAGATATTTCAATGCAAATACAATAATCTAAGTTGTGGTGTTTCAATTCAGCTAGATACAATTTCTTGGGGAAAAATCTATCTACATATGACAATCCACGTAGACTGATAGATAGCTACATAATTCGATCTACGTGAAGATGTGTCGATATCCATATAACATGCTACATGAAGATAAATCTGACAACAAGTATACTTTTATCTGGAGACATATCTTTAGACAGAAAACAAATCGCATCGTGCTATTTCAATCGAGATACATCTATTAAAGTTGACATGTTTGAAATCATATATTTCGAAGTTCGTTAAGATGCATCTCTTAACATATCTCCATGTACGCATAGCTATAACTATCCTTGTTTACTAGAATACATCGAGCTATTTCAATGCAAATACAATAATCTACGTTGTGGTGTTTCAATTCAGCTAGATACACTTTCTTTGGGAAAAATCTATCTACATATGACAATCTACGTAGACTGATAGATAGCTACATTATTCCATCTACGTGAAGATGTGTCGATATCCATATAACAAACTACATGAAGATTAATCTGACAACATGTATGCTTTTATCTGGAGACATATCTATAGACATAAACCAAATTACTTCGTGCTATTTCAATCGAGATACATCTATTAAAGTTGAAATTTTTGAAATAAGATATTTCCAACTTCGCTAAGATGCATCTCTTAACATATCTCCATGTACGCATAGCTATCACTATCCATGTTTACTAGAATACATCGAGCTATTTCAATGCAAATACAATAATCTACGTTGTGGTGTTACAATTCAGCTAGATACAATTTCTTGGGGAAAAATCTATCTACATATGACAATCCACGTAGACTGATAGATAGCTACATAATTCCATCTACGTGAAGATGTGTCGATATCCATATAACAAACTACATGAAGATAAATTTGACAATATGTATGCTTTTATGTGCAGACATATGTTTAGACAGAAACCATATGACATCGCGCTTTTGCAATCGAGAAACATCTATTAAAGTTGAAATGTTTGAAATCAGATAGTTGCAACTTCGTTAAGATGCATCTCTTAACATATCTCCATGTTCGCATAGCTATAACTATCCATGTTTACTAGAATACATTGAGATATTTCAATGCAAATACAATAATCTACGTTGTGGTGTTTCAATTCAGCTAGATACACTTTCTTTGGGAAAAATCTATCTACATATGACAATCTACGTAGACTGATAGATAGCTACATTATTCCATCTACGTGAAGATGTGTTGATATCCATATAACAAACTACATGAAGATAAATCTGACAACATGTATGCTTTTAGGTGCAGACATATCTTTAGACAGAAACCATATGACATCGTTCTATTGCAATCGAGATACATCTATTAAAGTTGACATGTTTGAAATCAGATAGTTGCAACTTCGTTAAGATGCACCTCTTAACATATCTCCATGTACCCATAGCTATTACTATCCATGTTTACTAGAATACATCGAGATATTTCAATGCAAATACAATAATCTACGTTGTGGTGTTTCAATTCTGCTAGATACAATTTCTTGGGGAAAAATCTATCTACATATGACAATCCACGTAGACTGATTGATAGCTACATAATTCCATCTACGTGAAGATGTGTCGATATCCATATAACAAACTACATGAAGATAAATCTGACAACATGTATGCTTTCATTTGCAAACATATCTATAGACAGAAACCTTATCACATCGTGCTATTTCAATTGAGATACATCTTTTAAAGTTGATATGTTTGATATCAGATAGTTGCAACTTCGTTAAGATACATCTCTTAACATATCTCCATGTACGCATAGCTATAACTATCCTTGTTTACTAGAATACGTCGAGATATTTCAATGCAAATACAATAATCTACGTTGTTGTGTTTCAATTCAGCTAGATACAATTTCTTGGGGAAAAATCTATCTACATATGACAATCCACGAAGACTGATAGATAGCTACATAATTCCATCTACGTGAAGATGTGTCGATGTCCATATAGCAAACTTCATGAAGATAAATCTGACAACATGTATGCTTTTATGTGCAGACATATCTTTAGACAGAAACCATATGACATCGTTCTATTGAAATTGAGATACATCTATTAAAGCTGATATGTTTGAAATCAGATAGTTGCAACTTCGTTAAGATGCATCTCTTAACATATCTCCATGTACTCATAGCTATAACTATCCATGTTTAGTAGAATATATCGAGATATTTCAATGCAAATACAATATTCTACGTTGTGGTGTTTCATTTCAGCTAGATTCACTTTGTTGGGGAAAAATCTATCTACATATGACAATCTACGAAGACTGATAGATAGCTACATAATTCCATCTACGTGAAGATGTGTTGATATCCATATAACAAACTACATGAAGATAAATCTGACAACATGTAAGCTTTTGTCTGCTTACATATCTACAGACAGAAACCATATCACATCGTGCTATTTCAATCGAGATACATCTATTCAAGCTGAAATGTTTGAAATCAGATCCTTGCAACATCGTTAAGATGCATCTCTTAACATTTCTCCATGTACGCATAGCTATATCTATCCATGTTTACTAGAATACATCGAGATATTTCAATGCAAATACGATAATCTACGTTGTGGTGTTTCAATTCAGCTAGATTCACTTTATTGTGGAAAAATATATCTACATATGACAATCTACGTAGACTGATAGATAGCTACATAATTCCATCTACGTGAAGATGTGACGATATCCATATAACAAGCTACATGAAGATAAATCTGACAACATGTATACTTTTATCTGGAGACATATCTTTAGACAGAAAACAAATCGCATCGTGCTTTTTCAATCGAGATATATCTATTAAAGCTGACATGTTTGAAATCAGATATTTCCAACTTCGTTAAGATGCATCTCTTAACATATCTCCATGTACGCATAGCTATAACTATCCTTGTTTACTAGAATACATCGAGATATTTCAATGCAAATACAATAATCTACGTTGTGGTGTTTCAATTCAGCTAGATACACTTTCTTTGGGAAAAATCTATCTACATATGACAATCTACGTAGACTGATAGATAGCTACATAATTCCATCTACGTGAAGATGTATCGATATTCATATAACAAATTACATGAAGATAAATCTGACAACATGTATGCTTTCATGTGCAGACATATCTATAGACAGAAACCATATCACATCGTGCTATTTAAATCGAGATACATCTTTTAAAATTGATATGTTGGAAATCATATATTTGCAAATTCGTTAAGATGCATCTCTTAACATATCTCCATGTACGCATAGCTATAACTATCCATGTTTACTAGAATACATCGAGATATTTCAATGCAAATACAATAATCTACGTTGTGGTGTTTCAATTCAGCTAGATACAATTTCTTGGGGAAAAATCTATCTACATATGACAATCCACGTAGACTGATAGATAGCTACATAATTCCATCTACGTGAAGATGTGTCGATATCCATATAACAAGCTACATGAAGATAAATCTGACAACAAGAATACTTTTATCTGGAGACATATCTTTAGACAGAAAACAAATCGCATCGTGCTATTTCAATCGAGATACATCTATTAAAGTTGACATGTTTGAAATCATATATTTCCAAGTTCGTTAAGATGCATCTCTTAACATATCTCCATGTACGCATAGCTATAACTATCCTTGTTTACTAGAATACATCGAGCTATTTCAATGCAAATACAATAATCTACGTTGTGGTGTTTCAATTCAGCTAGATACACTTTCTTTGGGAAAAATCTATCTACATATGACAATCTACGTAGACTGATAGATAGCTACATTATTCCATCTACGTGAAGATGTGTTGATATCCATATAACAAACTACATGAAGATAAATCTGACAACATGTATGCTTTTATGTGCAGACATATCTTTAGAGAGAAACCATATGACATCGTTCTATTGCAATCGAGATACATCTATTAAAGTTGACATGTTTGAAATCAGATATTTCCAACTTCGTTAAGATGCATCTCTTAACATATCTCCATGTACCCATAGCTATTACTATCCATGTTTACTAGAGTACATCGAGATATTTCAATGCAAATACAATAATCTACGTTGTGGTGTTTCAATTCAGCTAGATTCACTATCTTGGGGAAAAATCTATCTTCATATG
Organism: Unio pictorum; assembly: GCA_030141615.1. Taxonomy (NCBI): domain Eukaryota; kingdom Metazoa; phylum Mollusca; class Bivalvia; order Unionida; family Unionidae; genus Unio; species Unio pictorum. The sequence goes on from JARLTB010000308.1 coordinate 564,552, forward strand.
AAAATCTACGTAGACTGATAGATAGATACATAATTCCATCTACGTGAAGATGTGTTGATATCCATATAACAAACTTCATGAAGATAAATCTGACAACATGTATGCTTTTATGTGCAGACATATCTTTAGACAGAAACCATATGACATCGTTCTATTGAAATTGAGATACATCTATTAAAGTTGACATGTTTGAAATCAGATATTTCCAACTTCGTTAAGATGCATCTCTTAACATATCTCCATGTACAAATAGCTATAACAGTCCATGTTTACTAGAGTACATCGAGATATTTCAATGCAAATACAATAATCTACGTTGTGGTGTTTCAATTCAGCTAGATTCACTTTCTTGGGGAAAAATCTATCTACATATGAAAATCTACGTAGACTGATAGATAGCTACATAATTCCATCTACGTGAAGATGTGTCGATATCCATATAACAAACTACATGAAGATAAATCTGACAACATGTATGCTTTCATGTGCAGACATATCTATAGACAGAAACCATATCACATCGTGCTATTTAAATCGAGATACATCTTTTAAAATTGATATGTTTGAAATCATATATTTGCAACTTCGTTAAGATGCATCTCTTAACATATCTCCATGTACGCATAGCTATAACTATCCTTGTTTACTAGAATACATCGAGCTCTTTCAATGCAAATACAATAATCTACGTTGTGGTGTTTCAATTCAGCTAGATACACTTTCTTTGGGAAAAATCTATCTACATATGACAATCTACGTAGACTTATAGATAGCTACATTATTCCATCTACGTGAAGATGTGTCGATATCCATATAAGAAACTACATGAAGATAAATCTGACAACATGTATGCTTTTATGTGCAGACATATCTTTAGAGCGAAACCATATGACATCGTTCTATTGCAATCGAGATACATCTATTAAAGTTGACATGTTTGAAATCAGATATTTCCAACTTCGTTAAGATGCATCTCTTAACATATCTCCATGTAGCCATAGCTATTACTATCCATGTTTACTAGAGTACATCGAGATATTTCAATGCAAATACAATAATCTACGTTGTGGTGTTTCAATTCAGCTAGATTCACTTACTTGGGGAAAAATCTATCTACATATGACAATCTACGTAGACTGATAGATAGCTGCATTATCCCATCTACGTGAAGATGTATCGATATTCATATAACAAATTACATGAAGATAAATCTGACAACATGTATGCTTTCATTTGCAGACATATCTTTAGACAGAAACCATATGACATCGTTCTATTGCAATCGAGATACATCTATTAAAGTTGACATGTTTGAAATAAGGTATTTCCAACTTCGTTAAGATGCATCTGTTAACATATCTCCATGTACCCATAGTTATAACTATCCATGTTTACTAGAGTACATCGAGATAATTCAATGCAAATACAATAATCTACGTTGTGGTGTTTCAATTCAGCTAGATTCACTTTCTTGGGGAAAAATCTATCTACATATGAAAATCTACGTAGACTGATAGATAGCTACATAATTCCATCTACGTGAAGATGTGTCGATATCCATATAACAAACTACATGAAGATAAATCTGACAACATGTATGCTTTCATTTGCAGACATATCTATATAAAGAAACCATATCACATCGTGCTATTTCAATCGAGATACATCTTTTAAAGTTGATATGTTTGAAATCATATATTTGCAACTTCGTTAAGATGCATCTCTTAACATATCTCCACGTACGCATAGCTATAACTATCCATGTTTACTAGAATACATCGAGATATTTCAATGCAAATACAATAATCTAAGTTGTGGTGTTTCAATTCAGCTAGATACAATTTCTTGGGGAAAAATCTATCTACATATGACAATCCACGTAGACTGATAGATAGCTACATAATTCGATCTACGTGAAGATGTGTCGATATCCATATAACATGCTACATGAAGATAAATCTGACAACAAGTATACTTTTATCTGGAGACATATCTTTAGACAGAAAACAAATCGCATCGTGCTATTTCAATCGAGATACATCTATTAAAGTTGACATGTTTGAAATCATATATTTCGAAGTTCGTTAAGATGCATCTCTTAACATATCTCCATGTACGCATAGCTATAACTATCCTTGTTTACTAGAATACATCGAGCTATTTCAATGCAAATACAATAATCTACGTTGTGGTGTTTCAATTCAGCTAGATACACTTTCTTTGGGAAAAATCTATCTACATATGACAATCTACGTAGACTGATAGATAGCTACATTATTCCATCTACGTGAAGATGTGTTGATATCCATATAACAAACTACATGAAGATAAATCTGACAACATGTATGCTTTTATGTGCAGACATATCTTTAGAGAGAAACCATATGACATCGTTCTATTGCAATCGAGATACATCTATTAAAGTTGACATGTTTGAAATCAGATATTTCCAACTTCGTTAAGATGCATCTCTTAACATATCTCCATGTACCCATAGCTATTACTATCCATGTTTACTAGAGTACATCGAGATATTTCAATGCAAATACAATAATCTACGTTGTGGTGTTTCAATTCAGCTAGATTCACTATCTTGGGGAAAAATCTATCTTCATATGAAAATCTACGTAGACTGATAGATAGCTACATAATTCCATCTACGTGAAGATGTGTTGATATCCATATAACAAACTTCATGAAGATAAATATGACAACATGTATGCTTTTATGTGCAGACATATCTTTAGACAGAAACCATATGACATCGTTCTATTGAAATTGAGATACATCTATTAAAGTTGACATGTTTGAAATCAGATATTTCCAACTTCGTTAAGATGCATCTCTTAACATATCTCCATGTACAAATAGCTATAACAATCCATGTTTACTAGAGTACATCGAGATATTTCAATGCAAATACAATCATCTACGTTGTGGTGTTTCAATTCAGCTAGATTCACTTTCTTGGGGAAAAATCTATCTACATATGAAAATATACGTAGACTGATAGATAGCTACATAATTCCATCTACGTGAAGATGTGTCGATATCCATATAACAAACTACATGAAGATAAATCTGACAACATGTATGCTTTCATGTGCAGACATATCTATAGACAGAAACCATATCACATCGTGCTATTTAAATCGAGATACATCTTTTAAAATTGATATGTTTGAAATCATATATTTGCAACTTCGTTAAGATGCATCTCTTAACATATCTCCATGTACGCATAGCTATAACTATCCATGTTTACTAGAATACATCGAGATATTTCAATGCAAATACAATAATCTACGTTGTGGTGTTTCAATTCAGCTAGATACAATTTCTTGGGGAAAAATCTATCTACATATGACAATCCACGTAGACTGATAGATAGCTACATAATTCCATCTACGTGAAGATGTGTCGATATCCGTATAACAAGCTACATGAAGATAAATCTGACAACAAGTATACTTTTATCTGGAGACATATCTTTAGACAGAAAACAAATCGCATCGTGCTATTTCAATCGAGATACATCTATTAAAGTTGACATGTTTGAAATCTTATATTTCCAAGTTCGTTAAGATGCATCTCTTAACATATCTCCATGTACGCATAGCTATAACTATCCTTGTTTACTAGAATACATCGAGCTATTTCAATGCAAATACAATAATCTACGTTGTGGTGTTTCAATTCAGCTAGATACACTTTCTTTGGGAAAAATCTATCTACATATGACAATCTACGTAGACTGATAGATAGCAACATTATTCCATCTACGTGAAGATGTGTTGATATCCATATAACAAACTACATGAAGATAAATCTGACAACATGTATGCTTTTATGTGCAGACATATCTTTAGAGAGAAACCATATGACATCGTTCTATTGCAATCGAGATACATCTATTAAAGTTGACATGTTTGAAATCAGATATTTCCAACTTCGTTAAGATGCATCTCTTAACATATCTCCATGTACCCATAGCTATTACTATCCATGTTTACTAGAGTACATCGAGATATTTCAATGCAAATACAATAATCTACGTTGTGGTGTTTCAATTCAGCTAGATTCACTTACTTGGGGAAGAATCTATCTACATATGACAATCTACGTAGACTGATAGATAGCTGCATTATCCCATCTACGTGAAGATGTATCGATATTCATATAACAAATTACATGAAGATAAATCTGACAACATGTATGCTTTCATTTGCAGACATATCTTTAGAGAGAAACCATATGACATCGTTCTATTGCAATCGAGATACATCTATTAAAGTTGACATGTTTGAAATAAGATATTTCCAACTTCGTTAAGATGCATCTCTTAACATATCTCCATGTACCCATAGTTATAACTATCCATGTTTACTAGAGTACATCGAGATAATTCAATGCAAATACAATAATCTACGTTGTGGTGTTTCAATTCAGCTAGATTCACTTTCTTGGGGAAAAATCTATCTACATATGAAAATCTACGTAGACTGATAGATAGCTACATAATTCCATCTACGTGAAGATGTGTCGATATCCATATAACAAACTACATGAAGATAAATCTGACAACATGTATTCTTTCATTTGCAGACATATCTATATAAAGAAACCATATCACATCGTGCTATTTCAATCGAGATACATCTTTTAAAGTTGATATGTTTGAAATCATATATTTGCAACTTCGTTAAGATGCATCTCTTAACATATCTCCACGTACGCATAGCTATAACTATCCATGTTTACTAGAATACATCGAGATATTTCAATGCAAATACAATAATCTACGTTGTGGTGTTTCAATTCAGCTAGATACAATTTCTTGGGGAAAAATCAATCTACATATGACAATCCACGTAGACTGATAGATAGCTACATAATTCCATCTACGTGAAGATGTGTCGATATCCATATAACAAACTACATGAAGATAAATCTGAGAATATGTATGCTTTTATGTGCAGACATATGTTTAGACAGAAACCATATGACATCGCTCTTTTGCAATCGAGAAACATCTATTAAAGTTGACATGTTTGAAATCAGATATTTCTAACTTCGTTTAAGATGCATCTCTTAACATATCTCCATGTACAAATAGCTATAACAATCCATGTTTACTAGAGTACATCGAGATATTTCAATGCAAATACAATAATCTACGTTGTGGTGTTTCAATTCATCTAGATTCACTTTCTTGGGGAAAAATCTATCTTCATATGACAATCTACGTAGACTGATAGACAGCTACATAATTCCATCCACGTGAAGATGTGTCGATATCCATATAACAAACTACATGAAGATAAATCTGACAACATGTATGCTTTCATTTGCAGACATATCTATATACAGAAAAAATATGACATCGTTCTATTGCAATCGAGATACATCTATTAAAGATGACATGTTTGAAATCAAATATTTCCAACTTCGTTAACATGCATCTCTTAACATATCTCCATGTACGCATATCTGTAACTATCCATGTTTACTAGAATACATCGAGATATTTCAATGCAAATACAATAATCTACGTTGTGGTGTTTCAATTCAGCTAGATTCACTTTCTTGGGGAAAAATCTATCTACATATGACAATATACGTAGACTGATAGATAGCTACATAATTCAATCTACGTGAAGATGTATCGATATTCATATAACAAATTACATGAAGATAAATTTGACAACATGTATGCTTTTATCTGCAGACATATCTATAGACAGAAACCATATCACATCGTGCTATATCAATTAATATACATCTATTAAAGTTGTAATGTTTGAAATCAGATATTTGCAACTTCGTTAAGATGCATCTCTTAACATATCTCCATGTAGGCATAGGTATAACTATCCATGTTTACTAGAATACATCGAGATATTTCAATACAAATACAATAATCTACGTTGTGGTGTTTCAATTCAGCTAGATTCACTTTCTTGGGGAAAAATCTATCTACATATGACAATCTACGTAGACTGATAGATAGCTACATAATTCCATCTACGTGAAGATGTGTCGATATCCATATAACAAACTATATGAAGACAAATCTGACAACATGTATGATTTTATCTGAAGACATATCTATAGACATAAACCAAATTACATCGTGCTATTTCAATCGAGATACATCTATTAAAGTTGAAATGTTTGATATCAGATATTTCCAACTTCGTTAAGATGTATCTCTTAACATATCTCCATGTTCCCATAGTTATAACTATCCATGTATACTAGAGTACATCGAGATATTTCAATGCAAATACAATAATCTACGTTGTGGTGTTTCAATTCAGCTAGATTCACTTTCTGGGGGAAATAATCTATCTACATATGACAATCAACCTAGACTGATAGATAGCTACATAATTCCATCTACGTGAAGATGTGTCGATATCCATATAACAAACTACATGAAGATAAATCTGTCAACATGTATGCTTTCATGTGCAGACATATCTTTATTCATAAACCAAATCGCATCGTGCTATTTCAATCGAGATACATCTATTAAAGTTGACATGTTTGAAATCAAATATTTCCAAGTTCGTTAAGATGCATCTCTTAACATATCTCCATGTACGCATAGCTATAACTATCCATGTCTACTAGAATACATCGAGAGAGTTCAATACAAATACAATAATCTAAGTTGTGGTGTTTCAATTCAGCTAGATTCACTTTCTTTGTGAAAAATCTATCTACATATGACAATCAGCATAGACTGATAGATAGCTACATAATTCCATCTACGTGAAGATGTGTCGATATCCATATAACAAACTACATGAAGATAAATCTGACAACATGTATGCTTTTATGTGCAGACATATCTTTAGACAAAAACCATTTGACATCGTGCTATTGCAATAGAGACACATCTATTAAAGTTGACATGTTTGAAATCAGATATTTCCAACTTCGTTAAGATGCATCTCTTAACATATCTCCATGTACGCATAGCTATAACTATCCATGTTTACTAGAATACATCGAGATATTTCAATGCAAGTACAATATTCTACGTTGTGGTGTTTCAATTCAGCTAGATTCACTTTCTTGGGGAAAAATCTATCTACATATAACAATCTACGTAGACTGTTAGATAGCTTCATAATTCCATCTACGTGAAGATGTGTCGATATCCATATAACAAGCTACATGAAGATAAATCTGACACCATGTAAACCTTTATCTGGAGATATATCTTTAGACAGAAACCAAATCACATCGTGCTATTTCAATCGAGATACATCTTTTAAAGTTGACATGTTTGAAATCAGATATTTCCAACTTGGTTAAGATGCATCTCTTAACATATCTCCATGTACGCATAGCTATAACTATCCATGTTTACTAGAATACATCGAGATATTTCAATGCAAGTACAATATTCTACGTTGTGGTGTTTCAATTCAGATAGATTCACTTTCTTGGGGAAAAATCTATCTACATATAACAATCTACGTAGACTGATAGATAGCTACATAATTCCATCCACGTGAATATGTGTCGATATCCATATAACAAACTACATGAAGATAAATCTGACAGCATGTAAACCTTTATCTGGAGACATATCTTTAGACAGAAACCAAATCACATCGTGCTATTACAATCGAGATACATCTATTAAAGTTGACATGTTTGAAATCAGATATTTCCAACTTGGTTAAGATGCATCTCTTAACATATCTCCATGTACGCATAGCTATAACTATCCATGTTTACTAGAGTACATCGAGATATTTCAATGCAAATACAATAATCTACATTGTGGTGTTTCAATTCAGCTAGATTCACTTTCTTGGGGAAAAATCTATCTACGTATGACAATCTACGTAGACTGATAGATAGCTACATAATTCCATCTACGTGAAGATGTGTCGATATCCATATAACAAACTACATGAAGATAAATCTGACAACATGTATGCTTTTATCTGGAGACATATCTATAGACATAAACCAAATTACATCGTGCTATTTCAATCGAGATACATCTATTAAAGTTGAAATGTTTGAAATCAGATATTTCCAACTTCGTTAAGATGCATCTCTTAACATATCTCCATGTACGCATTGCTATAACTATCCTTGTTTACTAGAAGACATCGAGATATTTCAATACCCATACAATAAGCTACGTTGCGGTGTTTCAATTCATCTAGATACACTTTCTTGGGGAAAAATCTATCTACATATGACAATCTACGTAGACTGATAGATAGCTACATAATTCCATCTACGTAAAGATGTGTCGATATCCATGTAACAAACTACATAAAGATAAATCTGACAACAAGTATGCTTTTATGTGCAGACATATCTTTAGACAGAAACCATATGACATCGTTCTATTGCAATCGAGATACATCTATTAAAGATGACATGTTTGAAATCAAATATTTCCAACTTCGTTAACATGCATCTCTTAACATATCTCCATGTACGCATATCTGTAACTATCCATGTTTACTAGAATACATCGAGATATTTCAATGCAAATACAATAATCTACGTTGTGGTGTTTCAATTCAGCTAGATTCACTTTCTTGGGGAAAAATCTATCTACACATGACAATATACGTAGACTGGTATATAGCTACATAATTCCATCTACGTGAAGTTGTATCGATATTCATATAACAAATTACATGAAGATAAATTTGACAACATGTATGCTTTCATGTGCAGACATATCTATAGACAGAAAACATATCACATCGTGCTATTTCAATCAAGATACATCTTTTAAAGTTGATATGTTTGAAATCAGACATTTGCAACTTCGTTAAGATGCATCTCTTAACATATCTCCATGTATGCATAACTGTAACTATCCATGTTTACTAGAATACATCGAGACATTTCAATGCAAATACAATCATCTACGTCGTGGTGTTTCAATTCAGATAGATACACTTTCTTGGGGAAAAATCTATCTACATATGACAATCCACGTAGACTGATAGATAGCTACATAATTCCATCTACGTGAAGATGTGTCGATATCCATATAACAAACTACATGAAGATAAATCTGGCAACATGTATGCTTTTTTGTGCAGATATATCTATAGACAGAAATCAAATCACATCGTGTTATTTCAATCGAGATAAATCTATTAAAGTTGACATGTTTGAAATCAGATATTTCCAACTTCGTTAAGATGCATCTCTTAACATATCTCCATGTACGCATAGCTATAACTATCTATGTTTACTAGAATACTTTCTTGGGGAAAAATCTATCTACATATGACAATCTACGTAGACTGATAGATAGCTACATAATTCCATCTACGTGAAGATGTGTTGATATCCATATAACAAACTACATGAAGATAAATCTGACAACATGTAAGCTTTTATCTGCAGACATATCTTTAGACAAAAACCATATCACATCGTGCTATATCAATTAATATACATCTATTAAAGTTCTAATGTTTGAAATCAGATATTTGCAACTTCGTTAAGATGCATCTCTTAACATATCTCCATGTACGCATAGGTATAACTATCCATGTTTACTAGATTACATCGAGATATTTCAATGCAAATACAAGAATCTACGTTGTGGTGTTTAAATTCAGCTAGATTCACTTTCTTGGGGAAAAATCTATCTACATATGACAATCTACGTAGACTGATAGATAGCTACATAATTCCATCTACGTGAAGATGTGTCGATATCCATATAACAAACTATATGAAGACAAATCTGACAACATGTATGCTTTTATCTGAAGACATATCTATAGACATAAACCAAATTACATCGTGCTATTTCAATCGAGATCCATCTATTAAAGTTGAAATGTTTGATATCAGATATTTCCAACTTCGTTAAGCTGCATCTCTTAACATATCTCCATGTACGCATAGCTATAACTATCCATGTCTACTAGAATACATCGAGATAGTTCAATATAAATACAATAATCTACGTTGTGGTGTTTCAATTCAGCTAGATTCACTTTCTTTGTGAAAAATCTATCTACATATGACAATCAGCATAGACTGATAGATAGCTACATAATTCCATCTACGTGAAGATGTGTCGATATCCATATAACAAACTACATGAAGATAAATCTGACAACATGTATGCTTTTATGTGCAGACATATCTTTAGACAGAAACAATTTGACATCGTGCTATTGCAATCGAGACACATCTATAAAAGTTGACATGTTTGAAATCAGATATTTCCAACTTCGTTAAGATGCATCTCTTAACATATCTCCATGTACCCATAGCTATAACTATCCATGTTTACTAGAATACATCGAGATATTTAAATGCAAGTACAATATTCTACGTTGTGGTGTTTCAATTGAGCTAGATTCACTTTCTTGGGGAAAAATCTATCTACATATAACAATCTACGTAGACTGTTAGATAGCTACATAATTCCATCTACGTGAAGATGTGTCGATATCCATATAACAAACTACATGAAGATAAATCTGACAACATGAATGCTTTTATGTGCAGACATATCTTTAGACAGAAACCATTTGACATCGTGCTATTGCAATCGAGACACATCTATTAAAGTTGACATGTTTGAAATCAGATATTTCCAACTTCGTTAAGATGCATCTCTTAACATATCTCCATGTACCCATAGCTATAACTATCCATGTTTACTAGAATACATCGAGATATTTCAATGCAAGAACAATATTCTACGTTGTGGTGTTTCAATTCAGCTAGATTCACTTTCTTGGGGAAAAATTTATCTACATATAACAATCTACGTAGACTGATAGATAGCTACATAATTCCATCTACGTGAATATGTGTCGATATCCATATAACAAAATACATCAATATAAATCTGACACCATGTAAACCTTTATCTGGAGACATATATTTAGACAGAAACCAAATCACATCGTGCTATTTCAATCGAGATACATCTATTAAAGTTCACATGTTTGAAATCAGATTTTTCCAACTTGGTTAAGATGCATCTCTTAACATATCTCCATGTACGCATAGCTATAACTATCCATGTTTACTAGAATACATCCAGATATTTCAATGCAAATACAATAATCTACGCTGTGGTGTTTCAATTCATCTAGATAAACATTCTTTGGGAAAAATCTTTCTACATATGACAATCCACGTAGACTGATAGATAGATACATAATTCCATCTACGTGAAGATGTGTCGATATCCATATAAAAATCTACATGAAGATAAATCTGACAATATGTATGCTTCTATGTGCAGACATATGTTTAGACAGAAACCATATGACATCGCGCTTTTGCAATCGAGAAACATCTATTAAAGTTGACATGTTTGAAATCAGATATTTCCAACTTCGTTAAGATGCATCTCTTAACATATCTCCATGTACGCATAGCTATAACTATCCTTGTTTACTAGAATACATCGAGATATTTCAATGCAAATACAATAATCTACATTGTGATGTTTCAATTCAGCTAGATACACTTTCTTTGGGAAAAATCTATCTACATATGACAATCTACGTAGACTGATAGATAGCTACATTATTCCATCTACGTGAAGATGTGTTGATATCCATATAAGAAACTACATGAAGATAAATCTGACAACATTTACGCATTTATGTGCAGACATATCTTTAGACAGAAACCATATGAAATCGTTCTATTGCAATCGAGATACATCTATTAAAGTTGACATGTTTGAAATCAGATAGTTGCAACTTCGTTAAGATGCATCTCTTAACATATCTGCATGTACCCATAGCTATTACTATCCATGTTTACTAGAGTACATCGAGATATTTCAATGCAAATACAATAATCTACGTTGTGGTGTTTCAATTCATCTAGATTCACTTTCTTGGGGAAAAATCTATCTACATATGACAATCTACGTAGACTGATAGATAGCTACATAATTCCATCTACGTGAAGATGTGTCGATATCCAAATAACAAACTACATGAAGATAAATCTGACAATATGTAAGCTTTTGTCTGCAGATATATCTATAGACAGAAACCATATCACATCGTGGTATTTCAATCGAGATACATCTTTTAAAGTTGACATGTTTGAAATCAGATATTTCCAACTTCGTTAAGATGCATCTCTTAACATATCTCCATGTACCCATAGCAAAAATTATCCATGTTTACTAGAGTACATCGAGATATTTCAATGCAAATACAATAATCTAGGTTGTGGTTTTTCAATTCAGCTAGATTCACTTTCTTGGGGAAAAATCTATCTACATATGACAATCTACGTAGACTGATAGATAGCTACATAATTCCATCTAAGTGAAGATGTGTCGATATCCATATAACAAACTACATGAAGATAAATCTGACAATATGTAAGCTTTTGTCTGCAGACATATCTATAGACAGAAACCATATCACATCGTGGTATTTCAATCGAGATACATCTTTTAAAGTTGACATGTTTGAAATCAGATATTTCCAACTTCGTTAAGATGCATCTCTTAACATATCTCCATGTACCCATAGCAAAAATTATCCATGTTTACTAGAGTACATCGAGATATTTCAATGCAAATACAATAATCTAGGTTGTGGTTTTTCAATTCAGCTAGATTCACTTTCTTGGGGAAAAATCTATCTACATATGACAATCTACGTAGACTGATAGATAGCTACATAATTCCATCTACGTGAAGATGTGTCGATATCCATATAACAAACTACATGAAGATAAATCTGACAACATGTATGCTTTTATCTGGAGACATATATATAGATATAAACCAAATCACATCGTTCTATTTCAATCGAGATACATCCATTAAAGTTGAAATGTTTGAAATCAGATATTTCCAACTTCGATAAGATGCATCTCTTAACATATCTTCATGTACGCATAGCTATAACTATCCATGTTTACTAGATTACATCCAGATATTTCAATGCAAATACAATATTCTACGTTGTGGTGTTTCAATTCAGCTAGATTCACTTACTTGGGGAAAAATCTATCTACATATGACAATCTACGTAGACTGATAGATAGCTGCATTATTCCATCTACGTGAAGATGTATCGATATTCATATAACAAATTACATGAAGATAAATCTGACAACATGTAAGCTTTTATCCGCAGACATATCTATAGACAGAATCGATATCACATCGTGCTATTTTAATCGAGATACATCTATTCAAGCTGAAATGTTTGAAATCAGATCCTTGCAACATCGTTAAGATGCATCTCTTAACATTTGTCCATGTACGTATAGCTATATCTATCCATGTTTACTAGAATACATCGAGATATTTCAAAGCAAATACGATAATCTACGTTGTGGTGTTTCAATTCAGCTAGATTCACTTTCTTGGGGAAGAATATATCTACATATGACAATCTACGTAGACTGATAGATAGCCACATAATTCCATCTACGTGGAGATGTGTCGATATCCATTTAACAAGCTACATGAAGATAAATCTGACAACATGTATACTTTAATCTGGAGACTTATCTTTATACAGAAAACAAATCGCATCGTGCTATTTCAATCGAGATACATCTATTAAAGTTGACATGTTTGAAATCAGATATTTCCAAGTTCGTTAAGATGCATCTCTTAACATATCTCCATGTACGCATATCTATAACTATCCTTGTTTACTAGAATAGATCGAGTTATTTCAATGCAAATACAATAATCTACGTTGTGGTGTTTCAATTCAGCTAGATACACTTTCTTTGGGAAAAATCAATCTACATATGACAATCTACGTAGACTGATAGATAGCTACATAATTCCATCTACGTGAAGATGTATCGATATTCATATAACAAATTACATGAAGATAAATCTGACAACATGTATGTTTTTATCTGCAGACATATCTATAGACATAAACCATATCACATCAATGAAGATATATCTTCTAAACTTGTTTACTAGAATTCATCGAGATATTTCAATGCATTACTTTCTACATATTTCAATGCAAATCTATCTACATATAACAATCTACGTAGACTGATAGATAGCTACATAATTCCATCTACGTGAAGATGTGTCGAAATCCATATGACAAAATACATGAAGATAAATCTGACAACATGTATGTTTTTATCTGCAGACATATCTATAGACATAAACCATATCACATCAATGAAGATATATCTTCTAAACTTGAAATGTTTGAAATCAGATATTTGCAACTTCGTTAAGATGCATCTCTTAACATATCTCCATGTACCCATAGCTATAACTATCTATGTTTACTAGAATACATCGAGATATTTCAATGCAAATACAATAATCTACGTTGTGGTGTTTCAATTCAGCTAGATTCACTTTCTTGAGGAAAAATCTATCTACATATGACAATCTACGTAGACTGATAGATATCTACATAATTCCATCTACGTGAAGATGTGTCGATATCCATAAAACAAACTACATGAAGATAAATCTGACAACATGTATGCTCTTATCTGCAGACATATCTATAGACAGAAAACATATCACATCGTGTTATTTCAATCGCGATACATCTATTAAAGTAGACATGTTTGAAATCAGATATTTTCAACTTCGTTAAAATGCATCTCTTAACATATCTCCATGTACGCATAGCTATAACTATCCATGTTTACTAGAATACATCGAAATATTTCAATGCAAATACAACAATCTACGTTGTGGTGTTTCAATTCAGCTAGATTTACTTTCTTGGGGAAAAATCTATCTACATATAACAGTCTACGTAGACTGATAGATAGCTACATAATTCCATCTACGTGAAGATGTGTCGATATCCATATAACAAACTACATGAAGATAAATCTGACAACATGTATGCTTTTTATGTGCAGACATATCTATAGACATAAAGCAAATCACATCGTGCTATTTCAATCGAGATACATCTATTAAAGTTAACATGTTTGCAATCATATATTTCCTACTTCGTCAAAATGCATCTCTTAACATATCTCCATGTACGCATACTATCCATGTTTACTAGAATACATCGAGATATTTCAATGCAAATACAATAATCTACGTTGTAGTGTTTCAATTCATCTAGATTAAATTTCTTGGGGAAAAATCTATCTACATATGACAATCTACGTAGACTGATAGATATCTACATAATTCCATCTACGTGTAGATGTGTCGATATCCATATAACAAGCTACATGAAGATAAATCTGACAACATGAAAGGTTTAAATCTGGAGACATATCTTTAGACAGAAACCATATCACATCGTGCTATTTCAATCGAGATACATCTTTTAAAGTTGACATGTTTGCAATCATATATTTCCTACTTCGTCAAAATGCATCTCTTAACATATCTCCATGTACGCATACTATCCATGTTTACTAGAATACATCGAGATATTTCAATGCAAATACAATAATCTACGTTGTAGTGTTTCAATTCAGCTAGATTAACTTTCTTGGGGAAAAATCTATCTACATATGACAATCTACGTAGACTGATAGATATCTACATAATTCCATCTACGTGTAGATGTGTCGATATCCATATAACAAGCTACATGAAGATAAATCTGACAACATGTAAGGTTTTATCTGGAGACATATCTTTAGACAGAAACCATATCACATCGTGCTATTTCAATCGAAATATATCTATCAAAGTTGATATGTTTGAAATCAGATATTTTCAACTTCGTTTAGATGCATCTCTTAACATATCTCCATGTACGCATAGCTATAACTATCCGTGTTTACTAGAATACATCGAGATATTTCAATGCAAATACAATAATCTACGTTGTGGTGTTTCAATTCAGCTAGATTCACATTCTTGGGGAAAAATCTATCTACATATAACAATCTACGTAGACTGATAGATAGCTACATAATTCCATCTACGTGAAGATGTGTCGATATCCATATAACAAACTACATGAAGATAAATCTGACAACATGTATGCTTTTATCTGGAGACATATCTATAGACATAAAAGCAAATCACATCGTGCTATTTCAATCGCGATAGATCTATTAAAGTTGATATGTTTGAATACAGATATTTGCAACTTCGTTAAAATGCACCTCTTTACATATCTCCATGTACGCATAGCTATAACTATCCATGTTTACTAGAATACATCGAAATATTTCAATGCAAATACAACAATCTACGTTGTGGTGTTTCAATTCAGCTAGATTTACTTTCTTGGGGAAAAATCTATCTACATATAACAGTCTACGTAGACTGATAGATAGCTACATAATTCCATCTACGTGAAGATGTGTCGATATCCATATAACAAACTACATGAAGATAAATCTGACAACATGTATGCTTTTATCTGCAGACATATCTATAGACCAAAACCATATCACATCGTGCTTTTTCAATCGCGATACATCTATTAAAGTTGATATGTTTGAATTCAGATATTTGCAACTTCGTTAAGATGCATCTCTTAACATATCTCCATGTACCCATAGCTATAACTATCCATGTTTACTAGAATACATCGAGATATTTCAATGCAAATACAATAATCTACGTTGTGGTGTTTCAGTTCAGCTAGATTCACTTTCTTGGGGAAAAATCTATCTACATATAACAATCTACGTAGACTGATAGATAGCTACATAATTCCATCTACGTGAAGATGTGTCGATATCCATATAACAAATTACATGAATATAAATCTGACAACATGTATGTTTTTATGTGGAGACATATCTATAGACAGAAACCATATCACATCAATTAAGATATATCATCTAATGTTGAAACGTTTGAAATCAGATATTTGCAACTTCGTTAAGATGCATGTCTTAACATATCTCCATGTACGCATAGCTATAACTATACATTTTTACTAGAATACATCGAGATATTTCAATGCAAATACAATAATCTACGTTGTTGTGTTTCAATTCATCTAGATTCACTTTCTTGGGGAAAAATCTATCTACATATAACAATCTACGTAGACTGATAGATAGCTACATATTTCCATCTACGTGAAGATGTCTCGATATCCATATAACACAATACATGAAGATAAATCTGACAACATGTAAGCTTTTATCTGGAGAAATATATTTAGACAGAAACCAAATCACATCGTGCAATTTCAATCGAGATACATCTATTTAAGTTGAAATGTTTGAAATCAGATATTTCCAACTTTATTAAAATGCATCTATGAATTTATCTCCATGTACGCATAGCTATAACTATCCATGTTTACTAGAATACATCGAGATATTTCAATGCAAATACAATAATCTACGTTGTGGTGTTTAAATTCATCTAGATTCACTTTCTTGGGGAAAAATCTATCTACATATAACAATCTACGTAGACTGAAAGATAGCTACATAATTCCATCTACGTGAAGATGTCTCGATATCCATATAACACAATATATGAAGATAAATCTGACAACATGTAAGCTTTTATCTGGAGACATATCTTTAGACAGAAACCAAATCTCATCGTGCTATTTCAATCGAGATACATCTATTTAAGTTGAAATGTTTGAAATCAGATATTTAAAACTTTGTTAAAATGCATCTATGAACATTTCTCCATGTACGCATATCTATAACTATCCATGTTTACTAGAATACATCGAAATATTTCAATGCAAATACAATAATCTACGTTGTGGTGTTTCAATTCAGCTAGATTCACTTTCTTGGGGAAAAATCTATCTACATATAACAGTCTACGTAGACTGATAGATAGCTACATAATTCCATCTACGTGAAGATGTGTCGATATCCATATGACAAAATATATGAAGATAAATCTGACAACATGTATGTTTTTATCTGCAGACATATCTATAGACAGAAACCATATCACATCAATGAAGATATATATTCTAAAGTTGAAATGTTTGAAATCAGATATTTGCAACTTCGTTAAGATGCATCTCTTAACATATCTCCATGTACCCATAGCTATAACTATCCATGTTTACTAGAATACATCGAGATATTTCAATGCAAATACAATAATCTACGTTGTTGTGTTTCAATTCAGCTAGATTTACTTTCTTGGGGAAAAATCTATCTACATATAACAGTCTACGTAGACTGATAGATAGCTACATAATTCCGTCTACGTGAAGATGTGTCGATATCCATATAACAAACTACATGAAGATAAATCTGACAACATGTATGCTTTTATCTGCAGACATATCTATAGACCAAAACCATATCACATCGTGCTATTTCAATCGCGATACATCTATTAAAGTTGATATGTTTGAATTCAGATATTTGCAACTTCGTTAAGATGCATCTCTTAACATATCTCCATGTACGCATAGCTCTAACTATCCATGTTTACTAGAATACATCGAGATATTTCAATGCAAATACAATAATCTACGTTGTGGTGTTTCAATTCCGCTAGATTCAATATCTTGGGGAAAAATCTATCTACATATAACAATCAACGTAGACTGATAGATAGCTACATAATTCCATCTACGTGAAGATGTCTCGATATCCATATAACAAACTACATGAAGATAAATCTGACAACATGTAAGCTTTTATCTAGAGACATATCTTTAGACAGAAACCAAATCTCATCGTGCTATTTCAATCGAGATACATCTTTTAAAGTTGACATGTTTGAAATCAGATATTTCCAACTTCGTTAAAATGCATCTCTTAACATATCTCCATGTACGCATAGCTATAACTATCCATGTTTACATCGAGATATTTCAATGCAAATACAATAATCTACGTTGTGGTGTTTCAATTCAGCTAGATTCACTTTCTTGGGGAAAAATCTATCTACATATAACAGTCTACGTAGACTGATAGATAGCTACATAATTCCATCTACGTGAAGATGTGTCGATATCCATATAACAAACTACATGAAGATAAATCTGACAACATGTATGCTTTTATCTGCAGACATATCTATAGACAGAAACCAAATCACATCGTGCTATTTCAATCGCGATACATCTATTAAAGTTGATATGTTTGAATTCAGATAATTCCAACTTCTTTAAGATGCATCTATTAACATATCTCCATGTACGCATACTTATAACTATACATGTTTACCAGAATACATCGAAATATTTCAATGCAGAAACAATAATCTACGTTGTGGTGTTTCAATTCAGCTAGATTCACTTTCTTGAGGAAAAATCTATCTACATATGACAATCTACGTAGACTGATAGATATCTACATAATTCCATCTACGTGAAGATGTGTCGATATCCATATAACAAACTACATGAAGATAAATCTGACAACATGTATGCTCTTATCTGCAGACGTATCTATAGACAGAAAACATATCACATCGTGCTATTTCAATCGCGATACATCTATTAAAGTAGACATGTTTGAAATCAGATATTTTCAACTTCGTTAAAATGCATCTCTTAACATATCTCCATGTACGCATAGCTATAACTATCCATGTTTACTAGAATACATCGAAATATTTCAATGCAAATACAACAATCTACGTTGTGGTGTTTCAATTCAGCTAGATCCACTTTCTTTGGGAAAAATCTATCTACGTATGACAATCTACGTAGACTGATACATAGCTACATAATTCCATCTACGTGAAGATGTGTCGATATCCATATAACAAACTACATGAAGATAAATCTGACAACATGTATGCTTTTTATGTGCAGACATATCTATAGACATAAAGCAAATCACATCGTGCTATTTCAATCGCGATACATCTATTAAAGTTGATATGTTTGAATTCAGATATTCGCAACTTCGTTAAAATGCACCTCTTAACATATCTCCATGTACGCATAGCTATAACTATCCATGTTTACTAGAATACATCGAGATATTTCAATGCAAATACAATAATCTACGTTGTGGTGTTTCAATTCAGCTAGATTCACTTTCTTGAGTTAAAATCTATCTACATATGACAATCTACGTAGACTGATAGATAGCTACATAATTCCATCTACGTGAAGATGTGTCGATATCCATATAACAAACTACATGAAGATAAATCTAACAACATGTATGCTTTTTATGTGCAGACATATCTATAGACATAAAGCAAATCACATCGTGCTATTTCAATCGAGATACATCTATTAAAGTTAACATGTTTGCAATCATATATTTCCTACTTCGTCAAAATGCATCTCTTAACATATCTCCATGTACGCATACTATCCATGTTTACTAGAATACATCGAGATATTTCAATGCAAATACAATAATCTACGTTATAGTGTTTCAATTCATCTAGATTAAATTTCTTGGGGAAAAATCTATCTACATATGACAATCTACGTAGACTGATAGATATCTACATAATTCCATCTACGTGTAGATGTGTCGATATCCATATAACAAGCTACATGAAGATAAATCTGACAACATGAAAGGTTTAATCTGGAGACATATCTTTAGACAGAAACCATATCACATCGTGCTATTTCAATCGAGATACATCTTTTAAAGTTGACATGTTTGCAATCATATATTTCCTACTTCGTCAAAATGCATCTCTTAACATATCTCCATGTACGCATACTATCCATGTTTACTAGAATACATCGAGATATTTCAATGCAAATACAATAATCTACGTTGTAGTGTTTCAATTCAGCTAGATTAACTTTCTTGGGGAAAAATCTATCTACATATGACAATCTACGTAGACTGATAGATATCTACATAATTCCATCTACGTGTAGATGTGTCGATATCCATATAACAAGCTACATGAAGATAAATCTGACAACATGTAAGGTTTTATCTGGAGACATATCTTTAGACAGAAACCATATCACATCGTGCTATTTCAATCGAAATATATCTATCAAAGTTGATATGTTTGAAATCAGATATTTTCAACTTCGTTTAGATGCATCTCTTAACATATCTCCATGTACGCATAGCTATAACTATCCGTGTTTACTAGAATACATCGAGATATTTCAATGCAAATACAATAATCTACGTTGTGGTGTTTCAATTCAGCTAGATTCACATTCTTGGGGAAAAATCTATCTACATATAACAATCTACGTAGACTGATAGATAGCTACATAATTCCATCTACGTGAAGATGTGTCGATATCCATATAACAAACTACATGAAGATAAATCTGACAACATGTATGCTTTTATCTGGAGACATATCTATAGACATAAAAGCAAATCACATCGTGCTATTTCAATCGCGATACATCTATTAAAGTTGATTTGTTTGAATACAGATATTTGCAACTTCGTTAAAATGCACCTCTTTACATATCTCCATGTACGCATAGCTATAACTATCCATGTTTACTAGAATACATCGAAATATTTCAATGCAAATACAACAATCTACGTTGTGGTGTTTCAATTCAGCTAGATTTACTTTCTTGGGGAAAAATCTATCTACATATAACAGTCTACGTAGACTGATAGATAGCTACATAATTCCATCTACGTGAAGATGTGTCGATATCCATATAACAAACTACATGAAGATAAATCTGACAACATGTATGCTTTTATCTGCAGACATATCTATAGACCAAAACCATATCACATCGTGCTTTTTCAATCGCGATACATCTATTAAAGTTGATATGTTTGAATTCAGATATTTGCAACTTCGTTAAGATGCATCTCTTAACATATCTCCATGTACCCATAGCTATAACTATCCATGTTTACTAGAATACATCGAGATATTTCAATGCAAATACAATAATCTACGTTGTGGTGTTTCAGTTCAGCTAGATTCACTTTCTTGGGGAAAAATCTATCTACATATAACAATCTACGTAGACTGATAGATAGCTACATAATTCCATCTACGTGAAGATGTGTCGATATCCATATAACAAATTACATGAAGATAAATCTGACAACATGTATGTTTTTATGTGCAGACATATCTATAGACAGAAACCATATCACATCAATTAAGATATATCATCTAATCTTGAAACGTTTGAAATCAGATATTTGCAACTTCGTTAAGATGCATGTCTTAACATATCTCCATGTACGCATAGCTATAACTATACATTTTTACTAGAATACATCGAGATATTTCAATGCAAATACAATAATCTACGTTGTTGTGTTTCAATTCATCTAGATTCACTTTCTTGGGGAAAAATCTATCTACATATAACAATCTACGTAGACTGATAGATAGCTACATAATTCCATCTACGTGAAGATGTCTCGATATCCATATAACACAATACATGAAGATAAATCTGACAACATGTAAGCTTTTATCTGGAGAAATATATTTAGACAGAAACCAAATCACATCGTGCAATTTCAATCGAGATACATCTATTTAAGTTGAAATGTTTGAAATCAGATATTTCCAACTTTATTAAAATGCATCTATGAACATATCTCCATGTACGCATAGCTATAACTATCCATGTTTACTAGAATACATCGAGATATTTCAATGCAAATACAATAATCTACGTTGTGGTGTTTCAATTCATCTAGATTCACTTTCTTGGGGAAAAATCTATCTACATATAACAATCTACGTAGACTGAAAGATAGCTACATAATTCCATCTACGTGAAGATGTCTCGATATCCATATAACACAATATATGAAGATAAATCTGACAACATGTAAGCTTTTATCTGGAGACATATCTTTAGACAGAAACCAAATCTCATCGTGCTATTTCAATCGAGATACATCTATTTAAGTTGAAATGTTTGAAATCAGATATTTAAAACTTTGTTAAAATGCATCTATGAACATTTCTCCATGTACGCATATCTATAACTATCCATGTTTACTAGAATACATCGAAATATTTCAATGCAAATACAATAATCTACGTTGTGGTGTTTCAATTCAGCTAGATTCACTTTCTTGGGGAAAAATCTATCTACATATAACAGTCTACGTAGACTGATAGATAGCTACATAATTCCATCTACGTGAAGATGTCTCGATATCCATATAACAAACTACATGAAGATAAATCTGACAACATGTATGCTTTTATGTGCAGACATATCTATAGACATAAAGCAAATCACATCGTGCTATTTCAATCGCGATACATCTTTTAAAGTTGACATGTTTGAAATCAGATATTTCCAACTTCGTTAAAATGCATCTCTTAACATATCTCCATGTACGCATAGCTATAACTATCCATGTTTACTAGAATACATCGAGATATTTCAATGCAAATACAATAATCTACGTTGTGGTGTTTCAATTCAGCTAGATTCACTTTCTTGGGGAAAAATCTATCTACATATAACAGTCTACGTAGACTGATAGATAGCTACATAATTCCATCTACGTGAAGATGTCTCGA
Organism: Unio pictorum; assembly: GCA_030141615.1. Classification (NCBI taxonomy): domain Eukaryota; kingdom Metazoa; phylum Mollusca; class Bivalvia; order Unionida; family Unionidae; genus Unio; species Unio pictorum. Next base: position 587,911 of record JARLTB010000308.1, read on the forward strand.
TATCCATATAACAAACTACATGAAGATAAATCTGACAACATGTAAGCTTTTATCTGGAGACATATCTTTAGACAGAAACCAAATCTCATCGTGCTATTTCAATCGAGATACATCTTTTAAAGTTGACATGTTTGAAATCAGATATTTCCAACTTCGTTAAAATGCATCTCTTAACATATCTCCATGTACGCATAGCTATAACTATCCATGTTTACTAGAATACATCGAGATATTTCAATGCAAATACAATAATCTACGTTGTGGTGTTTCAATTCAGCTAGATTCACTTTCTTGGGGAAAAATCTATCTACATATAACAGTCTACGTAGACTGATAGATAGCTACATAATTCCATCTACGTGAAGATGTGTCGATATCCATATAACAAACTACATGAAGATAAATCTGACAACATGTATGCTTTTATCTGCAGACATATCTATAGACAGAAACCAAATCACATCGTGCTTTTTCAATCGCGATACATCTATTAAAGTTGATATGTTTGAATTCAGATAATTCCAACTTCTTTAAGATGCATCTATTAACATATCTCCATGTACGCATACTTATAACTATACATGTTTACCAGAATACATCGAAATGTTTCAATGCAGAAACAATAATCTACGTTGTGGTGTTTCAATTCAGCTAGATTCACTTTCTTGAGGAAAAATCTATCTACATATGACAATCTACGTAGACTGATAGATATCTACATAATTCCATCTACGTGAAGATGTGTCGATATCCATATAAAAAACTACATGAAGATAAATCTGACAACATGTATGCTCTTATCTGCAGACGTATCTATAGACAGAAAACAAATCACATCGTGCTATTTCAATCGCGATACATCTATTAAAGTAGACATGTTTGAAATCAGATATTTTCAACTTCGTTAAAATGCATCTCTTAACATATCTCCATGTACGCATAGCTATAACTATCCATGTTTACTAGAATACATCGAAATATTTCAATGCAAATACAACAATCTACGTTGTGGTGTTTCAATTCAGCTAGATCCACTTTCTTTGGGAAAAATCTATCTACGTATGACAATCTACGTAGACTGATACATAGCTACATAATTCCATCTACGTGAAGATGTGTCGATATCCATATAACAAACTACATGAAGATAAATCTGACAACATGTATGCTTTTTATGTGCAGACATATCTATAGACATAAAGCAAATCACATCGTGCTATTTCAATCGCGATACATCTATTAAAGTTGATATGTTTGAATTCAGATATTCGCAACTTCGTTAAAATGCACCTCTTAACATATCTCCGTGTACGCATAGCTATAACTATCCATGTTTACTAGAATACATCGAGATATTTCAATGCAAATACAATAATCTACGTTGTTGTGTTTCAATTCAGCTAGATTCACTTTCTTGAGTTAAAATCTATCTACATATGACAATCTACGTAGACTGATAGATATCTACATAATTCCATCTACGTGAAGATGTGTCGATATCCATATAACAAACTACATGAAGATAAATCTGACAACATGTATGCTTTTTATGTGCAGACATATCTATAGACATAAAGCAAATCACATCGTGCTATTTCAATCGAGATACATCTATTAAAGTTAACATGTTTGCAATCATATATTTCCTACTTCGTCAAAATGCATCTCTTAACATATCTCCATGTACGCATACTATCCATGTTTACTAGAATACATCGAGATATTTCAATGCAAATACAATAATCTACGTTGTAGTGTTTCAATTCATCTAGATTAAATTTCTTGGGGAAAAATCTATCTACATATGACAATCTACGTAGACTGATAGATATCTACATAATTCCATCTACGTGTAGATGTGTCGATATCCATATAACAAGCTACATGAAGATAAATCTGACAACATGAAAGGTTTAATCTGGAGACATATCTTTAGACAGAAACCATATCACATCGTGCTATTTCAATCGAGATACATCTTTTAAAGTTGACATGTTTGCAATCATATATTTCCTACTTCGTCAAAATGCATCTCTTAACATATCTCCATGTACGCATACTATCCATGTTTACTAGAATACATCGAGATATTTCAATGCAAATACAATAATCTACGTTGTAGTGTTTCAATTCAGCTAGATTAACTTTCTTGGGGAAAAATCTATCTACATATGACAATCTACGTAGACTGATAGATATCTACATAATTCCATCTACGTGTAGATGTGTCGATATCCATATAACAAGCTACATGAAGATAAATCTGACAACATCTAAGGTTTTATCTGGAGACATATCTTTAGACAGAAACCATATCACATCGTGCTATTTCAATCGAAATATATCTATCAAAGTTGATATGTTTGAAATCAGATATTTTCAACTTCGTTTAGATGCATCTCTTAACATATCTCCATGTACGCATAGCTATAACTATCCGTGTTTACTAGAATACATCGAGATATTTCAATGCAAATACAATATTCTACGTTGTGGTGTTTCAATTCAGCTAGATTCACATTCTTGGGGAAAAATCTATCTACATATAACAATCTACGTAGACTGATAGATAGCTACATAATTCCATCTACGTGAAGATGTGTCGATATCCATATAACAAACTACATGAAGATAAATCTGACAACATGTATGCTTTTATCTGGAGACATATCTATAGACATAAAAGCAAATCACATCGTGCTATTTCAATCGCGACACATCTATTAAAGTTGATATGTTTGAATACAGATATTTGCAACTTCGTTAAAATGCACCTCTTTACATATCTCCATGTACGCATAGCTATAACTATCCATGTTTACTAGAATACATCGAAATATTTCAATGCAAATACAACAATCTACGTTGTGGTGTTTCAATTCAGCTAGATTTACTTTCTTGGGGAAAAATCTATCTACATATAACAGTCTACGTAGACTGATAGATAGCTACATAATTCCATCTACGTGAAGATGTGTCGATATCCATATAACAAACTACATGAAGATAAATCTGACAACATGTATGCTTTTATCTGCAGACATATCTATAGACCAAAACCATATCACATCGTGCTTTTTCAATCGCGATACATCTATTAAAGTTGATATGTTTGAATTCAGATATTTGCAACTTCGTTAAGATGCATCTCTTAACATATCTCCATGTACCCATAGCTATAACTATCCATGTTTACTAGAATACATCGAGATATTTCAATGCAAATACAATAATCTACGTTGTGGTGTTTCAGTTCAGCTAGATTCACTTTCTTGGGGAAAAATCTATCTCCATATAACAATCTACGTAGACTGATAGATAGCTACATAATTCCGTCTACGTGAAGATGTGTCGATATCCATATAACAAATTACATGAAGATAAATCTGACAACATGTATGTTTTTATGTGCAGACATATCTATAGACAGAAACCATATCACATCAATTAAGATATATCATCTAATGTTGAAACGTTTGAAATCAGATATTTGCAACTTCGTTAAGATGCATGTCTTAACATATCTCCATGTACGCATAGCTATAACTATACATTTTTACTAGAATACATCGAGATATTTCAATGCAAATACAATAATCTACGTTGTTGTGTTTCAATTCATCTAGATTCACTTTCTTGGGGAAAAATCTATCTACATATAACAATCTATGTAGACTGATAGATAGCTACATAATTCCATCTACGTGAAGATGTCTCGATATCCATATAACACAATACATGAAGATAAATCTGACAACATGTAAGCTTTTATCTGGAGAAATATATTTAGACAGAAACCAAATCACATCGTGCAATTTCAATCGAGATACATCTATTTAAGTTGAAATGTTTGAAATCAGATATTTCCAACTTTATTAAAATGCATCTATGAACATATCTCCATGTACGCATAGCTATAACTATCCATGTTTACTAGAATACATCGAGATATTTCAATGCAAATACAATAATCTACGTTGTGGTGTTTCAATTCATCTAGATTCACTTTCTTGGGGAAAAATCTATCTACATATAACAATCTACGTAGACTGAAAGATAGCTACATAATTCCATCTACGTGAAGATGTCTCGATATCCATATAACACAATATATGAAGATAAATCTGACAACATGTAAGCTTTTATCTGGAGACATATCTTTAGACAGAAACCAAATCTCATCGTGCTATTTCAATCGAGATACATCTATTTAAGTTGAAATGTTTGAAATCAGATATTTAAAACTTTGTTAAAATGCATCTATGAACATTTCTCCATGTACGCATATCTATAACTATCCATGTTTACTAGAATACATCGAAATATTTCAATGCAAATACAATAATCTACGTTGTGGTGTTTCAATTCAGCTAGATTCACTTTCTTGGGGAAAAATCTATCTACATATAACAGTCTACGTAGACTGATAGATAGCTACATAATTCCATCTACGTGAAGATGTCTCGATATCCATATAACAAACTACATGAAGATAAATCTGACAACATGTATGCTTTTATGTGCAGACATATCTATAGACATAAAGCAAATCACATCGTACTATTTCAATCGCGATACATCTTTTAAAGTTGACATGTTTGAAATCAGATATTTCCAACTTCGTTAAAATGCATCTCTTAACATATCTCCATGTACGCATAGCTATAACTATCCATGTTTACTAGAATACATCGAGATATTTCAATGCAAATACAATAATCTACGTTGTGGTGTTTCAATTCCGCTAGATTCACTTTCTTGGTGAAAAATCTATCTACATATAACAGTCTACGTAGACTGATAGATAGCTACATAATTCCATCTACGTGAAGATGTGTCGATATCCATATAACAAACTAAATGAAGATAAATCTGACAACATGTATGCTTTTATCTGCAGACATATCTATAGACAGAAACCAAATCACATCGTGCTATTTCAATCGCGATACATCTATTAAAGTTGATATGTTTGAATTCAGATAATTCCAACTTCTTTAAGATGCATCTATTAACATATCTCCATGTACGCATACTTATAACTATACATGTTTACCAGAATACATCGAAATATTTCAATGCAGAAACAATAATCTACGTTGTGGTGTTTCAATTCAGCTAGATTCACTCTCTTGAGGAAAAATCTATCTACATATGACAATCTACGTAGACTGATAGATATCTACATAATTCCATCTACGTGAAGATGTGTCGATATCCATATAACAAACTACATGAAGATAAATCTGACAACATGTATGCTCTTATCTGAAGACATATGTATAGACAGAAAACATATCACATCGTGCTATTTCAATCGCGATACATCTATTAAAGTAGACATGTTTGAAATCATATATTTCCTACTTCGTCAAAATGCATCTCTTAACATATCTCCATGTACGCATACTATCCATGTGTACTAGAATACATCGAGATATTTCAATGCAAATACAATAATCTACGTTGTAGTGTTTCAATTCATCTAGATTAAATTTCTTGGGGAAAAATCTATCTACATATGACAATCTACGTAGACTGATAGATATCTACATAATTCCATCTACGTGTAGATGTGTCTATATCCATATAACAAGCTACATGAAGATAAATCTGACAACATGAAAGGTTTTATCTGGAGACATATCTTTAGACAGAAACCATATCACATCGTGCTATTTCAATCGAGATACATCTTTTAAAGTTGACATGTTTGCAATCATATATTTCCTACTTCGTCAAAATGCATCTCTTAACATATCTCCATGTACGCATACTATCCATGTTTACTAGAATACATCGAGATATTTCAATGCAAATACAATAATCTACGTTGTAGTGTTTCAATTCAGCTAGATTAACTTTCTTGGGGAAAAATCTATCTACATATGACAATCTACGTAGACTGATAGATATCTACATAATTCCATCTACGTGTAGATGTGTCGATATCCATATAACAAGCTACATGAAGATAAATCTGACAACATGTAAGGTTTTATCTGGAGACATATCTTTAGACAGAAACCATATCACATCGTGCTATTTCAATCGAAATATATCTATCAAAGTTGATATGTTTGAAATCAGATATTTTCAACTTCGTTTAGATGCATCTCTTAACATATCTCCATGTACGCATAGCTATAACTATCCGTGTTTACTAGAATACATCGAGATATTTCAATGCAAATACAATAATCTACGTTGTGGTGTTTCAATTAAGCTAGATTCACATTCTTGGGGAAAAATCTATCTACATATAACAATCTACGTAGACTGATAGATAGCTACATAATTCCATCTACGTGAAGATGTGTCGATATCCATATAACAAACTACATGAAGATAAATCTGACAACATGTATGCTTTTATCTGGAGACATATCTATAGACATAAAAGCAAATCACATCGTGCTATTTCAATCGCGATACATCTATTAAAGTTGATATGTTTGAATACAGATATTTGCAACTTCGTTAAAATGCACCTCTTTACATATCTCCATGTACGCATAGCTATAACTATCCATGTTTACTAGAATACATCGAAATATTTCAATGCAAATACAACAATCTACGTTGTGGTGTTTCAATTCAGCTAGATTTACTTTCTTGGGGAAAAATCTATCTACATATAACAGTCTACGTAGACTGATAGATAGCTACATAATTCCATCTACGTGAAGATGTGTCGATATCCATATAACAAACTACATGAAGATAAATCTGACAACATGTATGCTTTTATCTGCAGACATATCTATAGACCAAAACCATATCACATCGTGCTTTTTCAATCGCGATACATCTATTAAAGTTGATATGTTTGAATTCAGATATTTGCAACTTCGTTAAGATGCATCTCTTAACATATCTCCATGTACCCATAGCTATAACTATCCATGTTTACTAGAATACATCGAGATATTTCAATGCAAATACAATAATCTACGTTGTGGTGTTTCAGTTCAGCTAGATTCACTTTCTTGGGGAAAAATCTATCTACATATAACAATCTACGTAGACTGATAGATAGCTACATAATTCCATCTACGTGAAGATGTGTCGATATCCATATAACAAATTACATGAAGATAAATCTGACAACATGTATGTTTATATGTGCAGACATATCTATAGACAGAAACCATATCACATCAATTAAGATATATCATCTAATCTTGAAACGTTTGAAATCAGATATTTGCAACTTCGTTAAGATGCATGTCTTAACATATCTCCATGTACGCATAGCTATAACTATACATTTTTACTAGAATACATCGAGATATTTCAATGCAAATACAATAATCTATGTTGTTGTGTTTCAATTCATCTAGATTCACTTTCTTGGGGAAAAATCTATCTACATATAACAATCTACGTAGACTGATAGATAGCTACATAATTCCATCTACGTGAAGATGTCTCGATATCCATATAACACAATACATGAAGATAAATCTGACAACATGTAAGCTTTTATCTGGAGAAATATATTTAGACAGAAACCAAATCACATCGTGCAATTTCAATCGAGATACATCTATTTAAGTTGAAATGTTTGAAATCAGATATTTCCAACTTTATTAAAATGCATCTATGAACATATCTCCATGTGCGCATAGATATAACTATCCATGTTTACTAGAATACATCGAGATATTTCAATGCAAATACAATAATCTACGTTGTGGTGTTTCAATTCATCTAGATTCACTTTCTTGGGGAAAAATCTATCTACATATAACAATCTACGTAGACTGAAAGATAGCTACATAATTCCATCTACGTGAACATGTCTCGATATCCATATAACACAATATATGAAGATAAATCTGACAACATGTAAGCTTTTATCTGGAGACATATCTTTAGACAGAAACCAAATCTCATCGTGCTATTTCGATCGAGATACATCTATTTAAGTTGAAATGTTTGAAATCAGATATTTAAAACTTTGTTAAAATGCATCTATGAACATTTCTCCATGTACGCATATCTATAACTATCCATGTTTACTAGAATACATCGAAATATTTCAATGCAAATACAATAATCTACGTTGTGGTGTTTCAATTCAGCTAGATTCACTTTCTTGGGGAAAAATCTATCTACATATAACAGTCTACGTAGACTGATAGATAGCTACATAATTCCATCTACGTGAAGATGTGTCGATATCCATATAACAAACTACATGAAGATAAATCTGACAACTTGTATGCTTTTATGTGCAGACATATCTATAGACATAAAGCAAATCACATCGTGCTATTTCAATCGCGATACATCTTTTAAAGTTGACATGTTTGAAATCAGATATTTCCAACTTCGTTAAAATGCATCTCTTAACATATCTCCATGTACGCATAGCTATAACTATCCATGTTTACTAGAATACATCGAGATATTTCAATGCAAATACAATAATCTACGTTGTGGTGTTTCAATTCCGCTAGATTCACTTTCTTGGGGAAAAATCTATCTACATATAACAGTCTACGTAGACTGATAGATAGCTACATAATTCCATCTACGTGAAGATGTGTCGATATCCATATAACAAACTACATGAAGATAAATCTGACAACATGTATGCTTTTATCTGCAGACATATCTATAGACAGAAACCAAATCACATCGTGCTATTTCAATCGCGATACATCTATTAAAGTTGATATGTTTGAATTCAGATAATTCCAACTTCTTTAAGATGCATCTATTAACATATCTCCATGTACGCATACTTATAACTATACATGTTTACCAGAATACATCGAAATATTTCAATGCAGAAACAATAATCTACGTTCTTGTGTTTCAATTCAGCTAGATTCACTTTCTTGAGGAAAAATCTATCTACATATGACAATCTACGTAGACTGATAGATATCTACATAATTCCATCTACGTGAAGATGTGTCGATATCCATATAACAAACTACATGAAGATAAATCTGACAACATGTATGCTCTTATCTGCAGACATATCTATAGACAGAAAACATATCACATCGTGCTATTTCAATCGCGATACATCTATTAAAGTAGACATGTTTGAAATCAGATATTTTCAACTTCGTTAAAATGCATCTCTGAACATATCTTCATGTACGCATAGCTATAACTATCCATGTTTACTAGAATACATCGAAATATTTCAATGCAAATACAACAATCTACGTTGTGGTGTTTCAATTCAGCTAGATTTACTTTCTTGGGGAAAATTCTATCTACATATAACAGTCTACGTAGACTCATAGATAGCTACATAATTCCATCTACGTGAAGATGTGTCGATATCCATATAACAAACTACATGAAGATAAATCTGACAACATGTATGCTTTTATCTGCAGACATATCTATAGACCAAAACCATATCACATCGTGCTTTTTCAATCGCGATACATCTATTAAAGTTGATATGTTTGAATTCAGATATTTGCAACTTCGTTAAGATGCATCTCTTAACATATCTCCATGTACGCATAGCTCTAACTATCCATGTTTACTAGAATACATCGAGATATTTCAATGCAAATACAATAATCTACGTTGTGGTGTTTCAATTCCGCTAGATTCAATATCTTGGGGAAAAATCTATCTACATATAACAATCAACGTAGACTGATAGATAGCTACATAATTCCATCTACGTGAAGATGTCTCGATATCCATATAACAAACTACATGAAGATAAATCTGACAACATGTATTCTTTTATCTGCAGACATATCTATAGACAGAAACCAAATCACATCGTGCTATTTCAATCGCGATACATCTATTAAAGTTGATATGTTTGAATTCAGATAATTCCAACTTCTTTAAGATGCATCTATTAACATATCTCCATGTACGCATAGTTATAACTATACATGTTTACCAGAATACATCGAAATATTTCAATGCAGAAACAATAATCTACGTTGTGGTGTTTCAATTCAGCTAGATTCACTTTCTTGAGGAAAAATCTATCTACATATGACAATCTACGTAGACTGATAGATATCTACATAATTCCATCTACGTGAAGATGTGTCGATATCCATATAACAAACTACATGAAGATAAATCTGACAACATGTATGCTCTTATCTGCAGACATATCTATAGACAGAAAACATATCACATCGTGCTATTTCAATCGCGATACATCTATTAAAGTAGACATGTTTGAAATCAGATATTTTCAACTTCGTTAAAATGCATCTCTTAACATATCTCCATGTACGCATAGCTATAACTATCCATGTTTACTAGAATACATCGAAATATTTCAATGCAAATACAACAATCTACGTTGTGGTGTTTCAATTCAGCTAGATCCACTTTCTTTGGGAAAAATCTATCTACGTATGACAATCTACGTAGACTGATACATAGCTACATAATTCCATCTACGTGAAGATGTGTCGATATCCATATAACAAACTACATGAAGATAAATCTGACAACATGTATGCTTTTTATGTGCAGACATATCTATAGACATAAAGCAAATCACATCGTGCTATTTCAATCGCGATACATCTATTAAAGTTGATATGTTTGAATTCAGATATTTGCAACTTCGTTAAAATGCACCTCTTAACATATCTCCATGTACGCATAGCTATAACTATCCATGTTTACTAGAATACATCGAGATATTTCAATGCAAATACAATAATCTACGTTGTGGTGTTTAAATTCAGCTAGATTCACTTTCTTGAGTTAAAATTTATCTACATATGACAATCTACGTAGACTGATAGATATCTACATAATTCCATCTACGTGAAGATGTCTCGATATCCATATTACAAACTACATGAAGATAAATCTGACAACATGTAAGCTTTTATCTGGAGACATATCTTTAGACAGAAACCAAATCTCATCGTGCTATTTCAATCGAGATACATCTATTAAAGTTGATATGTTTGAATTCAGATAATTCCAACTTCTTTAAGATGCATCTATTAACATATCTCCATGTACGCATACTTATAACTATACATGTTTACCAGAATACATCGAAATATTTCAATGCAGAAACAATAATCTACGTTGTGGTGTTTCAATTCAGCTAGATTCACTTTCTTGAGGAAAAATCTATCTACATATGACAATCTACGTAGACTGATAGATATCTACATAATTCCATCTACGTGAAGATTTGTCGATATCCATATAACAAACTACATGAAGATAAATCTGACAACATGTATGCTCTTATCTGCAGACATATCTATAGACAGAAAACATATCACATCGTGCTATTTCAATCGCGATACATCTATTAAAGTAGACATGTTTGAAATCAGATATTTTCAACTTCGTTAAAATGCATCTCTTAACATATCTTCATGTACGCATAGCTATAACTATCCATGTTTACTAGAATACATCGAAATATTTCAATGCAAATACAATAATCTACGTTTTGGTGTTTCAATTCAGCTAGATTCACTTTCTTGAGTTAAAATCTATCTACATATGACAATCTACGTAGACTGATAGATATCTACATAATTCCATCTACGTGAAGATGTGTCGATATCCATATAACAAACTACATGAAGATAAATCTGACAACATGTATGCTCTTATCTGCAGACATATCTATAGACAGAAAACATATCACATCGTGCTATTTCAATCGCGATACATCTATTAAAGTAGACATGTTTGAAATCAGATATTTTCAACTTCGTTAAAATGGATCTCTTAACATATCTCCATGTACGCATAGCTATAACTATCCATGTTTACTAGAATACATCGAAATATTTCAATGCAAATACAACAATCTACGTTGTGGTGTTTCAATTCAGCTAGATCCACTTTCTTTGGGAAAAATCTATCTACGTATGACAATCTACGTAGACTGATACATAGCTACATAATTCCATCTACGTGAAGATGTGTCGATATCCATATAACAAACTACATGAAGATAAATCTGACAACATGTATGCTTTTTATGTGCAGACATATCTATAGACATAAAGCAAATCACATCGTGCTAATTCAATCGCGATACATCTATTAAAGTTGATATATTTGAATTCAGATATTCGCAACTTCGTTAAAATGCACCTCTTAACATATCTCCATGTACGCATAGCTATAACTATCCATGTTTACTAGAATACATCGAGATATTTCAATGCAAATACAATAATCTACGTTGTGGTGTTTCAATTCAGCTAGATTCACTTTCTTGAGTTAAAATCTATCTACATATGACAATCTACGTAGACTGATAGATATCTACATAATTCCATCTACGTGAAGATGTGTCGATATCCATATTACAAACTACATGAAGATAAATCTGACAACATGTATGCTTTTTATGTGCAGACATATCTATAGACATAAAGCAAATCACATCGTGCTATTTCAATCGAGATACATCTATTAAAGTTAACATGTTTGCAATCATATATTTCCTACTTCGTCAAAATGCATCTCTTAACATATCTCCATGTACGCATACTATCCATGTTTACTAGAATACATCGAGATATTTCAATGCAAATACAATAATCTACGTTGTAGTGTTTCAATTCATCTAGATTAAATTTCTTGGGGAAAAATCAATCTACATATGACAATCTACGTAGACTGATAGATATCTACATAATTCCATCTACGTGTAGATGTGTCGATATCCATATAACAAGCTACATGAAGATAAATCTGACAACATGAAAGGTTTTATCTGGAGACATATCTTTAGACAGAAACCATATCACATCGTGCTATTTCAATCGAGATACATCTTTTAAAGTTGACATGTTTGCAATCATATATTTCCTACTTCGTCAAAATGCATCTCTTAACATATCTCCATGTACGCATACTATCCATGTTTACTAGAATACATCGAGATATTTCAATGCAAATACAATAATCTACGTTGTAGTGTTTCAATTCAGCTAGATTAACTTTCTTGGGGAAAAATCTATCTACATATGACAATCTACGTAGACTGATAGATATCTACATAATTCCATCTACGTGTAGATGTGTCGATATCCATATAACAAGCTACATGAAGATAAATCTGACAACATGTAAGGTTTTATCTGGAGACATATCTTTAGACAGAAACCATATCACATCGTGCTATTTCAATCGAAATATATCTATCAAAGTTGATATGTTTGAAATCAGATATTTTCAACTTCGTTTAGATGCATCTCTTAACATATCTCCATGTACGCATAGCTATAACTATCCGTGTTTACTAGAATACATCGAGATATTTCAATGCAAATACAATAATCTACGTTGTGGTGTTTCAATTCAGCTAGATTCACATTCTTGGGGAAAAATCTATCTACATATAACAATCTACGTAGACTGATAGATAGCTACATTATTCCATCTACGTGAAGATGTGTTGATATCCATATAACAAACTACATGAAGATAAATCTGACAACATGTATGCTTTTAGGTGCAGACATATCTTTAGACAGAAACCATATGACATCGTTCTATTGCAATCGAGATACATCTATTAAAGTTGACATGTTTGAAATCAGATAGTTGCAACTTCGTTAAGATGCACCTCTTAACATATCTCCATGTACCCATTGCTATTACTATCCATGTTTACTAGAATACATCGAGATATTTCAATGCAAATACAATAATCTACGTTGTGGTGTTTCAATTCAGCTAGATACAATTTCTTGGGGAAAAATCTATCTACATATGACAATCCACGTAGACTGATTGATAGCTACATAATTCCATCTACGTGAAGATGTGTCGATATCCATATAACAAACTACATGAAGATAAATCTGACAACATGTATGCTTTCATTTGCAAACATATCTATAGACAGAAACCTTATCACATCGTGCTATTTCAATTGAGATACATCTTTTAAAGTTGATATGTTTGATATCAGATAGTTGCAACTTCGTTAAGATGCATCTCTTAACATATCTCCATGTACGCATAGCTATAACTATCCATGTTTACTAGAATACATCGAGATATTTCAATGCAAATACAATAATCTACGTTGTGGTGTTTCAAGTCAGCTAGATACACTTTCTTTGGGAAATATCTATCTACATATGACAATCCACGTAGACTGATAGATAGCTACATAATTCCATCTACGTGAAGATGTGTCGATATCCATATAACAAACTACATGAAGATACATCTGACACTATGTAAGCTTTTATCTGCAGACATATCTATAGACAGAAACCATACCACATCGTGCTATATCAATCGAGATACATCTATTAAAGTTGAAATGTTTGAAATCAGATATTTCCAACTTCGTTAAGATGCATCTCTTAACATATCTCCATGTACGCATAGCTATAACTATCCATGTTTACTCTAATACATCGAGATATTTCAATGCAAATTCAATAATCTACGTTGTGGTGTTTCAATTCAGCTAGATTCACTTTCTTGGGGAAAAATCTTTCTACATATGACAATATACGTAGACTGATAGATAGCTACATAATTCCATCTACGTGAAGATGTGTCGATATCCATAAAACAAACTACGTGAAGATAAATCTGACAACATGTAAGCTTTTATCTGCAGACATATTTATAGACAGAAACCATATCACATCGTGCTATATGAATCAATATACATCTATTAAAGTTGACATGTTTGAAATCAGATATTTGCAACTTCGTTAAGATGCATCTCTTAACATATCTCCATGTACGCATAACTATCACTATCCATGTTTACTAGAATACATAGAGATATTTCAATGCAAATACAATAATCTACGTTGCGGTGTTTCAATTCAGCTATATTCACTATCTTGGGGAAAAATCTATCTACATATGACAATCTACGTAGACTGATAGATAGCTACATAATTCCATCTACGTGAAGATGTGTCGATATCCATATAACAAATTACATGAAGATAAATCAGACAACATGTATGCATTTATGTGCAGACATATCTATAGACAGAAACCATATCACATCGTGCTATTTCAATCGAGATACATCTATTAAAGTTGATATGTTTGAAATCAGATATTTGCAACTTCGTTAAGATGCATCTCTTAACATATCTCCATGTACTCATAGCTATAACTATCCCTGTTTACTAGAATACATCGAGATATTTCAATGCAAATACAATAATATACGTTGTGGTGTTTCAAATCAGCTAGATTCACTTTCTTGGGAAAAAATATATCTACATATAACAATCAACGTAGACTGATAGATATCTACATAATTGCATCTACGTGAAGATGTGCCGATATCCATATAACAAACTACATGAAGATAAATCTGCCAACATGTAAGCTTTGTCTGTAGACATATCTATAGACTATATATCTTAACATATCTCCATGTACCCATAGCTATAACTATCCATGTTTACTAAAATACATCGAGATATTTCAATGCAAATACAATAATCTACGTTTTGGTGTTTCAATTCAGCTAGATTCATTTTCTTGGGGAAAAATCTATCTACATATAACAATCTACGTAGACTGATAGATAGCTACATAATTCCATCTACGTGAAGATGTGTCGATATCCATATAACAAGCTACATAAAGATAAATCTGACACATAAGCTTTTATCTAGAGAAATATCTTTAGACAGAAACCAAATCACTTCGTGCTATTTCAATCGAGATACATTTATTAAAGTTGACATATTTGAGATCAGATATTTCCAACTTCGTTAAGATGCATCTCTTAACATATCTCCATGTACGCATAGCTATAACTATCCATGTTTACTAGAATACATCGAGATATTTCAATGCAAATACAATAATCTACGCTGTGGTGTTTCAATTCAGCTAGATACACTTTCTTCGGGAAAACTCTATCTACATATGACAATATACGTAGACTGATAGATAGCTACATAATTCCATCTACGTGAAGATGTGTCGTTATCCATATAACAAACTACATGAAGATAAATCTGACAACATGTATGCTTTTATGTGCAGACATATCTATAGACATAAATCAAATCACATCGTGCTATATCAATCGAGATACATCTATTAAATTTGAAATGTTTGAAATCAGATATTTCCAACTTCGTTAAGATGCATCTCTTAACATATCTCCATGTACGCATAGCTATAACTATCCATTTTTACTAGAATACATCGAGATATTTCAATGCAAATACAATAATCTACGTTGTGGTGTTTCAATTCAGCTAGATACTCTTTCTTTGGGAAAAATCTATCTACCTATGACAATCTACGTAGACTGATAGATAGCTACATAATTCCATCTACGTGAAGATGTGTCGATATCCATATAACAAACATGAAGATAAATCTGGCAACATGTATGCTTTTATGTGCAGACATATCTATAGACATAAACCAAATCACATCGTGCTATTTCAATCGAGATACATCTATTAAAGTTGAAATCGTTGAAATCAGATATTCGCAAATTCGTTAAGATGCATCTCTTAACATATCTCCATGTACGCATAGCTATAACTATCCATGTTTACTAGAATACTTTCTTGGGGAAAAATGTCTCTACATATGACATTCTACGTAGACTGATAGATAGCTACATAATTCCATCTACGTGAAGATGTGTCGATATCCATATAACAAACTACATGAAGATAAATCTGACAACATGTAAGCTTTTATCTCCAGACATATCTATAGACAGAAACCATATCACATCGTGCTATATCAATCGAGATACATCTATCAAAGTTGAAATGTTTGAAATCAGATATTTGCAACTTCGTTAAGATGCATCTCTTAACATATCTCCATGTACGCATAACTATCACTATCCATGTTTACTAGAATACATCGAGATATTTCAATGCAAATACAATAATCTTCGTTGTGGTGTTTCAATTCAGCTAGATTCACTTTCTTGGGGAAAAATCTATCTACATATGACAGTCTACGTAGTCTGATAGATAGCTACATAATTCCATCTACGTGAAGATGTGTCGATATCCATAAAACAAATTACATGAAGATAAATCTGACAACATGTATGCTTTTATGTGCAGACATATCTATAGACATAAACCAAATCACATCGTGCTATTTCAATCGAGATACATCTATTAAAGTTGACATGCTTGAAATCAGATATTTCCAACTTCGTTAAGATGCATCTCTTAACATATCTCCATGTACCCATAGCTATAACTATCCATGTTTACTAGAGTACATCGAGATATTTCAATGCAAATACAATAATCTACATTGTGGTGTTTCAATTCAGCTAGATTCACTTTCTTAGGGAAAAATCTATCTACATATAACAATCAACGTAGACTGATAGATAGCTACATTATTCCATCTACGTGAAGATGTGTCGATATCCATAGAACAAATTACATGAAGATAAATCTGGCAACATGTATACATTTATGTGCAGACATATCTATAGACAGAAACCAAATCACATCGTGCTATTTCAATCGAGATACATCTATTAAAGTTGACATGTTTGAAATCAGATATTTGCAACTTCGTTAAGATGCATCTCTTAACATATCTCCATGTACGCATAGCTATAACTATCCATGTTTACTAGAATACATCGAGATATTTCAATGTAAATACAATAACCGACGTTGTGGTGTTTCAATTCAGCTAGATTTACTTTCTTGGGGAAAAATCTATCTACATATAACAATCTACGTAGACTGATAGATAGCTACATAATTAAATCTACGTGAAGATGTGTCGATATCGATATAACAAGCTACATCAAGATAAATCTGACTACATGTATTCTTTTATCTGGAGACATATCTATAGACATAAACCAAATCACATCGTGCTTTTTCAATCGAGATACATCTCTTAAATTTGAAAAGTTTGAAATCAAATATTTCCAACTTCGTTAAGATGCATCTCTTAACATATCTCCATGTACGCATAACTATCACTATCCATGTTTACTAAAATACGTCGAGATATTTCAATGCAAATACAATAATCTACGTTGTGGTGTTTCAATTCAGCTAGATTCACTTTCGTGGGGAAAATATATCTACATATGACAATCTACGTAGACTTAAACTTCCATCTACGTGAAGATGTGTCGATATCCATATAACAAACTACATGAAGATAAATCTGACAACATGTAAGCTTTTATCTGGAGACATATCTATAGACAGAAACCAAATCACATCGTTTTATATCAATGGTGATACATATATCAACGTTGAGATGGTTGAATACATATCTTTCCATCTTCATTAAGATGCTTATCTCAATATATATCCATCTACACATCGCTATAACTATCCATGTTTACTAGAATACATCGAGATATTTCAATGCAAATACAATAATCTACGTTGTGGTGTTTCAATTCAGCTAGATTCACTTTCTTGGGGAAAAATCTATCTACATATGACAGTCTATGTAGACTGATAGATAGCTACATAATTCCATCTACGTAAAGATGTGTCGATATCCATATAACGAACTACATGAAGATAAATCTGACAACATGTAAGCTTTTATCTGGAGACATATCTATAGACATAAACCAAATCACATCGTATTATATCAATCGAGATACATCTATTAAAGTTGACATGTTTGAAATCAGATATTTCCATCTTTATTAAGATGCTTATCACAACATATATCCATCTACACATCGCTATAACTATCCATGTTTACTAGAATACATCGAGATATTTCAATGCAAATACAATAATCTACGTTGTGGTGTTTCAATTCAGTTAGATTAACTTTCTTGGGGAAAAATCTATCTGCATATAATAATCTACGTAGACTGAGAGATAGCTACATAATTCCATCTACGTGTAGATGTGTCGATATCCATATAACAAACTGCATGAAGATAAATCTGACAACATGTATGCTTTTATCTGAAGACATATCTACAGACATAAACCAAATCACATCGTGCTATTTCAATCGAGATACTTCTAATTTAGTTGATATGTTTGAAATCAGATATTTGCAACTTTGTTAAGATGCATCTCTTAACATATCTCCATGAACGCATAGCTATAACTATCCATGTTTACTAGAATACATCGAGATATTTCAATGAAAATACAATAATCTACGTTGTGGTGTTTCAATTCAGCTAGATTTACTTTCTTGGGGAAAAATCTATCTACATATGACAATCTACGTAGACTGATAGATAGCTACATAATTCCATCTACGTGAAGATGTGTCGATATCCATATAACAAACTGCATCAAGATATATCTGACAACATGTAAGCTTTTATCTGCAGACATATCTATAAACATAAATCAAATCACATCGTGCTATTTCAATCGAGATACATCTATTAAAGTTGACTTCTTTGAAATAAGATATTTCCAACTTCGTTAAGATGCATCTCTTAACATATCTCCATGTACGCATAGCTATAACTATCCATGTTTACTAGAATACATCGAGATATTTCAATGCAAATACAATAATCTACGTTGTGGTGTTTCAATTCAGCTAGATTCACTTTCTTGGGGAAAAATCTATCTACATATGACAATCTACGTAGACTGATAGAGAGCTACATAATTCCACCTACGTGAAGATGTGTCGATATCCATATAACAAACTACATGAAGATAAATATGACAACATGTAAGCATTAATCTGGAGACATATCTATAGACAGAAACCAAATCACATCGTGTTATATCAATCGAGATACATATTTCAACGTTGAGGTGGTTGAATACATATCTTTCCATCTTGATTAAGATGCTTATCTCAACATATATCCATCTACACATCGCTATAACTATCCATGTTTACTAGAATACATAGAATACTAGAATACATCGAGATATTTCAATGCAAATACACTAATCTACGTTGTGGTATTTCAATTCAGCTTGATTCACTTTCTTGGGGAAAAATCTATCTACATATGACAATCTACGTAGACTGATAGATAGTTACATAATTCCACCTACGTGAAGATGTGTCGATATCCATATAACAAACTACATGAAGATAAATATGACAACATGTAAGCTTTAATCTGGAGACATATCTATAGACAGAAACCAAATCACATCGTGCTATTTCAATCGAGATACATCCATTAAAGTTGAAATGTTTAAAATCAGATATTTCCATCTTCGTTAAGATGCATCTCTTAACATATCTCCATGTACGCATAGCTATAACTATCCAGGTTTACTAGAATACATCGTTATATTTCAATTCAAATACAATAATCTACGTTGTGGTGTTTCAATTCAGGAAAATTCACTTTCTTGGGTAAAAATCTATCTACATATGACAATGTACGTAGACTGATAGATAGCTACATAATTCCATCTACGTGAAGATGTGTCGATATCCATATAACAAACTACATGAAGATATATCTGACAACATGTAAGCTTTTATCTGCAGACATATGTATAGACATAAATCAAATCACATCGTGTTTTTTCAATCGAGATGCATCTATTAAAGTTGACATGTTTGAAATCAGATATTTCCAACTTCGTTAAGATGCATCTCTTAACATATCTCCATGTACGCATAGCTATAACTATCCATGTTTACTAGAATACATCGAGATATTTCAATGCAAATACAATAATCTACTTTGTGGTGTTTCAATTCAGCTAGATTCACTTTCTTGGGGAAAAATCTATCTACATATGACAATCCACGTAGACTGATAGATAGCTACATAATTCCATCTACGTGAAGATGTGTCGATATCCATATAACAAACTACATGAAGATAAATATGACAACATGTAAGCTTTAATCTGGAGACATATCTATAGACAGAAACCAAATCACATCGTGTTATATCAATCGAGATACATATTTCAACGTTGAGGTGGTTGAATACATATCTTTCCATCTTGAATAAGATGCTTATCTCAACATATATCCATCTACACATCGCTATAACTATCCATGTTTACTAGAATACATAGAGATATTTCAATGCAAATACAATAATCTACGTTGTGGTGTTTCCATTCAGCTAGATTCACTTTCTTGGGGAAAAATCTATCTGCATATGACAATCTACGTAGACTGATAGATAGCTACATAATTCCATCTACGTGAAGATGTGTCGATATCCATATAACAAACTACATGAAGATAAATCTGACAACATGTAATATTTTATCTGGACACATATCTATAGACAGAAACCAAATCACATCGTGCTATATCAATCCAGATACATCTATTAAAGTTGACATGTTTGAAATCAGATATTTCCATCTTCATTAAGATGCCTATCTCAACATATATCCATCTACACATCGCTATACCTATCCATGTTTACTAGAATACATCCAGATATTTGAACACAAATACAATAATCCACGTTTTGATGTTTCAATTCAGCTAGATTCACTTTCTTGGGGATAAATCTATTTACATCTGACAATCTACGTAGACTGATAGATAGTTACATAATTCCATCTACGTGAAGATGTGTCGATATCCATATAACAAACTAAATAAAGATAAAACTGACAACATGTAATATTTTTTCTGGAGACATGTCTATAGGCCGAAACCAAATCACATCATGCTATATCAATTGTTATACATCTATTAATTTTGAAATGTTTGAATTAAGATATTTCCAACTTCGTTAAGATGCATCTCTTTACATATTTCCATGTACGCATAGCTATAACTATCCATGTTTACTAGAATACATCGAGATATTTCAATGCAAATACAGTAATCTACGTTGTGGTGTTTCAATTCCTCTAGATTCACTTTCTTGGGGAAAAATCTATTTACATACGACAATCTACGTAGACTGGTAGATAGCTACATAATTCCATCTACGTGAAGATGTGTCGATATCCATATAACAAACTACATGAAGATAAATCTGACAACATGCAGGCTTTTATCTGCAGACATATCTATTAGACAGAAACAGATTTTTTAAATTATATATTTTCAACTTTGTTAAGATGCATCCCTTAACATATATCCATCTATACATAGCTATAACTATCCACATTTACTAACATACATCGACATATTTCAATCCAAATACCACTGTCTACGTCGATGTTTTTTAATTCAGCTAGATTCACTCATTACCTGAATATTACATCTACATATGACAATCTACGAACAACTGATATATATCAAGGTATTTCCATCTACGTGTAGAAGTATCTATATACAACATGAAGATAAATCTGATAAGCTTCTGTTTGGAGATATATCTGTAGACCAAAACCAAATTACATCGTGCTATATCAATCGAGATACATATATCAACGTTGAGGTGGTTGAATACATATGTTTCATCTTCATTAAGGTGCTTATCTCAACATATATCCATCTACACATAGCTACAACCATCCATGTTTACTATTATACATCGAGATATTTCAATGCAAATACAATAATCTACGTTGTGGTGTTTCAATTCAGCTAGATTCACTTTCTTGGGAAACATCTATCTACAGATGACAATCTACGTAGACTGATAGATAGCTACATAATTCCATCTACGTGAAAATGTGTCGATATCCATATAACAAACTACATGAAGATGAATCTGACAACATGTAAGCTTTTATCTGCAGACATATCTATTAGACAGAAACCAAATCAAATCGAGCTATATCAATTGAGATACATCTATTACAGTTCAGATGTTTGAAATCAGATATTTCCAACTTCGTTAACAGGAATCTCTTAACATGTATATATCTACACATAGCTATAACTATCCACATTTACTAACATACATCGAGATGTTTCAATCCAAATACAACAATCTACGTCGATGTTTTGCAATTCAGCTGGATTCACTCTTTGTCATATGTAGATGTAATATTCAGGTAATCTACGAACACTGATATATATCAACGTATTTCCATCTACGTGTAGAAGTATCTATATACATATAACAAACTACATGAAGATAAATCTGATACCATGTAAGCTTATGTTTGGAGATATATCTCTAGACCGAAACCAACTTACATCGTTCTATATCAATCGAGATACATATATCAACGTTGAGGTGGTTGAATACATATGGTTCATCTTCATTAAGATGCTAATCTCAACATATATCCATCTACACATAGCTACAACTATCCATGTTTACTATTATACATCGAGATATTTCAATGCAAATACAATAATCTACGTTGTGGTGTTTCAATTCAGCTAGATTCACTTTCTTTGGGATAAATCTATCTACATATGACAGTCTACGTAGACTGATAGATCGCTACATAATTCCATCTACTTGAAGATGTGTCGATATCCATATAACAAACTACATGAAGATAAATCTGACAACATGTAAGATTCTATCAGGAGACATAGAATACACAGAAACCAAATCAAATCGCGCTATATCAATTGAGATACACCTATTACAGTTGACATGTTTGAAATGAGATATTTCCAACTTCGTTAACAGGCATCTCTTAACATATATCTATCTACACATAGCTATAACTATCCACATTTACTAACATACATCAAGATATTTCAATCCAAATACAACAATCTACGTCGATGTTTTTCAGTTCAGATAGATTCACTCTTTACCTGAATATTACAACTACATATGACAATATACGAACAACTGATATATATATATCAACGTATTCCCATCTACGTGTAGAAGTATCTATACAGTTCCATTTGTGTTATCCTCGTCCTTGTCTTCTGACTCTTCATAGCCTCTACATGCAGAACTTACTGGCTTCCCTCTTACGCCATCACGCAGGAAGGCCTCCCATTCGACTACTCTGATGGCTTCTTGCAAACTATTAGGGTGATGCCGCCAAATTTCAAGTTTTAAGTTTTCATCTTGTACTGCCCCTAAGAAATGGTCTTTTGCAAGCCTATCGCGGATATAAGGTGGGCAACCAGGATATGCCAACGAAACCAGTCTTTATATCGTTTGACCTAATTCAGGGAGCGTTTCTCCTTTTTTTCTGAAACAGCTTCGAAGCTGTGCCTTGTAGTACTACTCATCTTGGTTACGAGGCGCAAAGCGAGCTTTCAGTGAAGTTTTCAACTCGTCAAATTTGACTTGACCGGGCTTGACATGGAGATCGGTTAAGACTTGGAGAGCGTCTCTCCTTAAACACGCTGCCAAACGCAATCCCTTTTCAGTTTTGCTCCATTCATTAATCATTGCGCAGTGTTCGAAATGTGTCATATAGTCGAGAAAAGGTTGAGAACCATCATAAAATGTCTGCTTTAACTGTTGCCTTATTTCGAGTTACAGCCGCAGAAGAACAGAGTTCTGTGTTTCCAGTTTCGACCCTCTTGGTCAACTGCAAGTCTGGCGTCTCCCTTACTTCCTTAACCTCACTGTGGCTCTCATTCGAACATTTTGTCAACAAATGACCCATGGTGGTGCTTAATTTGTCAAACTTGTCCGTAATGAGTGTGTCAATGGTCTGAAGCAGACTATCAGTAGGCGAACTACTCACTCTCTTGGATACTGAATACGTGGTTCCATCGTAAATGTCCGACTTCACGTTCTCAGGCGCACTCTCTTTAATGGTTCCGAACCTCAGATCTTCAGCCCACCCATCACGTGCACGTCCATTGCCACTATCGGCCTTGCACGGAGTTGAAGTCGCATAGCACTGAACACCACTGTCTATGTCTACTAACTTTCTTTGCCTCCTATCAATAGGCGACAATGGCGACAAGAGTCGCCAATGCACAGACTGTGGTAAAAGCGTATTCAATAATGAGGTAGGTGTACCTCTGTCTGTAGCCATCATAATAATTTATAATACTCTTTCAATACTCACAATTTGCCTGTCTCGATGTACTTGGTAGCACACTACCAATTGCTACTGAAAACCAATGACGATGTATGCGTTGTTATTGTTATTATTATTATTATTATTATTATTATTATTATTATTATTATTATTATTATTATTATTATTGTAACCCCCCAATCCCTTACTAAATTTTAATAAATACAGCATAAGGTTTATGAATTTACCAAATACAGCGGGGAGAAGGTGCTGTCAAACACACGTTCTTTTGTTTTTATTAATGGTTTTTGTAAACTAATAACTTTTAAAAAAAATAATAACAGCCAATTTCTTCACTCTAGCATCAGCAAACACTAACAAAGCCAATTTCCTCGTCACTGATTCTCATCTCTCATGTCTCATCAAAATCGCGCCATTTGCGCGCCCTACCACAAATACAATACTTGTATCATCGCTGTATTATATCCTAGATAAAATATTCCGTCCCGACTGAACATAAGTACTTCTCTTAAAGATCCTTTTCAGCAGCAAATGCATATATCTACTCTCGCAGACTAAATGTCGCGAAATCACAATAACGAAATTAAAGGCGCACTATCCATAACATTTCTTTCCTCTTTCCTCTCCTTTCCAAATGCGAAGCAATAGTCTGTTTCACATATCATAACACCCATTGAATTGCATCCAATGACAGAACTATTCACACATATCCCAAACGGCTGCCACCAGAAATTTTCTTGTTACACGCACAGGGGTATTCACTTGACCGAGCGGTGTCAAACCCTGGCGCGAGTCACGCTGGAAGTCATGTGTTTTCCCCAAATTTCCAAAGACTTCCATACAACTTGAGTTGTAAAATGGAAAGAGAGACGTGTCTGCTATATTTAATAACCTTTGCTCTAATCAATTGGCGACCCAGATGAGACAACTTGCCCAAAAGTCCATTAACTGCACCTTTGCATGGTTTTTCTTCATTATCATCCGATTTCCGTAGCGATAGCTTGTCATGCCATAGAAATTACACTAGTATCCCCTTACTAACTGGGAAATATTTAACTGCGCGACCCTATGCCAGTCAATCCACAGAATTTCCGGCGTATCACGCTCATATACATACGCCCATTTTCCACTATGGACACATAAACGGTACCTACCAAGTTCCAACTTATTGATTCCATTCTATAATTTACTGAATTCCAACCATAAATACTGCCTTTTCAATCACAATACTTTTATACACCGCTGAATTTCAATATGGACTATGTTACCCAGGGACAGTCATTCGGCTTGTACCTAAATTCACTACTAACGACCCCAGCATGGTTCAAATTCACTAACACTCGGCTCTGTGACTTTTGCTTCTACCAATTGGCTAACTATTTCGGGCTAGTAATTTCCATGGCACAGAAGACTAAATACTCACACAAATAAATCTAAGAATTGCTTAAAAACGGGATGCTGTCAAATACACATACTCCAAATGTATTACAATATGTTAGTGGATGGCGTCCACGTAAATGATCCGTGTTGGATGGTGTACACATTATTTACGATAATGTTTTGTTCGTGAAGGATTTTTTTTTCAAGTTTTTCTATCATCCTCAGTAGATCATCCTTGATGACGTCGTTGGTCGTTTTAATATCTTCGCGAACAACTTCTATTCGCTGATTAGATCGTTGTTATTTCATCGAGTTTCGTGATAATACCAGCCAGATCTGTTTTGATTTCTTCGTGTTTAGCATTTTTACCAAACAAATTATCGACGGCATCATCGGTTTTTTTTTATAGTTTTTACGTAACGTAGTAAATTGTTCGATATGAGCGTCATAATCGGGTCGTATTTTTGTCAAAACATCGATAGTGGTATTTTGGAGTTTCGGTGTGGTCACCAGTGGATTTCCAAAGAAATCTAATAGAGGTTTGTCTATATTGTGAATTATACTTTTTTGTAATTTAGAAAACTGATCGAATTTATATGGTCGTCGTATTCATCGAGTAGTTTTTTTAATGGGTCTAAATTGTTAATTCTATCCACAATGACATGGTGGATCATTAAATCCTTTTGTAGAAACTAAAAATCTACCAATGCGATGAAAAAACAGTTAGATGGTTTACTTCATACTTAAGTGAGAGAACACAACATGTTTATATAAATAACGTTCTGTCCGAACCTGAAACAATTAGATATGGAGTGCCACAAGGCTCAATTCTAGGTCCATTACTATTTATTTTATTTATTAACGATCTACCACTTTTACTAAGAGACACGATAGCATCTACAGATCTATATGCAGATGACACAACATTATCAGACATCCAAAACACAAAGCATGAACTCGAAATTTCCTTACAGAATGCATTAAACAAGCTGGAAAACTGATACTGGTAAAACTAAAATATTACTTATCTCAACAAGGAAGAAAAGGAAAAATCTTGATAGCAATGAACTATGTCTGACATGGAAGGATAAAAATTTGCAAATGGTCTCTCACGACAGACTACTTGGTGTTTTGGTAGATATCATGGACTGATCATAGCAAACATATCAGTAAAAAGGTCAATTCAAGTTTATGGCTTCTCAGTAGGATAAGACATTTTCTCCCTGAAAGGCACAGAAAATTATTTTATAACAGTTACATACAACCGTATTTAGACTACTGTAATACAGTATGGGCTAATTCAAATGATAAAAACATATCAAAGTTGGAAAATCTTCAAAAAAGAGCATTTAGACTAATATCACACCAGAAAGAAAGCAAGGAAAATTTAGCTGGTAAGTTACAAATATTACCTATTAAAGACCGAATATGTTTAAGAAAAGCCAAATTAATGTACAGGATATCCAATAATAGTGCTCCTGAATATTTACATTCCTTATTCCAGTATAGGCTACCTGGTAATACACCCCACCTGTGATCAATATCTACAAAACAGTATAAAATTCCCTAACCAAATAAGGAATTATTCAAGAAAAGTTTCCAATACTCTGAAACTTTGCTCTGGAATAGTATTCCAGTTGAGATTAGAAATGCCCACTCTATTTCCATCTTCCAAACCCAATATATCCAGTGGCTTCTGAGATGCTGCTGAATTAAATAAATTCCTTGTATGAGGGCCTCAAGGTAGATTAGTTCTTAGCTAATTGTGTTACCCTCTTTAAATAAAGTCATTACAATAGTTGAAATGAGAACATCTGGTTTGAGTTTACCTTGATCGGAAAATACCACGATAGCATTTTCCGTTACACCGCGTTGTTTAACTAAGATATCATCAAGGGAAATATTACTAGTTTTCAATTTACTCTGTCGATCTTGAAATACAACTATTTCATTGGGATCAACACTTGCGAGGTTTACCATCTCAGTTATTTCATCTTCGATTATTTTTTTTACATCACCGGTTGCAGATATTTCCGCGGTGGGTTTTTTCAGGACTGATAAAGATCTTCCCCAAATATCAATCATGTTATTTTATATAATTTCTCTCTAAAAAGCGATTACTCGTATATTCGTGTACGGTTTTATGTAGTGGTTTTCCCGATGATAAAATAGCGTTGAGTACATTCAATGCTTCTATGCCGCATATTGGTGGGTCATTTATTTTCTGTGTTGGTAGCGTTGATATGAGTTTTTAAGCGGTTTATATAACGCATAAATTCTTTAGGTGGTGCTAATCCATATGAATCGAAATAAACAATTGCACTCGGATCAATCGCGTATGCAACCCAGTGAGTTCCAGGTCCGGTGCTGTTAACGAGACTAATGATACCGGTTTCAGCGTTGTTTGGTTGTTGTGGTAATTGATCTCTCATAAAGACACCTCTAAAGTTTTTTATCGCTAGTTTTTTAGCAGCATCGAGTAAATCAAAATTTGACATGGAAACTATAGGTTCTCGCGACAGAACCCTTGGTTCTCGAGTTAGTAAACTGTTCCTGGTCTCAGGCCGTTTCCGCTGTACCATGAATACGGAGTTCATGGTAGTCTTAGACCCTTTCCTGATCGTCTCTTTTTTATCCCTGTCCGGTAGCTTTCTTGAGTGCCATCCCCGCCTCTGTACCAACGGCTCATAGCGCGGCGGCATTTGCTACCGCTGGGACCGCTGCCGCAATTTACGCTGGTAACGCAGCGAAAAGTGGGAATATACCACCTGATTTTATCATGTTCTTAATTGTGGCCGCAGAGAGAGTGACCTGAACACCTTTTTTATCTTTGATGGCATCATTGAAGTGTTTTATCTGACGAGTTGTCAATGACAGTTTATTCTGACCACTCGACATCTGATTGTGCTTCAGCGATATTGTGGTTCCACATTTTTTTAGCTGATTCCGATTGCAATTTTTTAATTTGACCAGGAGTTAACATAACACTAACATGACTATATGACATTTTATTTATCTTTGATTCATTGAACTGATTGATACATTACATATTTTCCACTGGTGCATCAACTACCCTCATTCGTCCACCAACGCCTTCGAGTAGCAATAATTTGTCACTGAGAATGACAGCAATTGCTCTGTAATCAGGGATAAGTGGATCTGGAGCAACCGGAAGAGATACACGAGCTCGGAAATGTATGTCAACTACGGATTGTCTGGTTAAGTCAAGATGTTCCAACGAAAAATAATAAATCGGATATAGTTTTCTAAACTCCAACTGTGATATTTGCAGACCAGTATCTACATTATTATCACGTCCCATAAATGTCAACAAAGGATGATACGCGCGTGTTATTTGGTTTTGATCATAATTAAGTAAAATATCCTCGGATGCTTCTTGTTGACCGTTTATCCTCAGGGAGACTTCAGAAACACCGAGTTGATCAAATATCATATGACTCCGTTCCTGGAGACCCACTCGAGTCTTTTTCTGTAACGCAACAAATATATGCCGCGGCGCAGCAACACCTTGTTTTGCCGTTAACAGAAGAATTCATAGTATCAGTTGTTGTTGTTATGCCATGATATCAATGATTTACCGCCTGTATTCATAAATGATAGTAATCTGTTTTCTGCCGTGATTGATGGAGTGATTACTGGCATCAGTGATAGTTTTGTTATGTTTACTTTACCAGCATCAACACCAATATCACGCCAGATTGCATCATTATCATCACCTTTTCTCACGATTACTACTGTATGTTTCGCTCCATAGATAACTTTTCTAACATTACTGCAAAATCCAAAAATATGATGCAGTGGAATCGCGCATGAAAGTAATCTACGCGGTCCTTTCAACATTGTTACACGTGTTCCAAATCTTAGGTTGTAATCAGGATAAGTATTTATAATCATATTTTCGATATCAGCATTAGGAGCACCAACACGATCTTTTGGTTGTCTTATTTCATACTGAACGTTTTCAGCGTGATCAGTAATATCCTTAGAAAACATCATAGATGGACCTGCCGATCTTGTATAATCATAGAAATATCATGCTAATCCCACTATTGTTTTGGCAACATCAACATCATGTTCTATGGATTCAATCTCTCTTCCATCAATCATATATCTAGCACTCTCAAATAGCGCCATGATACCATTATTGACAAAACCAACTCCGACATTTAGGGGATATGGTGGATCATTAGCAACGGGATTATTTATTACAATTTCTCCTTCTACTTCAAAAAACGCTTCAGCGGGTAGAAAGTATTTGCTGGTATCATGGACTTGAAGTTCGATTCTTGATCGAATATTTGGATGTACTGCATCATAGGAATAAAACTGATAATCGCGTACAGAATCATTCTTGGGTACTGGAGCGTCCATATCGAACGCTGTATCAGGAGCCGATTTGAACATATTATTATATATTTCTTGATCTAAATCGCGATCTCGCTCGCGATTTCAAACCACTTCCCGCTATCATATTTGCAGTAATATTATCCTGGTCGCTGATCAGTGATGCTATTTTTTGATCCACTGCGTTATTTATTATTTTCCTAATACTTGCAGGCATAATTTCCGTAGACGGTAGTAGTCCTAGTGACTTCGTCACCAATAACGAAGTCATCAGTGGTTTCTTTCGTCGAATAACGCTACTAGGTTTTCCTTAGGCGCGGAAAATGCTTTCCCGGCAACATCACCAACAGCCAGCGCTAATACCCTTATCACGAATAACATCAATAGCTTTCATTGATAATTGTTTTGCGATTGGTGCTATTTTTGTAGCCATTCTTGAAAATAACCCTGCAATTGTATTGCCGAGACCATCTCCATAGTACGCTCTATAAACAGGAAATCGTGAATTTACTACATAGACCATGGTTGGTTTGTTGTGGTTGTAGTGAATGATCATCTTATTTAAATGCTATTTATCTAATCGTAAAAATCCAACGGATTTTCATCATAAACGATTTTCATTGGTAGCAATTTTGGTGATTTAATCACTGTGGTAACCGTCCGCTAGTAGCTCATCAATAAACTCTCGATATACACCAATATCCATGATACCACCCTCAAATAGTCGTCTGCAGATATCAGCTGCCTCATTAATTATTTCCGGTGAGTTATTTCCAACTCGTCTCCCTCCTACGAGAATTTCTAATCGTGATACATCCCCGAGAATACTATTAGGACAACGAACTAGACCACTATCTGAAACCCACCTTGGATTTCCACTTTGAATAAATCCATTTCCATTTGTTTTTTAGTGATACATGTTGCACCTTGTCCATCATCTTCTTTTCGATCATATAGTGGTTGACCACTCGTTATTTTTTCTATTTTATTCATATACACATTAAAAGTATTACTATCTTTTGAGGTTCTAATTCCACCGTGTTTTGCCAAATAGATTTTTTATACCAGGTGTCAGCGTTTTTTTATAGTATCTTCAGCTCCATCATCAATCATCGAGTCTGATATCGAGTTTGGTCCCGGGTCCACAATAATTATATCATGGAAGGTAATTTTCTCCTGGATATTTGCCCATGGTGTTTCTGGGAGTTTTACTAAATTGGCTGCAATATCACCTTCTCTTTTTTTAAAATATCTCCAGATTTCATAGAAACAAATCTAAATTTTTTGTACCACATTGTACACACTTACCAGCAAGTGCTGATCTATTATTTTTAGTTGTAATCGTCGTCATCATTGAGGTGGTTTAATCCAGATATTTTTAACTTCGTTAAAATGCATCTCTCAACATATATCCATCTGCACATTCCTATAACTATCCACATTTACTAGAATACATCGAGACATTCCAATCCAAATACATTCGTCTACCTTGTGGTGTTTCAATTCAGCTAGAATCAATCTCATGAAAATAAAGCTATCTACACACGAGACTCTGCCTAGACTAATAGATCTCTACTAATTTCCATCCACGTGTAGATCTGTCTATATGCATATAATAAAGTACATAAAGATAGATCTGACAACAGGTAAGATTATCCCTGGACACTTGTCTATGGACAGTAATCAAATCACATCGTGCTATATCAATGGAGACACTTATATCAACGTTGCGCTGATTGAATTCAGATATTTCAAACTTCGTAAAGATGCAGCTCCCAACATATATCCATCTGCACATAGCTATAGCTATACACATTTACACAAATACATCGAGATATTTCAATCTGAATACATCAATCTATGTGTCTATATGTCTATAACAAACTACATGAATATAAACATGACAACAGGTAACCTTATCTCTGGAGACGTTTATATGGACAGTAACCAAATCACATAGTGCCATATCAATCGAGATACTTATATCAACGTTGCGCTAGTTGAATTCAGATATTTCCAACTTCGATAAGATGCGTCTTTCAACACACATCCATCTACGCATTGCTATAACTATCCACATTTACTTGAATACATCGAGATATTCCAATGCAAATACATTCATCTACGTTGTGGTGCTTCAATTCAGCTAGAGTCACGTTATTGGGGATGAATCTATCTACATATGAAAATTTACGAAGACTGATATATCTCTAAATATTTCCATCTACGTGAAGTTGTTTCGATGTAAATATAAGAAACTACATGAAGATAGATCTGACAACATCTAAGCTTATGTCTGGACACACTCATATATACATATATACACGTTGTGGTGCTTCAGTGTATCTCGATTGACGTTCTTGGGGATGATTCTATATACATATGACAGTCTACGTAGACTGATAGATCTCTACATATTTCCATATACGTGAATATGTTTCGATACACATATAACAAACTAAATGAAGGTACATCTCACAACAAGTAACGTTATGTCTGGATACATATCTATAGACAGAAACCAAAACACATCGTGCGACATCAATCCATATACATCTATCAACGTTGAGATAGTTAAATTCAGATATTTTCAACTTCCTTAAGATGCATCTCGCAACATATATTCATCTACAAATAGCTGTAACTATGCACATTTACTAGAATACATCGCGATATTTCAATTCAAACACATTCATCTACGTTGTGGTGTTTCAATTCAGCTAGATTCACTCTCTTGGGGATAAATCTATCAACATATGAGAATCTACATAGACTGTTATTTCTCTACGAATTTCCATCTGCGTGTAGATATTTCGATATCCATATAACAAACTACATGAAATTAAATCTTACCAAATGTAAGCATATATCTGGAGACATATCTATATACATAAACTAAATCACATCTTGCAATATCAATCGAGATAAATCTATTAACCTTGAGGTATCTGAATTCAGATATTTCAAACTTCGTTAGGATGCAGCTCCCAACATATATCCATCTGCAGATAGCTATAGCTATACACATTTACAAAAATACATCGAGATATTTCAATCTAAATACATCGATCTATGTCGATGTTTCTCAATTCAGCTAAATTCATTTTCTACCTGTCAGATATATCTACATAGCACTATCTACGTAGACTGATATATATCTACGTATTTCCATCTACGTGTAGATGTGTCTATATGTATACAACAAACTACATGAAGATAAACCTGACAACAGGTAAGCTTATTTCTGAAGACGTTTCTATGGACAGTAACCAAATCACATAGTGCCATATCAATCGAGATACTTATATCAACGTTGCGCTAGTTGAATTCAGATATTTCCAACTTCAATAAGATGCATCTTTCAACATACATACATCCATCTACGCATTGCTATAACTATCCACATTTACTAGAATACATCAAGATATTTCAATGCAAATACATTCATCTACGTTGTGGTGCTTCAATTCAGCTAGAGTCACGTTCTTGGGGATGAATCTATCTACATATGACAATCTACTTTGTTTGATAGATCTCTACAAATTTCCATCTACGTGAAGATGTTTTGATATGCATATAACAAACTACATGAAGATAAATCTGACAACATGAATGGTTATCTCTACACACATATCGATAGACATAAACCAAATCACATCGTGCTATATCAATCGAAATACATCTATCAACCTTGAGGTATCTGAATTCAGATATTTTAAACTTCGTTAAGATGCATCTCTCAGCATATGTCCATCTACACATAGCTATAACTATACACATTTACTAAAACACATCGTGTTATTTCCTTCTTATTATATCGATATATGTCGATGTTTTTCAATTCAGCTAGATTCACTTTCTACCTGACAAATATATCTAAATAGTACTATCTACGTAGACTGATATATATATATATATATATATATATATATATATATATATATATATATATATATATATATATACGTATTTCCATATACGTGTAGATCTATCTATATAACCGCTCCAGTGGCCTAGTGGTTAGAGCGTTCGCCGCGGAAGCGGGAGGTCGTGGGTTTGATCCCTGGCCGAGTCATACCAAAGACTTACAAAAATGGTACTAACAGCTGCCTCGCTTGACACTCAGCATTAAGAGGTTAGTGTTAGGACTGGTCGGCCTGGTGTCAGGATAATGTGACTGGGTGGGACATCATGCTACATGTCTGCGGCATGATGCCTCAGTGCTAGACATCACTATAAACTGCCTCACAGCAGACATCGTAGCGATATGACTGAAAAAATGTTAAAGCTACGTTAAAAATCCTAATCAAACAAACAAACAAAGATCTATCTATATACATATAACAAACTAAATGAAGATAAATCTCACAAAATGTAAGCTTATGTCTGGACACATATCTATGGACAGAAACCAAATCACATCGTGCTATATCGATGAGATACTTATATCAACGTTGAGGTGACTGAATTCAGTTATTTCCATTTTCGCTAAGTTTCGTCTCTCAACATATATCCATCTACACATCTCTGTAACTATCCACATTTACTAGAATACATTGAGATATTTCGATCCAATTTCATCTTTCTATGTCGATGTTTTTCAATTCAGCAAGATCCACTTTCTACATGCCAAATATATCTACATATAACTATCAACGTTGACTGATATATATCTTCGTATTTCCATCTACGTGAAGATGATTCGATACACATATAACAAATTACATGAAGATAAATCTAACAACATGTAAGCTTATGTCTGGAGACATATCTAGAGACAGAAACCAAATCACGTCGTGCTTTGTCAATCAAGATACATCTATCAACGTTGAAGTGGTTGAATTCAGATATTTCCAACTTCGTTGAGATGCATCTCACAACATATATCCATCTACACATTGCTATACCTATCCATATTTACTAGATTGTATTGAGATATTTCACTCCAAATATATCTATCTATGTCGATGTTTTTCAATTCAGCTAGATTCACTTTCAGTCTGTCAAATAAATCTACATAGTACTATAATTATTATCTACTGCGAGAAATGTATGCGTTTACCCATCTACATGGAGATATATATTCATCAGAATATAACCATCGACGTTAATATATAACTATCTACAAATGTCGATGTATTTCATGATATATCAATGGACATAAAACCTCATACGGTGAGAAATATCTATGAGAATAAAGCCATCACCCTGCTAATATAGCTATCGACATATAACCTTCTATGTTGAGATATTTCTATCCACATATATCCATCTACATGTGGATGTATCCATCAAGATGAATCCAATCTCGTTGAGATGAAGTAATCCAGATTTATCAATAACTTTGGAAATTTATGAATCCAGATATAACCAAGTTCACCAAGATTTATCTATCTAGATATGACCATCTACATATGGTTATATGCATCTACATAGTTCTATCTAGGTAAAGATGTATCTATATGCGTATCACCATCTACATGGCGATATACACATCAGCATACAACCATCTAAATTGATGTGTATCTATTTACGTATGTCAGTCTACCTAGCGATACATCAATCAACATAACTTCATCTACTCGGAGAAATTTCTATCAGCATTAGGCCATCACCCTGCTATTATAGCTATCGACATATAGCCATTAACGTTGAGATATGTCTATCCGCATATATCGATCTACATGGAGATGTATCAATCAAACCATTCTCGTAGAGATGATGTAATCCAGATATATCCGGCTACATCCACATGTATAAATCTTCACATGACCATTTACGTATGGTAATATGCATCAACATTATTCCATCTACGTGATGATAATTTTTTATGATCACAACCATCTAAATCTAGATATATACATCACAAATTAACCATCTTCATATATATATATATATATATATATATATATATATATATATATATATATATATATATATATATATATATATGTCAATCTGCGTAGAGATATATATACCAATCTACATAAATCCATCTACTAGGACAAATATCAACAACATATGGATATCCACCTGCAATTATAGTTATATAAATAACACCAGCTACGTATATATATATATATATATATATATATATATATATATATATATATATATATATATATATATACTCACATGTGTCAATCTACGTAGAGATATATCAATCTAAATAAATCCATCTACTGAGAGAAATCTCTACCAACATATGGCCATTAACCTTTAATTATAGCAATCTACATATAACCATCTACACTGAGATATGAGAATCCACATATATCCATCTACATGGAGATGTATCAATTAAGATGTGGTCCATTCTCTTAGAGATGAATTAATGCACATATATCCAACTTCCTCGAGATATTTCGATCTACATATTTCCATCTACGTTCAGGTATATATACATGTACCTACATATTTCCATCTATGTGAAGATATGTCTATATCCATCGAACAATATTTATCGAGTTATATCTTACAATATATAACCATCTGCTTCTACATACCTCTATTGATATACACCAAATCATATCTGCATCTATCTGCGTTTTGGTGTTGCAATTCAGATATATCGAACCATGTTGAGATGTATCCATCTACGTGTAGCTGTATCTATCCAAATTGACTACAATACATCGAGATATTTTAATCCAGATACATCCATCTACGTAGTGGTGTTTCAATTCAGATTGATCCAACTACGAAGAGTTATCTATCTACAGATGACCATCTGCGTGGAAATATATCAATCTATATGTGTCCATCTACGAGGTGACAGATTTATCTACATATGGCCATTTACCTCGAGATAGATCTATCTACCTATAACAATCTAATCAGAGATATATCTATTCAAATATCTAAATTCATGGAGATATATCAATTCAGATATATCCATTAACGTGGTGATGTATTAATCCAGGTATATCCAACTACATCAATATATATAAATTTACAGATGACCGTCTACCTACGGATTCATCTGCATTTTCATATCTCGATGTATTTTTGTCACTGTGGATATATGTAGCTATACGTAGATTGAAATAAGTGGATAGTTACTTCTCAACGAAGTTGAATATATCGGAATTGAAAGACCGCAACGTTGATAAATCATTCGGGATTGAGATATAACGATATAATATGGATTATGTCTATATATATATTTCTCTAAGCCGATGGTTACGTGTTTTGAGATATTTTTTCATGTAGATGGTTATATGTATATAGATATGTCTTCACATATAATTATATATATATATATATATATATATATATATATATATATATATATATATATATATATAACTCTGCGTAGATTGCCATATGTAAATAGATGTGTCTACTCGTTGATGGACATTTATAGTTAGATATAACTCCACGTTGATTGTCAAATGTAGATAGATGTATCCTTACGTAGTTTGATCTATGTGAGTTGACAGACATCTGCGTAGATGGATGTATCTGTATTTATAAATCTCGATGTATATTGACCAATGTGGATAGATAAAGCCACATTTGGACGGTTACATCTCAACCAAGTTGGATATATCTGAATTGAAAGACGACAACGCAGATAAATGTATCGAGATTGACATATCATGAAAAAATTTGGATAATGTTGATAGATATTTTTTTCCAAGCAGATGGCTATGTGTTGTGAAATATATCTCCATATAGATGGTTTTATATGTATAGATATATCTTCACGCAGAATGAAATATGTACATAGATATAACTATATGTAGATTGTCAGATGTATATAGATTCAACTCGGCGTAGTTTGATTTCAATGGATTCATACATCTCCACGTTAATGGATATATCTGGATTGATATATATCCATGTTAATGGGTGTATTTGGATAGACATATCTCAACTTTGATGGTTGTATGTCCATATAAACATAGATCTATACGTAGTTGTATATATGTGATGTGAAACACCACTACGTTGATGGATGTATCTGTATTGATATATCTCAAGATAAGTTGGTCTATGTTGGTAGATATATCTCCACGTTGATGCTGATATGTTGTGCGATATATTTCCACGTAAATGGTTATATGTATACATCATCACGTGGATAAATATATCTTAGTTACATGAAGATATGTAGATAGAGATTAATCTAAGGAAATGGTCATAGGTGAATAGATATTTATCAGCGTAGGTGGTTATAGGTAGATCGATCTATGTCCGGATAGATGGCGATATGTAGATAAATGTGTCTCCTCGTTGATGGAATATATCGAAAGATATATCTCCACGTAGATGGTCATATGTAGATAGATATATCCTTACGTATTTTGATCTATATGAGTTGAAATACATCTACGATGTAGGATTTATCTCAGTTGATGCATCTCGATGTATTTTGGGCAATGTGGATAATTATAGCTACACGTAGATGGATACATGTTGATGGATATGGATACATCACAACGTAGTTGGATATATCTGAATTGAAAGACAACAACGTAGATAAAAGTATCTGGATTGATATATCACTATGTCATTTTGATATGTCTATAGATATTTCAGATGGTTATATGTTGTGATATATATCTCCTTGTAAATGGTTATATGTATATAGATGTATCTTCACATCAATTGATACCTGCCCATAAGTCATAAATTCAAACACAACCTAATTACTTAACGAGAAAACGTACTCGAACATCTTAAAAACGTCTCTAAGTCTTGCTCTTAAGATACCTGGTAACTGGACAAAGTATATGATAAGAATTTCATCAAAGAAACATGATACATACCTAAGTGCTGAATGGTGGAGTTTCCAGGAAAGAAACAAGCTACTGGTGATCAGTGGGCTCCTTTTCGCAAAACGTGTTGTCCATTTATTAGCGGAGACAGTATAAAAGATAAAACTTCATGGGCAGAATATTTGGCACACCTCAACGAGTTAGGCAATTACAACCACAGAAGCTATCTAGAAACTCTAACACTGAATATGTGGATGATGAACAACATTTGGAGAGGAAAGACATGTATATTTGGAACAACAAAACGACAACGTGAGTAGGAAGGAATTTAACAGTTGGCTAGATAAATAAATTGCACCTCAATTTTGTACAGATAAAGACCAACTCGAATGTATTTCAGAAATATTAAACAAGTGGCAAGAAATATAAGTTTAAAGACG
This sequence comes from Unio pictorum, assembly GCA_030141615.1. Lineage (NCBI taxonomy): Eukaryota > Metazoa > Mollusca > Bivalvia > Unionida > Unionidae > Unio > Unio pictorum. The sequence goes on from JARLTB010000308.1 coordinate 627,598, forward strand.
AATCTAATGCGGAGGTGGATGGAAGAACAAGAACAGAATGGCAAAATGTGTACCTAAAAAGTAGAAACACTTGTGGGATCAGTTCATGCGCAACATAGCATCCGAAATCATTAACGAAGCGACACCGATTTGCCAGTGATTTGTCACCAACGACATCAAGGAGAGAGACAATTATTTATTTTGTTTCAAAATTTATATAATGTTCATTTAGTGAATGAAATACGAATACCATACATTACTGATTGGCTTCACTATCCCAATTTTCTCATTTGAGGAAGTGAAGACTTGTTGTTCCCTCAGTCGTCGTATATGCCACACTTGTAGCTCCAACTCCACATTCCAATTCTCTGTACAAAGTACCATGAAAAGTGATGCTTGATACTTTATTGTTATCTCCACCACAAGTATATATATCTAGTTCAGTTTTACTATGGACAGAAAAAAAACAATAATGTGTAAGCCACCTGTGCAATTATATCAAATCCATACTTATTTATTTTATATGAATTAAGGTCGCATGTGCAACTATGTGCTTTCGCGACCAGTTAATGCCCGAGGGTCGGGCTATTTAATTGGTCTGGACCAAAGGTAACTTTGACTACACTAGGCTGTGTTGTCGCAGTCTCCCCGGCACCCGCGTTAAATGGCAGTCTCGCCTTAGAGTAACATGTCGGGTCACGGCAAAACAGGATGGCAGAAAAAATACCAATAATGTGTAAGCCACCTGTGCAATTATATCAAATCCATATAGTCATAGAATTTTTCATCTTTCCTATCAATAAATATTTCTAGTACATAGTGTACATGTTGAAGGTCCTTAACAAATGTAATTGCATTTAATGTCTTAGCGACATAAATGAGTGAGGTCACTGTTAGGTATTTTAGCTTGTTAATTTTGAGCGGTGGTCAAAATTGATAAAGTTAGATTTCGAGAAAGTTATTGTTCAAAAAGGGTTCTCGTACCAAATTAGAACCCAGGGAAAATAAATTAGTTGGCGTGGGGTGTGTTTTGTGTTATTTAATTTCTTCCTTCTTCTTTTTCTCTTCTTTTCCCTTTTCTCTTTCCCACTTTCTTCCTACTCACTTCTTCCCTCTTTCTTTCTTTTTCCTTCTTCCATCCTTCTTTTCCCTTTCCTTTTTCTTGCTGGATGGTTGGTGTTATGTTTCCTTGAGCTATCACTATTTGATTCCGGTGTTCTCATCACACTTGTCTTTATCTTGCCACTTGTCGGTTGACTGATTTTACTGTACCTACATTGTGCCACTACTTAGTGTAATGTTCTCTTTTTTTCCCCTTCTCCTTCTTCCCTTTCTTCCTTTTTCCCTCGCATTCCTTTCCTTTCCCCTTTTCTCTTTTATTTTATATATTTATTTTAGGGTTTTGTTAGGTGGTTCTGCTTTTATAAGCTAGCGGTATTACTATCCGCTCTGGCCCCTTTAACCGATATGGCCTCGTTAATTATTTATTTATTTGGTAGTTATAATATTTATTTTTGTCTGTTTATTTAAGGCATTGTTACGTGGGTCTGCTTTTGAGCTAGCGATGTTATTATCTGCTCTGGCCCCTTGATTGATAAATATTACCTCTATGGCTATGTTTATGTTTATTTATTTATTTGATGGTTTTGATATTTATATTTTGTGCTTTATGTCTATTGATTTTAGGTAATTAAGTATATTTATATAGGTAGTATTTACGTTTTTGTTATACATTTTATCTAGAATTTGGGGGAATGATGTAACTGAGTCAAGTTTTCTTTGTTGTAGTTGGAGGACGGTACGTTTTCGATCGTATTTGTGACATATGTTGAATACATGTTCCAATGTTTCAGTTTCTGGACAGTGTGCACATTTATCCGGCGTGGGTCCTGTACTTATATGTTTCATAAAGCTGCCATTTAGTAGTGTTTTACCTGTTCTGATTCTGTTGATGATTTTAATATCAATGGCTGCCAGGCTTTTTGGTAAACGTTGGGTTCTAGTGACGTCTTTTTGTAGTTGGTATAGATGTCTACCCTTTGTGGAGTTTTCCCATTGTTGTTGCCATTTATTATCAATTCTGTCCCTGACTTGACTATATAGTTTCTGAGTGTTGTACTGTACGGGTTCAATTTGGTCTTTCATCAGACTGCTTTTTGCTGCTTGGTCTGCGTTTCATTTCCATGCATATTGATGTGAGATGGCACCCACAAGAAGTGTATGGTTTGGTGTGATTTATCTGCTTCCCTGATGGTCAGCATAGTGTCCTCTAGCAGGTTTTGTCTGCTTTTGGAATTACCTGTCTCAATACTTTCAAGTACACTAAGTGAGTCTGTTATGATGACGTACTGTTTTTGATTTTGTGTTACTATCCATTTTAGGGCTCGGTTGATGGCCCAGAATTCAGCGGTATATATGGAACAGTCATCCGGTAGTCTTGTCGTAAATGTGGTCTGATGTTCTGGGATCACTACCGCTGCAGCCGTTCTATGTAGTTCTTTAGATTTTGAGCCGTCAGTATAGATTTTTACATATCCATCATAATTGTTGTTAATGAGGCATTGTACTTGTGTTAATGTGATAGTGGGGTTGTCGTGCTTATGTACCAGTTGGAGTGCTGTTAGGTTGATGTAAGGCTTGTTATTTCTCCAAGGTGTGGGGTCCTTGATAAGTAGTTGTTCTGCTTGGAGTTCTATTTGATTGAGTTCTATGCAGAGCGTGTGTATTTTGTTAGCTGCTGGAGGATGTGGTACCAGTCTTGAGCTAAAGGTGGTTTGACATTTACTTTTTATGTTTCTGGTGGGATTGATCTCCTTATGTATTGAGATTCTACAGGCGTATCTAAGTATGTGTTCTTCTCTTCTCAGTTGTAATGGTGGTTCACATGCGAGGATTTGTAGTTCTTCCAGGGAGGTGTTCGGTAATGCACCGGTGCAGAGTCTAAGTGCTCTATATTGTATACTGTCTAGTTGTCTAAGTGTTTCCTTGTTGGCTGAAGAATAGATTTGGCAGCCATAGTCTATCTTAGCTCGGATTAAAGATTTGTAGATCATTAGCATATTTTGCTGATCAGCTCCCCATGCAGTACCTTTGATGTTTTTAAGTATGTTTAGATCTTTTTGACATTTTTAAATCGTTTGTTGCATGTGTGGTTTCCAGTTGATTGTTTCATTTAGTAGCATTCCCAGGAAGTGGGTCTCGTTTTGGAATTGGATGGGCTGATTCTGTATATATAGTTTAGGGTATTTAGGTCGTTTGTTAGTTGTCAACTGTTTTTATTTGGGATATTTTAAAACCCCAGTTGTTGGCCCATGTGCCGATGATATCTAGTCCTTTCTGAATTTGAGTGATGTTCTTTTGACTATTGGGGTTTAGTGCTTTCCAGATACTACTGTCATCGGCAAATTGTGACAAATCAGCTGGGGCATTTTTGAGATAGTTGGTTAGATTGTTGACCATTAGATTAAATAGGGTTGGGCTAATCACACTTCCTTGGGGGGGGGGGGGGGGCATTTTCCAGTGGATATGTTTGGGACAAGGCCTCTCTTACTCTGGTTTTAAAGGTTCTTCCCGTAAGGAAGTTTGCTATCCAGTGGTGCATTCTTCCTGTTATGCCAAATTGGTTGAGTTGAGAGATGAGGCCATTAGTCCAAACTAGGTCGAAGGCTTTCTCTAGGTCTAGAAATATTGCTATTAGGTGTCTATCTCTTTTCCTTTTGGCATTAAATGCTAATTTGATGTTGGCTTCCAGACGGATTAATTGATCAAGTGTAGATCGTTTATTCCTAAATCCACTTTGGGTTTCAGCCAGTAGTTGATTTTGTTCTAGGTGGTGCTTTAATCTATTGTTGACCATTGTTTCCATTACCTTACAGATTGTATTTGTTAGTGAAATAGATCTGTAGGAGGTTACATTAGTAGGGTCTTTGCCTGTTTTGGGGATGGCTATGATTATGGCTCGCTTCCATAGTGTCGGGATGCGACCTGTTCTCCATATCAGATTTATTAAGTCTAAGGTAATGCTCTGCATGTTGGGTGGTAAAATGTTTGTATATATCATAGCCTAGGTTATCCTCTCCTGGTGATGTACTTTTTTTTGCTGAGGGCTTGTCTCCATTCTTTCAGATTAAAAGGGTCATTCAGTGCCGAATCTCTGTTGTCTCGATCTTTGAAAATGTGAGGAAATTCTTTTTCTAATGTTGATTTTTGCTGTAAGAACTCGTGTTTGTGATTGTTATCGCTGAAGGAGTTAACGAAGTGTTGGGCTAACTTCTCTGCTACTCTGTTCCCTGGATTTTCGGCGCTGTTGTGGGTGTTTTGCCTTTCATGGCTTTTATTTTATTCCAGATTTCTTTAGTATTTGTTTTATGACTGAGCGTTGTGCAGTATTTTCTCCATGAGTCCTTTTTTTCCCTCATTAATTACCGTCCTAGTGTTGATTTCTGTTTTTTTTGTATATAAGAAAGTCAGAGGCGGTTTTTGTGTGTTTAAAGCGATTTAAGGCTTTTTCTTTTCTTCTGAATGGCAATTCTGCAATTTTCTGTCCACCAAGGGATTGCAGTCTGTTTATAATGGAAACATGTTGCTTTGGGTATACTCTTATTTGCCGCTTCGTTTATAATTTGTATGAGATTGTCGTAATATTTATTTGTATCCTCATCATGGATTTCTGCAAGGTTTACTTATTTAAGTTGGTCTTTAAAGCTGTTCCAGTTTGCATTTTTGAGTTCCCATCTTTGTTGTGTTTTTTGTTGCTCCGTTGGGCACGAGACGTATATGGTGGTACATAGGGGGAAGTGATCGCTGCCTAATGTAGAATGTTGCATCACTTCCCATTGGGTAATTACAGCCAGGCTAGGCGTCGCAATGTTGAGGTCAATAGTAGAGAGTTTGCCTTGGCTGGGGTCTATACGTGTTGGGGTTCCATTGTTCAAAAGTTCTAGTTGTTCTTTTGTTATGGATTTTATGATGTTTTTCCCTCTCTTATCTGTGCGGTCACTACCCCATTCTGTGTGATGTGCATTGAAGTCCCGCAGATAATAGTGTTTGTGCCTCTTTTCTTGAATATTTGTTGAAAAAGTTGGTTGTTTTGGCTATTTTGTCCTGGATCATATATGTTGTACAGATGTATTGTTTTGGTTGCTACTGTGAAAACAATTTTTTGAAATTCAATTGGTGTTTCTGTTGAGTTCACAGTAATAACTTCCTCTACTGCGTCTGTGATGGTGTCTTGTACATATATGGCTAGGCCTCCTCCTTTTTTGCCGGTACTTCTGTGTTTTAAGAATGTAGTTTGATAGCCTGTTATTTTGGGACTGTTTGTACTGGTTTCCTTAAGTAGAGTTTCTTGAAGACAGATGATCTTGAGTTTGGTGATGGTTCCGTGGATATCTGCGATTAGTTCTCCATGGTTTGTATTTAGTCCTCTGCAATTCAATTGCCATATAAGTAACTTGTCTGGGGTCTTGTTTTTTGTTTTGTTAGCCGAAGCATTATTTTTATTTCCAGTATCCATTGTTTATGTTGTTGTTAATATTTTTTGTTTGTTGTTGATTTATTCGTGATGGGTTTGATTTAGATAAGGCCAACTGTTAACTTATTGCTGAAGCAGTTCATTGCCTGTCAAAATTTCCGTTAAAATTAAATATCTGGATATTATAAGCTACGACAAATTGTCGTTGTCCTCATCAATAAGATTAATATAATACTAGAAATTGCAATTATTATCCTACTCATCATTTTAGCAAAAATAAGTACATAACGGCCATATGAAAATAGTCGCTAAGGGTTTCTTTTAGGCTTCAAGTAGATAGAAAACAAATTTGGTTAAAGATGCTGATAGTTTAATACTCCGAGGTCGCAGAAGAATATTGATCATATTCCATCATTGACTAATATAAATAACTGAGAATTTGAGCTCTTGTAGCACTGATTTATAACTAATGCATGGGAAGTAACTCGTATTAGCGCCACCCCGGCTGCACAGGTGAATCATCCAATCAAATGCCATTACATGTATTATGAGCGCATGAATTAACTGTGCAAGTACTGGGTTTTGATGGAGAGGGCACAGACGATGTAAATGATGTTAATTCTCGAATAATACTTCATTAACTGGATGTGAGTATGTTATGATTTTCAAGGTATATGTGGGTTCTTTTCAGTGAAAATACCAGTATACCATGCAAATGATTGCTGATGTACCGCATCAATTGATCAGCATCTGTAACCGATGACTCATCAGTTGTTCGTATAACACAAAATGCAGAACTTTGATTTGAACGTTTAACATTTACGTTTTCATAAGAGCTGTTTCTGTTTACGGGATGAATATCATATTCCCCTGAGGGAAAGCGAAGAAATAGCAGCAAGAGAAATAACATCAAAATAATGAGCTTGCAATTCTAAGCTGCTAAGCTTAACGTAATAATGGAGAGGCATGGGACTAGACTCGTATACTGATTCATGGACGGATACTCCTAATTTGATTTGTAACGAGCCCCTGTGATTCACAGGATCCAGCCTTATATACAGTTACTGCTGTCAATGTATTCGCCGTTTTGCTTGGTACATAATAGTACATATCAGACCCTAAATTTGGGTTCTAGTAGTTCCGATGATGCAATGTTCCACAAAAGGTGCGTGCAGAATTTTTTTCAAGGCTGTGGTGGGGGTGGAACAAACACGTAGTGTAGCATCTTTTAAATTTTAAGAATGTATGCCAAAATATATTTAGAGATGTGTGTGGGCGGCCAATCGTACAACGACTGCCGGATGAGGCGTGAAATGATAACACCTTTACCATGTATCGATTTGATTCACCATACACAAGTCACAACTAGCGATACAACACATTATCATTACACATATGAACTTCATAGTCTTTTCCCTTTTCGATGGACTGTCAGGGTATGGGCGCCTGAACATAAGGAGAGGGGAGGGGCCCCTAAGCCCCTTCCCCCACCTCTAAGCCCCTTCCCATATTTTAAATCTAAATATGTTTTGGCCTACATCTGTTGTTGTTGTAGGGTTTAACACCATTTTTCAGTACACGGTAGGTTATACATGGCAGCTAGTATTATTGGTGGAAGAAGATCCTGGGAAATCCCCTGGAAAGAACCACTGACCCACGAGAAGCTACTGGCAATCTTTCTCACATAACTACATTAGCCAAATCTTAGACTCAAACCCATGTAGACACTGAGACGGAGGTGAGATGTCAGTGATTCATAACGGAAAGTGCTTTGGACCACTCGGCCACTCAGGGCCCCTCCTACATATGTAAAACATAATAGCTGATCATTGCTTGTTCCATCCCCACCCAGATAGAAATACATTTGTGACCATCCTGCATCAGTGGTATTTTGTTCCATGTTATGACTTATGTGTGATGACATATTTCCAGTATTACAGACAGATCTAGGCACAGCATCTGTTTATATGCCATGATTCATAATGGCCAGCTATCAACAGTACTTGTTGTCATTGAGTTTAATTGAATCCTTAGGCTATTTCATCATGATATAGAGGGGAAGTATAGCCATACTGCTCTGAAAGTATAGCTTTATTATTATATGCTGTATATTATAAACTGGATTATTATATTTGTATTTATTATTAGTTTGTGTTATTCTATTTTGCATTTCTTATGTGTGTCAGATGTACAATCTTGATGGCACTTTTGTATCTGCCAATATTTATTATTGAGACTGCTCCAGTGGCCTAGTGGTTAGAGTGTCTGCCACAGATGCATGATGTCATGGGTTCGATTCCCGACCGAGTCATACCAAAGACTTTAAAAAATGGTACTAACAGCTGCTTTGCTTGGTACTCAGCATTAAGAGGCTAGTGTTATGACTGGTCGGCCTGGTGTCAGGATAATGTGACTGGGTGTGACATCATGTTACATGTCTCCAACATACAAAAAAAGCAACAGATAAATCTCTCGTTATAACACCAGCAGTCATAGTGATATTCAAATGAACATGGTGATGTGGATCTGGTATAATGCACATTCTAATCATGGATGACTTAACTACAATATCAGCCTGTCATGTTGAGTAATAAGACAATATTAATTCTACTGCCTATTTTGTAATATATTTTTTATAAACTTTTTTGACAAATTCAGGTGAAGTAGAAACTAAACTTAATTATGGACAAGGTTAAGTCCCACATACACTATTACATTACAATAGCATATAATAAAATAAACAACAAAAAAAAACAAAAACAATGCAGACATTAAATATACACAAAAAAAATTATCCAACAACATGCAAATGTTAGTCTTATTTGGACAAATTGGGAGATTTTGAAAAACAAATTATCAGGAGTTTTGATTTTAAAAAAGGAATGATTTAAATGAGAACGGCAATTTTTTCATTACAGCACTTTTTATTAACCTATGAGGACTCTGAGCTTTTCCACTTTTTTATTAATTTTCTTGTGACAATTTGGTGCAATTTCCAAGTAAGGGATAATCTTTTTAAAATAGATCTTTTGTCAAAATTATGCTGCCATAAACAGAAGATTATATTTGGCTGTGAAGTTGGCAAACAGTATCTCAGCATATACAGCTTTTTCTACATTCAGTTTGATGAAGATTCGTTGAACATGTATTTCAGTCATGGAATATTTGTTGTCTTGGTATGCATATTTATTATTAGTGTCCCTTGATTCCAAACCCAACCATGATCAGTTATCCGAATTGTATTTGATTACACATGTTCTGTGTCAGTAATTTTTAAGCACGATAACAGAATCTATGCTGCAAAGAGAATCAAAATAATATTAAATTGTTTCTTGCTTTTAAAGGTCTTTAACAGGCAGTAGTGCAAATATACTGCACTCAAAGCAAAGTATGAAAGAAATGAGAAGAAAACAAAAACTTTTACATCATATTTTGAGTACATGGGAGATTTCAGTGAGTAACATGAGAATAAGGAGACACCCTTCATCATAAGAAGAAAACCCTCTTGATGCAGAGGTTTACATGTATGCAATAAGTATAGCGTACATTAACAGTTTTCAAAAGAGAAATGAAAATCTGACACAACATCATAGGCATGTTGTGTAGATGGATCAAATGTCCTAATGACCAGCATTAGTTTACACTAGATGGATCCAATTTCCTAATAACCAGCATTAGTTTACATTAGATCAGACAGATTACTGGGCAGATGACTGTCATAATAATACCTTTATATCTAGACTTCATTGGACCATACGTTTAAAGGCACTATCATTTTATGGATTACTAGTCTCATGATTTGTAACTTTTTAACCTAGCAGTAATCAATGGGTAAGTAAACAAAATTATCAGTTTATCCCTGCTGGACAATAAACTATCATTACAAATGCTTGTATGATGCATCAATTGCTACTTTACCATTAAAAATTAGACACCATAATAAAATATCTTAGCACAACCATATGTAGCAGAACATGTCAATGTTGGATCTGTTTAAATATGGGCATTATAGCAATAAATTTGGATGGCAGTGATAATGCTAATGTGGAAGAATCACAATTTTCTGTTGGTTAATAAAGTCATTGTTTGAAATTAAATTTACAGACCATAGTAGAAATAGATCTACTTGTCTTTCATCCATTGGCAGGTGGTGAGATCTAGTCATTACTTTTTCACTTAATTGCTCTGGTGGCCTAGTGGTTAGAGCATCCGCTGCAGAAGTGTGAGGTCATGGGTTCAATCCCCGACCAAATCATACCAAAGACATACAAAATTGGTACTAACAGCTGCCTCGCTTGACACTCAGCATTAAGAGGTTAGTGTTACTGGTCGGACTGGTGTAAAGATAATGTGAATGGGTGGGACATCATGCTACATGTCTGCGGAATGATGCCCCACAATACTAGATATCCCTATAAACTGCCTCACTGCAGACATCTTAGCGATATGACTGAAAAATTGTTAAAGCTATGTTAAAAATCCAAATCAAACAAACAAACAAACATTTTCACTGGCTGCAGCAGAACTGACAACATAAAAGTATTTGAAAGTTAAGCAACATTCTTTTTCTTAAATGTAGACTTGGTTCATAAAGAAGACATTGTTCTACTAAAATCTGGTTTGACTTGCATCTAATGATTATTTCAGAGATTCCTACAACTATAAATTGTGCAGAGCTGCTTTGAATGAACATTCAACAAATGATTAACTCTAAAAGGCATCAAGTGTTCTGATGGCATTATGGCTGAATATGGATGGGGCCTATCAGAAGAACTAGTAAAGAAGGCATGCACTGAACTGAATGAGATTCCTGAGCAAAGATGGGGAGCAAACATGGCAGTCAAAGAACAAATGGTCACCAGACCAGATATAAGTGAGTTATTGATTCCCTTGCTTCAGCAAATCATGAAACGTAGATATCACCTTTTTGAGCATTAAGGTTGTTTATAATTTGTTATGATTTTATGATTCAAATTCAAACGTTGTACAACAAACCTGTTGATATTATTCACAGGCAAGACCTGGCTGACAAATCTGTCCCTATAACGATTATCATTCTTGAGATAGTTGAGGATGTGATTATTTCTCTGGAAAGTTGGACCAAATCTGGTCCTTCAATTGTTTGAGCTGATTCCAAATATTAAAATATACATGTGACCACCACCCCACCCCTGTTTAAACACTGTCAAATTGTTTGCAATCTGAATCAGAGTGAAATTTATTTTGTAGCCTGATCTCCATATTTGAATGTGCGAGTCCCTGCTTACAAACAACATATGTGGTCATTCACTGTCTATATAATCTCACTAGTGCTATAAAAATTTTAATTACATTTTTTTTTGTTCACTTTTTCTTATAAATATTACAATTATACATTGCAAATATTGGAAACACAAAGCAGTTTTGACTGCCATGCATTAGCACGGCTTGAATTTAACACAAATGTGAGTTGTAGCTACAAGGACTAGTATACTGAGAAATTTACTAGTCCTACCAAATCTTTACCATATGTACTCACGTAAAAGTTTAAAAAAATTAGGGAAAAAATAAGGCCAGGAAGAAGGGGGATCATCTTATCTGCAAGCCAAGGTCCAAGTCTGAAATTTTAATGCTTTTTTTCCCTCAATTTCCAGTATTTATTGTTTTTGTCAATCGTTGAAGATGAGATCACATGCCTAATGATGCCACATGGCTCATAAGATTTGTGCTGTCATAAAGTGAAACAAATCTTTTTTCTAACTTAAGTGGCAGAATAATGAATGAAAAACATGTTTTAACGTACTTGACATCTATTTGACAGATGTCCATCCACCTGAAAATGCAGCCATACGTGTTATTTGAGTCATGGTGGTACGTGTATTGTCCAAAAGAACTGCCATATTAGTAATCTCCAGTCAAGTATTTAAACCTCAGCTAATCAGTAATCATTAAACTTTATGGTATCGTACAAATGCACGCTAGCTTATTTCAGTGTAAATATGAAAAGAATCTACATAAAAAAAAATTAAAGAATTAAGATACTTTTAATTAAGATACGACAAACATTTCGATCGAGAGTAAAAATACATATACGATAGTCTTAAATGGAACAATAGCAAGAGGCTCCATAGGGGTTTGTTGTGCACATTCTTAGGAATGGTAAATAACAGTGCAATATATGACTTAGCATGAATAATTGTAAAACAATATCATTTATGTGATTTCTTTGACATGTTTTAGAAGTAATTGGCACCCACAGTTTATATACTACTGTTGTTTAGTTGTTTGTAAAGCAAAGTGGTTTGTTATCAGTAGAGTGTTGTACAATAGCTACCCTATCCTTAATCTGTGGTAAATGCCTCGGGGATAATAGGTTTGTTTTGTTGCACAATGCCATTGACTTTACTAATACATGCGGACTCAGATGTATTGTTTAATGAGATATGGTAGTGGACATGATTTCTGCTCAAAGTTATAAACTGTCACAATACTTGAATAATGTCCATGCTGAAACCAATCATATTTTGATCAATTGAATCACACTACCGGTAGTTTACAAAAACCACACAAATAAACAACAATGATAAATAATCATCAAATACAAATGGATAACCAACCACACATGGAAATAATTACAGGATAAGGTATATAAATAGTATACTACAAAAAATTGTTTCAGTTTAATCTCTCAAAAGGTTTATATTCAATTCAGTCAGATAAAATGAATAATGTTGGAAGTTAAAGAAAGCGTTCTGCAGCATTCAGACTTAAAGTTATTGAATATGCAGAAGCAAATAACAACTGTGCTGCAGCATGCGAATTTTTTGTGAACGAGAAGCAAGTATGGGAATGGCAGAAAAGCTAAGCAGCATTAGAAGCGCCAAAATCCAAGAAGGCTTTCTTACTTTCATTTTATTTAAGAATGTGATTTGCCTAAATAAACGAATTCAGAACACACTTTGTGCATCTTGTGATGCACCGGTAAACTAGAAATTATGGGTCAGCTTATATGCGGGTCATGCACTTTATAACAGTTTTACCAATTCATTTTGGGGTGGTGGGGTCAGCTTATACACGAATGGGCTTATACGCGAGTATATATGGCACTAGTCCTGTCCACAGAACAATGGCACACACACTTATATTGAGATTAACAACAATTTTATTTTGTAAAAAGCATTGTCATATGACATGCAGAGGTACAGAAGTATAAATCCTGCTTCAGCCATCAGTCAATTCACATTTCTTGTTTCTCAAGATAATCTGGATCCAATTCCAGAAAGGGATCTAAGTTGTGTCCTTTCTCATCCTCCACCTGCACTCTGGGTTCATATGGGATTTGTTCTGGTCTCCTTACCTGTATCCCTAAAACACTGCAGAGCAGTGGTAATCAACTTCAGTGTCTATCTTCTCTACACTTTAAATTGTTAGGAATGATATTTTTATCTCCTCCCTTTGCAAATTCTTATATTTATCAATTCTTCCTCCTAAATTGAACAGTCAGTACAACCATTGCACGAGAAACCATGCTTCATTTGACAAATTTATGTCTTTCACTTTTGGCAGTGTAGTGAGTAAATATAACAACATGTTTATCGTTCCTGACTCTCCAACATCAACTCCTTTGATCTCGTCCAGCTGACACATCCATACAAAATCAGACAAAATCAGTGAAGGGTGTTCTCTTCTTTATGATAGCAGAAATTGTATGCATTCTCTTGAGCGCTTAAGTTAAAATGTTATTAAATTTAATTTTATATTGAATTTAAACTTTTAAACCAGAAATTTAAACTTAAAAGCTTGAACTCAAAAATTAGATACATTAAGTTTATAAACCACCAATTTAATGCTAGATCTGTTTTGGTTTATTTAATTTTGTTAATTCATTATTTTGATATTTCTTGTTAGGTTGAAAATCCATTTTTTTTTTTTTTAGAAAATGTACCCAAGGTAGACACTGAAACCATCAGTTGTGCTATACTAGGCCTTATGTTAGAGTTTTCTGGGCATGAATGGATGAAAAAGATTGTTGAAATAAGTATGGATGAAGTATCAGTGATGTCAATGCTGATGATGATTATGTTAATGGTAATAAATACCACACAAGATTTATCAGCATTACAGAACAAAGCCTATAAACTGTTAATGAATTTAATTTAAACTGTAACAAAATAACAACCTTGTATGCGTGTTTTATTTTATTGTGAACACTTTTTTCAGTAAGTATAACCATAAATGAGATGGACCTTTGATCAGTAAAGAGGATCACCAGTTTTCACAAGTATAAAGTCCTACTTAAAAAACATTAATGTCAAACCCTCTGTGGTGTTCTTAGGTATTTTGGAAGATGTATTTCCTACAGCATTACTTATAGGTTATGTAAACAATTTCTGATCCTTTCCAGCTTTAACTAGTCAGAAATCAGTAATACATGTACAAGTGATCAATACACACAGTACAATGCATAATAGTAATTGTTATAAAAAAAGAGATTAAGAGTGAAACTTATGCTGACACTTGTGAAATGCATGGGGCCGCTGGTTTCATTTTATAGTTTTATTCTCATTAATATTGTTGTTATCTGGAAAAAGTGGTACTTGGTTATTTAAGGGCTTTGGATGTCATGGGTTTAACAAGTTAAAAGGATATCATGGCTATTTTTCTTATAATGAATATTTTAAGATCCTGGCTTAAGATGCTATGGGCTGCCCACCATAGTCTTTGTACTTTTCTTTACCAGCCTTGTGACTGCATATTCATAAGTAAATTTTTATTTGAAGTATATTTACTCTAATTCCTTTCAGATTTTCTTCGACAGGATGATGCTTTTATCTTGAGGTTTCTTCGTGCAAGAAAATTTGACACTTTAGAAGCATTTAAATTGTATGCTTCATATTTTCTGTACCGTCAGAATAACCCTAATTTATTCAAAGACTTTAAAGCTTCTGAGAGTGCAATTAAAGAGGCTTTGTACGATGGTATTCCAGGAGTACTAGAAAAGTGTGATCATTTTGGCAGAAGGATAATAGTTTTATACTCAGCCAATTGGGATAATTGTCGTTATGGACTTTCAGCAATATATCGTGCAATACTGTTGACTCTGGAGAAATTAATTGACAGTGAGGAATGCCAAATCAATGGTTTTGTGATAATTGTAGATTGGAGTCAGTTTACCTTCAAACAGTCCACCTGGCTGAATCCCAAAGTCCTCAAATTGATGATTGAAGGCTTACAGGTACCTAAATTTGACAGATTTCAGTCAATTTTAATATAACTGTTTGCAAAATCTTTTTTTTACTCACATATATTATTTTACTGTTGTTGTGGTCTTTTGTTACTGCAATAATAATAATAATAATAATAATAATAATAATTATTATTGTTAGTATTATTATTATTATTATTTGGGCATGTTTGTAATTTCCTAAAATAGATAATGAAAATTCTAATTTAGATGCTTGATTGATAGAACAGCATGACTGCAGTATCAGTGCATGCATCTGCCACTAACAGTTACACATGTCTGAATAATTAAAAGGAAAAGACTGGTTTTATATGTACTTGGTGTACGATGATATGCCTCTGCCACATATGAATATAATTCTTAATACATTATTGATACACATCAGATTGATGGCTGTTTCAGTAGGTATGTCACTTGTAGGGTACTGCCATCCTTTGTGTGTTGACATTATGGGTGTATTTCCAGATTACAGACATAGACTTGACAGCTATCTGTTCATATGCCATTTTTGTCCCAGACAAGATAACAAAACAACACCATATTATCTGTTGTCTCCTTGCTGATTCTGTGCTAATTGTTTTCATCAGTAAAGTACTTAAATAACACAAAGGGATCAGATCTAGAATATCATCCTTATGTTGATATGTTATCGGTGTCTGAACATGGCAGATACAATAAAAAAATTAACATCAAATTGGTGTGGGTCGAAATGTCAAGGGACTGTGTCCCTTTCACTGACTGTTGAAAAAAGACAAATAGTTTCTGCAGTGACTTGAGTTCTATATTACAGAACTGGACCTAACTTTGTAGATGGCTTGCACTTGGAATAAGGAAAAAGACTATTGGTTTTGAGGTCAAAGGTTAGAGTCACTGTGACCAACTCTTTTGTTTGTTTTGGAATAAGACCTTACCAAAGTTTGTAGAAGGCTCATGCATGTGGAATTTTTGGTTGTTTTTGGATAAGACCTTAACAAAATTTGTTGAAGGCTTATGCATATGGCATGGAAGAAGGTCTTTGGATTTTGTGGCCAAACTATAATAAAAATAACAATAATGATGACTTTGTATATTGCTTAATCTTTAGAAGCTCTAAGCGCTTTACAACATATATAATGATGACTACAAAAATCAGAAAACAAACACAATGAAATTGGATACAAAAAATGCCGAAAATATTTAAGGTAGGAAACAATATTAGGTCTTTAAGTTTGTTCTTGCAGTCGAAAAAAGTGAGTTTTAAGAGCACTCTTTAAATGGATCACTGTGTCTTTGTCTAATTTTAATGAGCAATTCATTCCACATCACTGGGCCCTGGTATGCAAAAGGACTATGTCCATATTACATTTACTTTGTTTTCATAATGGGAATAATGAGTATATGATTGTCAAAAGAGGAGCCTAAGTATCTTGGTGGAGTGTACACATGGGTGAGGTCAGTATGTTTGACTGAAGCCCATCCATGAAACTTAGCACAGAGAACAAATTTTATGTTTGATTCTGGATTGAATGGATAGCTAGTGTAGGGTCCAAAGCAGCCTGGAGCTGTGCTCTGATTGTGGTACTCAAAGGATGATCCAAGCAGCTGTGTTTTTAACTTTTTTGAAGTTTCTGTCCAGTCTTAATAGTAATAATGAACACACAACTGTTTTAGTAGCTGAAAGATATTTGTGAATGGAGCAAATTTGGGTAATAAAACTTTTACATGTCAACTCGACTTGATTTTATGGGTTCGACTTATACTCGCACCGTCGATTTGGAGCGCTATTTTTACCAAATAATTACACTTCGACTTATACTTGAATTGACTTTTAGTCGAGTTTATCAGTAACTCATTCTTTTACCCAGATAGCTTGGCTTCTCATTTTGTATATCCTCTCTGTACTGCAGTAAATTCCATGATCTCTAAGTTTTAGACATTTTTAAAGCAAGATGAAGATGCTATCAATTTCCTTTTTGTAAAGCATGAAGTCAAGGAAACATAAAGTTGCTGCCTATTGAATTAATCGATGTTACTAACTACAATCCCTCATTTATTCTCAGGACTGTTTTCCAGCCCGTTTTGGTGCAGTTCATTTTGTGAATCAGCCATGGTATATTGAGGCCATATTTAAGATGATCAAACCTTTCCTTAAAGAGAAGAACCGAAACAAGGTACAGTCTATAGTGGCAGATTTAGCTGGAATTCAGATAAGGTCTCCATTTCTAGATAGAATGCTATCCCAAGTTAAAAACAATGTTTTCCATTTTTAAACAAAACCAAACACCAACATGTCAGTATCAAACCATCTTGAATAAATCATGGAGCCTTCCATTCATTAACCAGATATAATTTTCCTTTTAAAAATAATAATAATAAGGACACTTTTGTACAGACTGGACTGAGTGAATTGAATTTTTTTGGATACAGAATTAAATATTTATCAATTTATCATTTAGTTCATCTCTGATAATAATAGGCGGTTATGTTTTTAATGTAAATTGCAATGGATTTGACCAAAAAGAGTGATTAATTATTCAGATATTATCATTTTCCTGTCACATTGTGAGAGCAGGTCAACACTCTCTCTCTCTCTCTCTCTCTCTCTCTCTCTCTCTAATAACTTACAAAATCTCCACATTATCTGACATCTAATTAGTCTCATTTAATTTCATACCACAGATTCATTTCCATGGCATAAATCTTGGGACACTGCATAACTTTATCCATAAGGAGGTGCTCCCAGCAGAACTTGGAGGAACAGAACCACCCTACAATAACCAGTACTGGGCCAAGGAGCTAA
The DNA here is from genome assembly GCA_030141615.1 of Unio pictorum. NCBI lineage: Eukaryota > Metazoa > Mollusca > Bivalvia > Unionida > Unionidae > Unio > Unio pictorum. The sequence continues at coordinate 645,052 of JARLTB010000308.1, forward strand.
TAGGTGATGAAAGCTTCAGCTTCAGTGACAAGCATATTTACTGGCCAGATAACTGTATGACCAAAACCAATGGACATACAACTTTAAAGTAAGCAGTTTTCATCAACATCCCTTTCTATCTGCCAGTCCTCTGTTATATAGTCTAAATTCAAACAGAAGGAAGGCTTACCTGTCTTGTGGGCTGTTTGGGAACCATGATGTGTGTTGACCTTGTTTGGTAATTTTGTCATGTTTATCTCTTTGCAATAAGCACCATTGATGTTCTCATTGTATAAATGAAAATTCACATATAAGTTTATATTCAGATATTGGTTATATCATAGCAAAAGATAACTGTACAGATGCTACATGTGAATAATAAAATCTATTTGCAATAAAAGTTAATATAATCCTCTTATTATCAGGAGTTCCCCATCACTCAAATTTGGTCTGACAAAAAAAGGGGAATAAAAGAGTTCAATAAATGTACAGTCTGGCATTTGTCCATCCTTGTGCAAATCTTATCTGTAGAATAGATATGCTGTTCATTAATTGGTACAGCTCAGGGCCCCGAGTGGCCAAGGGGTCTAAAGCGCTGTCTGTTATGGACCACTGCCATTTCACCTCTGTCTGTGTGTTCGAGTATAAGATTCGGCAAATGTAGTTATGTGAGAAAGCTTGCCAGTAGCTTCTCGTGGGTCAGTGGTTCTTTCCGGGGTTTGTCCGGGTTCTTCTTCCACCATTAATACTGGCCGCCATGTATAGCCTATATTGTGATCAAAAATGGCGTTAAACCATAAAAAACAAATAAAAAACAAAACAATTAGTACAGCTCAGTAAATGTGGTGTTTGAATGGTACATTCATTAGTAAAACTCAATAAATGTGGCGTTTGAATGCTGTACAGTCATTCGTAAAACCCAATAAATGTGGTGCTTGAATGCTGTACAGTAGAACAAAGAATGCTGTTAAAGTGATCTAATTATCTTTGCAACAACTTACAGTGGTGGGTGAAGAATACATTGTTGACTTGCAATACATTTTATGTTGATTTTATTTTTTTAGATACTTCTTTAAAAAGTGACCAGTCAGTTATGTACATTAAATATACAGCATGGATGGAAAACTCCATTGCCTGGTAGCCTGTGACAACTACATTTTCCCTTTGTGCAGTCAAGTATATCAAGTTTCAGCCTAAATAGGCAGTTAAATTTTGGTTGCTTTGATTTATGATAAATATAATTGCAATGATACGGAATCTGTTAAATGAGCTGGATATAGGTTTGCTGAATGTTCTTCCTAGTAAATGTTTGTGTGCACCGAAAATGCTAATTATTTTGCAGAGAAAAAACAATTTCAGGTATATATAAGTTGATCACCAGTATATGCATTTGGATTTAGGAAAATCCATGTTTCCACAGTGGACATTAATCCATCTAATCTTTCATGGACCTGGCATAGTGGTCAACCACAATTTGGCTTTATACATGATTGTTCTCTGTTTTAATGCAGAATTCCATTTTTCTGCTGACTTGAATCTGATTTTTCCTGATACAGTTCATTTTTTAATATCATCTAGTATCTGGTTTTCTACAAGTGGTCTCACTGGTCTCCTTCCATAATGATCCTTGTAAGTAATTTGTTCCTTGTAAAGTATAGGTTATTTAACAGATGATCAAAAAATCTGAATGATATCATTTCCATCCTATCATGCCTGTGGATACATACAGTTACAAAAATCCTATTGATATCATTTCCATCCTACCATGCCTATGGCTACATACAATTACAGAGATCTTAATGATAGTATTTACTAGTCTGGTTCCCTGTTTAGTATACTCCATGCATTGTATTCTGCTGCACTTAGTCAGGCGAACGCCAATGCCATATTTTCACATGATCAAAACAAATAGCCTCACATGGGGAGATCAAGTTAATCTAACCATGGCACATTTATTCCTTTAATATTCTCCTTTTTAATGAAGCAATATGAACTTTACTTATACTTTTGAATGGAATTACAGCAGTCATTATCTTGTGTTGAAGTTTAACCACCTATTCGTCATAATTATTTGTACAATTATTTTTACTAGATGGCAAAGATGATGGAAAAGGGTATATGCAAATGTATTTTGATAATACTGCACATTTTACAGTTTCATCTTATAGATTCCTTCTCCAATTGATTCCATGATAAAGAGGCGATGTACAACTGCATAAGTATAGCCAAAGATTAAGACACAATTATCTCCCCTCTTTTACAAGGGGTGAGGGTAACAATTGTTTTGTAAATATTGTACACTTCACATAATGTCATCTAAAATTTTCTAGGTGCAATAAATTCCTTGATTAATTTAACATTTTGGTCCAATGTTGTACTTTCCAACTGCGTAATTTCTTAAAGATTTCATTTGCATCAATACTTGGTACCTTTTACATCAAAATTGATTTCAGGCGACAGGCAGCAGCTCTCACTTACCAAAGATTAAGACCAGAATGCTATCTCTTTTTTAAAGACGGATGGTTGTTGGAAGGGGCCTGGAGTGGTTTGCCTGAAAAACAATAATGATTAAATAAAACTGCATGTACATGCCAAATTTGGGATCAAATTTTCATGGAGTTTAGTTAAATAATTAAATATTCACTTGTATAAATATGAACTTTAATATTATTGAATGTTTAATTAATTAATTTCATTTAAAATACAGCAGCACAATAAAAAATGTATTATGTTAAGGCAAGTAATGTGCCTTGCCTAATGACACACAATGAATATTATTTATGTAACATCAATATCAATGTAAAATTGTTAAGTAGTGACAAAGCAAGAAATTCTAATGTTACTCCACCCAAACTTAAGTCTGGGGCCCCCTCCCACAAAAAAGTTATTTTACTAGTAGTTTTAGCTGCAGATTCCAATTTTGAGGGTTGGTTGGGTGGTTTCTACGCCACAATGTTTAAGGAATCAATTGCAAATGGAATCTTTTAGGTGAGAGTCAGAAATGTCCAATATTGTACAAATTATCAGCCTCACCCCTTATAGAAGATGGTTGGGGGATGTGGTTTGGATTTTTAATGTAGCTTTAAGAATTTTTAAGTAATATCGCTATGATGTCTAAAGTTTGGCAGTTTACTGTGATGTCTAACATTGGGGCATCATGCCAAAGACATTTATCTTGATGTTTCACCCACTCACATTATAATGACACCAGGCAGACCAGTCCTAACACTAACCTCTTAATGCTGAGTGCTAGCGAGGCAGCTGTTAGTACTAATTTTATATGAATTTGGTATGAAGATGGTTGCTGTTGCATTTAATGGAATTGACTGAATTCAGCTTTAAAGCTGCAGTTGAGGAAATTTATCAGGCTTTGGCTGCTTAAAAATGCCCTCCACCCTACCATGGTTAATTTAAAGTTAAATCATCAGTAGCTTGCAGTCAGGAGGAAGAGATGCTGTCATTCAACTATTTTCCTAGTCGACTAAAGGAAATCAGTTACTGGCTTTTAAGTAGGATTTGTGATCTGAGAAATTCAAAACCTATCTTCTCAGAAAGCCTTGTTCCAGTGACCATCTCCTTTTGCTGGTATTAAACTCACTCAGATAAATTCAGTACTGTTCTCTCAGCTATCGACAAGAATCTAAAAGCCGTTTATTTATACACTATATTGTATTTTAAAAGTGGCCAAATGTGTTCCTGCCAAGCTAGTTCAGAACATTGTTGTGACACCCTCAGTATTAGAGTTGGCCTCATATTAGCAATCCTCTGACGTTCAGAGAAATCCAATAATAGGCATGCTTGGGAGGCGACATACAGGATTGCTAGATTAGCTAACTATGCAGCTGACCTTACCTTGGCCAGTGCCTTGACAGCTTTAACCAGCTTAGACCTGATCTGATTTTACACATGTATGTCATCCTTGTCTCTCAAACAACATAACACCATTGCTTTACTGATGACTCTTTTTGGGTCATCATTGCTTTTCGGTAAGATGTGCACCAATATCAGTCTCAACCCAATGCCAGGAGACAACAGTGTAACCCACCTAGGAAGTGGCCAATAGCATCATCTCTCTAAGTGCCTCAATCCCATAAGTGGCTGATGTTTTTCTTTGGCTCTTCGAGCAGAAACAGTTGGCCCTAATTACTATCAGCATTTAATATGTGTGGTAATCATGATGCTGGAGTGTGTCTGATATCACAAAATGATAGCATTTACCACCTGGTGATATCAGACACATTCCAGCATCATGGTAGATATAATATCAGGAATGTAAAAGACCTATGGGGTCTTTTAACCCAATTTACCAAAATCCTTCCATTTCCAAAATGGAATTAATCATGAGTTTTAGCATCAATTCAAATAAATTTAAGCTCAAACACATACTTTGCCAAAGTTACATACATACAAGACATGTTTCCTGATAGCTTTAACCTCAACATGCAAGGGAACTGAGCTATATGCCCTTTTTCAAAGTCACAAAAGTTCAGATCAGATGGTAAAGTGGTCCTCTTGACACAGTCAGGTTTTGTAGTCCAAAATAGGTAGAGAGTAGCAACCATGCAAGATCCTGTTTTTGCACTTAAAGCACTACCGTATTTTCCGGCCTATAGGTCAATGCGGAGTATAAGTCGAATTGACCAATTTTGTAAATTTTCCATCCTTCGTCCATATATAAGTCGATTCGGAGTATAAGACGAGGTCAGGTCAATAACTTGGCTTTGTATTTTATACTACCAGTAGTAACTTCCGGTTGCATGAATATTGATGGTATCGTCGTATGATATTCCATATTACCGGCAATATCCATTGCAACAAGAGCTATGATCATTCCTTCCAGTTGAAAGTTTAAACCTACGGTAATTTATTTGAGAAACTTTGTCAAATACAATTACGGTACTTTATTCAGAGAACCATGCATTGGTACATATACGTGTCTAATTTATATATACATGTATAATCTATTGCATGAAAAGCGTATCAACACCATGTACTCACCAGCGAATCTTGTAACATACATTGAATCCATAATACAAATATTTCCATCGAAAATATCCACATACGGATGTAAAATATTCAATAATTTTGTCACAGATCATTATGTGACTGAATTCAATGAAAAGAAAATAACATGGCGTACGTAATGAATGATGAAATAGTACATGTCCGTAGATTAAATAATGGAAGCTAAAGTGTATTCTTATAATAACTACATGTACATCTCAGGATCTTTCTGTCTCTGAATTCAGTCCTTGTAAATTTCAGCACATTTTCCCACCCAAGCTGCTAGTCAAAGTTCTTTGAACTTGCCGCCCAGCTATTGCGTCATGTTCTTTTGATGTACTCTAATAAATACAGCAGGCAGAACTGCCTGTATTTTAACCACTGATTTATGTCACTGTAAATATCAGCACAGCTAAAATGATAAAGTACCGTAGAAACATATGATTTGGGGGATTCAGTAGAATGCATGATCTACATTATTTTATAAATAATCATAGAACGCTCTAGTTAATATGGATTACATCGCTTTGTAGGATCAATTAGATCAATAAAAAAAAAAGCTATACCGGTAATTGCTCACGCGTGTCCAACATTATACTGGAAAATCAAATATTAATGGACCAGTTATTTCATATCTTTTTTTTTTAGGAACAAACAATATGCTTTGAATTAGTACAGTACACTACAGAGTATAGACCGTAAGTGTGCTATGCGGCCCAGTGAAGTTTTTACCGGTAATTGTTTTCTTTTATTTTATGTTTGAGAAATAAGAAAAAATATGCAGAATGCAAAATAAATAATGACAAAACTTACAAATAAATATAAATGCAGTCATATTATTTTATGACAATTTATTGACATAGTAATTTAACATGAATTTGTACTTCTATGTGACCTGTTTTCGATTATGCCGATTATAGAGCAAATATCAATAGCATACCGGATACTGTAATCCATATATAAGTCGATGCAATTTCAATGACAAAATCCATATATAAGTCGATTCGGAGTATAAGACGAAGACAGAACTTTCAAGTCAAAAAGTCTCGAATTATACGCCGGAATATACAGTACTTAAAATGCACAAAGAAAAGTGGCACACAAGCAGATGTCTCTCCCTAACTGTGAATTTCAAAGCAGGGTAAGGGGTCGTCCATTTAGTACGTACGCATGGAGGGGGAGGGGGGGTAACCCAAATGCGTACGCTTGCGTATGGGGAGGGGTCTACTGACAATGTACGTATGCATAAGAAACGGGGGGTAAATCCTCCATCGTTTCAGCTTTCAAACTAGTAGGTATACTATATTGGAAATTTCTATGTTAATCATGCACAGTGCAGTCTGGGATATTGCACTGAACCTCAGTCTGCTGTGCACTAGTACATTATAGCATTTATGACATAAACTTGAATTATATACATATATTATATATAATATATATGTAGCCTTATGTAACTGAAATACAGCCTTTGTTTACGTTTATGTCAATTTTGACACAACAGGCCTACAGTTTTAACTGTAGGCCTGAGTAGACAGGCTGTGTGATTCAAACTGCAGACTTTCATGCTGCTGCTGCTCCGACTAAAATTGTCACTGTATATTGATGTACTATTTCAGCACATCAGATGTTCAGTCGACACACTTATTTTATCACATTCTTGCCATTACATAACCATTAACCAGATTAGACACGTTACATATTGAATCTACTTTAATGACGTCACAGATTAATCCGTGAACTAGCAGGCGCGCTCGCCACTGAGTAATGCCCCTGCAACATAGGTCAAGGTCGCAGGCTCGTGTTGCTTTCTACCATATTAAATCAAGTATTACTATTAGAGTAACGCAAACAACTTATTAACCAATTTCGGGAATGTGATAAAGACAAAATGTAAGCAAGCCTCGGCACTTGTGTATCCGCGGATGAACACGCATATGTACCTCGGCGGATACACTCGTGCCTACGGCTCGTTAATGCCATGACAGTTTGTCATTATATTTTATAGACTATAGTTGACAAGTTCACAGAGTTTTAATTATTATTATACGTGAATAAAATATTGGTTAAAAATTACGATGGATAATGCAGTCAAGTATAACTGTTTGTACAAAGCTGTTTGTAAAGCTAAATCGCAAGCAAGCAAACAAGAACAACAGAAAGAAACTAATCGAATATGGGAGAAAATAAAGCGTGGTGAAACTACATATGAATATGTTACTGCTGATCTAGCAAGTAAAGCGTTGGCAAGTAGAAGCAGTCTTCTCTCATTCTGGTCACGCGCACAAGCACCAGCAGTGACTGTATCGAAGCCTGAAGTGCATGAGATATCTGCTCATGCTGACGTTGACGCTCTAGCTCCTGCAATGATGATTTGCCTCTTATATTGGCTGGTGACGCTGCATCAAGTCCATCATCAGCCATGCCTGATCCTACCACAAAGATCACGAAAACAGCAGTAACTCCACAACAGACCAGTGTTCAACGTGACATCTCTGATGCCCAAGAATAGCTACTAGCTTTAGTACATTTAAGAGATGCAGGCCTCATAACCAAAGAACTAGAGAAGAAAATGAAGTCAATTGAATTGAATCTGAACCAAAAAAAAAATGAAACTGAAACAACTGCACCAAGAGGCCACAAGGCAGCGTGAACGCCGTCTCAAAATCAAATGAACTCTCGAAGACATGGTGGAGGAACCACCGAATCTCAGGCAAAAACTATGACAGTTTACAAGAGATACACGTGGTAGACCAGCCATCACAGACAACAGCCCAGATCTTCTCAAAGCAATTATTGACATTGCGTCGATTGGTGCCGCTGCCAGCGACTGGCGCCGGTCGCAGGAAATGCGATCGTGCAAGACGTTAGATGACCTACATAAAACTTTATCAAAACAAGGCTATCATTTGTCAAGGTCGGGGATGTATCTGCGCCTTCTACCTAAACGATCTAGCTCAATGGAAGGTAAACGTCACATAAAGACCGTACCTGTAAAACTGATAAGAGCTGCCAATACCGCTCATGGCCGTCACAAAGATGCAGCATTTGCGTTTGCATCTATGTCATACCTAGATGAAATATGCTCTATGTTTGGAGAAGATGTGTGCTTCTACCTCAGCCAAGACGACAAGGCTAAAGTGCCCCTTGAAATTCCGGCAGCGACAAAACAGGCGCCTATACTGATGCATCTCGAGTATGCGGTGTGTTTGCCAGATCATGACTTTGCTATCGCGTCTCGCCATAAATTAATTCCATCTGTCTATGCTGCCTGTGTCATGACTCCGGGGAAGTTAATCGACGCTGTGACATACTCCGGTCCTACATATATTGCAGTGCGCTCAATGAAACATGGCAGCAGTACAGCTTTTACACATGGGCATGATATGGAACGTCTTCGCTCAATTCCAAGTTTCCAGCCATTGATGTGCACAGCTGATGGTTGTGTGAAACCAATAGTGGTCGTGGCGAGTGATGGAGGACCAGACAAGAATCCAAGATTTCCCAAACCGTTACAGGTTGCAGCTGCTAGATTTATTGATTGGGATCTGGATGTGTATTTGTCAAGCACCCACGCACCACATTATTCAGCCTACAACAGAGTTGAGCGCAGGATGGCACCACTGAGCCGAGAGCTAGCTGGACTAGTACTACCTCATGATCACTACGGGTCACATCTCAATGCATCAGGAAAAACAATCGACACAGAGTTGGAAAAGAAGAACTTTGAGCAGGCAGAAAAAACACTGGCAGAAGTATGGTACACTGGCAGAAGTATGGTCCGCAGTAGTATTGGATAAGCATGATGTCTATGCAGAATATATTGACCCAGTAGAGCGTGAACCACCCAGTGAACCAGAAGTCAATTGGGTCGCGCGTCACGTTAGGCAGAGTCAATATTTTTTGCAGATCATTAAGTGTGATGATTCCAGCTGCTGTCGCCCATGGCGCACCTCATGGAAAAATTATTTTCCTGGTTGTTTCCTGCCAGGACCTGTTGTAGTTACACATTCCTGAGCCAGAATCTGTAAAGGATCAGACGCATGTATACTACACTTCACTTGCACAGCGGCTAGCTTTTGGATCCAAAATTCCTTTTAATGCGTCATTTGATCTGCATTATCCGTCACTTGCACAATCTGAAATTATCAAGCGCACATGTCCTGTGTGCAGCGTGTATCACTCGTCGCAGGCCAGTGTAAGACGACACCAAAGCATTCACACTACTGAGTCTACCGACACTGAGAACTTGAATCAAAACCTGGATGATGACGTCAGCGAGGCTGTGGATATTGAGCCAGCGGCCCAGCATAGTGCAGATACTGCTGTTGTGATTCAGCCTGACGTTAAGCTTGTTGCTGAAATTCCTGTTATACGTAACCTGTTTGACTGAGTCGGCGTTTGTCTGACCTTTAGCAGACACTGGCGAACTTTTTAAAGGTTTAATAACATGCAACTTATTTCTTTTATATATACAGCAGCTGAGGACTGTCTGTTTTATTCCGTTTCATTAAACATTTGAATATTATTAATCCTGTGTCATTTCTGCATGGATGAAATATTGGAAGTTCTATACAAGTGGGGGGGGGGGTTCATTCATACGTACGTACGCAGGGGGGGTGGTGTAAAAAGTATGCATGCATACGGGGGGGGGGGGGGGGAGGGGTCAAGTTTTGTCTTATTTTTGCATACGTACTAAATGGACGACCCCTAACAGAATATCACCCCTCAATATTGTGGCCATCTCAGGGAGCCTTGATTGAGATGTAATATTTTGATCAGAGATCTAATAGAAGCTGTTGACTAACATTAAGAGTCGACCTTCTCAAGTTTTTATCTCAGGAATTGAGCCTTGCTGAGGCAAACCTTGAATGTAGCTGGTCTGGTGATGGCAGCACTGATAGCCACAAAACCCACTTCAAAACAGTCTATCTACTTTATTGTATTCGCCAGTGAAATTTTGTAGAGAAGAAGGTTTCATTAATTATCTTAAACTTTGTAAATATCATTGATCAAACGTTCCTTGGTCATGTTGCTTATGTAATTATGAGAATGTGTTATCATTCACATGGGAATACCAGCCTCATTTAGCTCAAAGGATATATAATGTAGAGATCAGATACCACTCATTCCCTCTTCCCATCACTTATTCTCATAATGTAATGCAATTGAGGAACATATTTGATGTTTGTTTTTATGGTTTAATAGCGTTTTTCAGCACAATATATAGGCTATACATGGCGGCCAGTATTAGTGGTGGAGGAAGAACCCGGAAAAACCCTGGAAAGAACCACCGACCCACGAGAAGCTACTGGCAAGCTTTCTCACTTAACTAAATTAGCTGAATCTTAGACTCAAACCCACGCAGACAGAGGTGAGATGGCAGTGATCCGTAATGGACAGTGCTATAGACCACTCTGCAACTCGGGGCCCAAGGAAGATATTTGAAGGAGAAAGCAAATTTTTATGTAGATTATGTTTCTCAGAGAATACTTACCCAATCATATTGCTTAAACAAAACCCTCTCAACCACCCCATTTTGCAAGCTTCCTCATTAGTATATTGCTCAGCTAAAAATTATTGACACCTGGCTATGGCAAGGGGAGGTAATGGGCATGAGTTGTGGCCCTTTGTCTAAATGAGATAAAAGAATATAGACATTTTTCATCATTTAGTCATGCTGGATTTGCAAGGCTGCTGGCAAATATTCCTAACATAATGTGATTGGATAAGTATTCTCTGACAAATGTAATTTACTTAAATTTGTTTTCAAAATGTTTGATTGCTGCAGAAAGTATATTTTCCTTTCCTAATACCAATTAAAGAAAACAATTTAAAATTAATGATCTCATTTGTTTCTTTGTCCTTTGGATATTTGTTTCTCACAGAATTGGAGGTCATTGAGACAAATTTTCTACCTGAACTGGCAGGGATTTGCTGAAGAATGAGCAAGTTTCACTATTCTTACAATGAAATCATACTACTAATTAAATAATTTTTAACAAATTAAGTTTCAATGTAAGAATCTTGTTTTGTTCTGCGACATAATACCATGTTTAACAGGCGCACATTGAGGCACATGTATGTGTGTTAAAAATTCTTGGAGTCATGTTTTACACACTACATTGAAAATAAAGATAATTTATACCACCAAGTGAACAATTTAATTTATTAACAGTTATTCTTAGCACAATTGTTAAATGAGTATTCAGCCATTAAGCAGTACCGCAATTCCTCCCCCATCTCCACCCACCCCTAATTAAGTAATACATAAGCACACATTGTCAGTTTGGACTTTTCTGTGATATTTTTATGTTATTTTTCGATTTCAGGACTAGATCAGAGTCCTTTCCTCTTGATCATTTCACAGCAGTTGAGGAACATGCCACAGTGGATGAGATCGGAACATACCTTGATGAAGAGTTCTTCCTAATAGACTAGAGAACACTGATATTATCCAAAAAAATATAATTGATGCATGTGACTGTTTACCATTACCAGCTGAATGTACTGATTTCAAAAGAGCTTCTCTTCGCAGATAATAAGGTGACAAACATAATAACATTGCTCTTCAGCAAAACCATTATTGTAATCAAATTTTGTAGATTTTTTTATTTATTAAAAGCTGCTTGTTATATTCAGACCATATACAGTGTCTTCAAAGTTTGACAATGTCAGATAAATATGAACCATATCTATATATAAAACATATCTGATGAGCATTTATCCCATCTATTCAACCTAGCCATTCAGGTGTTTAATTTTGCCATGTAAATGTCTATGTGATATATAGTTTTATTTCTAATAATCAATAAACAAATTTTGTCCTACTGAAATAGAAACACCTCAGAGAACTGTAATACTGGCAAATGAGTAATATTCATGAGAACTGTAATACTGGCAAATGAGTAATATTCATGAGAACTGTAATACTGGCAAATGAGTAATATTCGTGAGAACTGTAATACTGGCAAATGAGTAATATTCATGAGAACTGTAATACTGGCAAATGAGTAATATTCATGAGAACTGTAATACTGGCAAATGAGTAATATTCATGAGAACTGTAATACTGGCAAATGAGTAATATTCATGAGAACTGTAATACTGGCAAATGAGTAATATTCATGAGAACTGTAATACTGGCAAATGAGTAATATTCATGAGAACTGTAATACTGGCAAATGAGTAATATTCATGAGAACTGTAATACTGGCAAATGAGTAATATTCATGAGAACTGTAATACTGGCAAATGAGTAATATTCATGAGAACTGTAATACTGGCAAATGAGTAATATTCATGCTTTGTTAATGCTGACTGTATAACACTATTGTGTTGTTTTTTATTTGACATGGCATCTCATCTTATTAGTAATGATACATTATAATTCTTTTGATTAAAATTGTTTTCTTTCCTATAATTTACATCAGTTAGAAATTATCAGAGTGGCCACAGGTTTTGCATATCTGCATAAAATAAACATTTAAAGGTCACTGGTCACATACATTGTACTAGTGTGTGATATTATTACAGTTATAAAAAGTGCATTTATTATGTATGCACACCATAAAAATGTTTAATTAGACTTAAAAGTCTTAATTTTTGAATGAAGAAATTATTCTGCAATCTCTGTTAAAACAATCTGTAGTTTTCTTGTGCCAAAACATATGATGAGCATTTATCCCATCTATTCAGCCTAACCATTCAAGAGTTTAATTTCGCCATGTAAATGTCTATGTGATATATCGATCATGCTTTTGTACAGCAAATATGGTGCACTGTGTTACTTTTGGATGTAACCATAAGAGTGATAAAGCGACAAAAGAGTTCTTTCTTTTTCTGAAGGACTTGTTTACCAGAAAATCCACAACCACCCCACCTAGTACAATGAAATAAATAGCAAAATGCTTTTATTTGAAGAAAAAAATGAAAGGAACTAACCTGCATTGTTATTATTTATTCCTTCCCTTTTCATCATGCAAACTTTTTGACAGAAAAGATAGATCCACAAACTCCATTTATGTAGCAGATGCTGGCTGGCATATGATGTACTTTATCACTTATGTCAGATAACAAAATCGCAAAAGAGATGAGAATATCAGCTGATTTCTTGAAGGCATCTGCCATTCACATGATATATTTTAAGGTGCAAGATTGTATTGTATCCATGTTAACTATATAAAGTTATCTTGCAAGTACATATTAGTTGAAAATATATTCACTGTGACTGCAGATATAATCTTTTCTCTAGCATAGGTTACAAAAGTATTATTAACTCATTCATCCCCATCACTGTTATCAGTATCACTGCTGCTCTGCCCCAGCAGCACTAAGCTGTGTCTAGCTGTTTGTGCCCCATATAGTTTTACCTGTTTAGACAGTTTTGTAAATATCATGCATGTGCATTCACTCTTACCTTAATTTCTCTTCTTATATCCAATAAATATCCACAAAATTTTCACCAATTATTCTGAAAGAATTTGCCTACACAATGATGTATTTTTATCTTCTATTTATCCAAGTACTTCACAACTTATTTATACAATATTTACTGAATTAACACAATCACTACATCCTGCTAGATCTACAAGAACTCTATCATCATCGCTAGCATCCTCCTCTTCTAATGAATCAGTCTCAGAAGCATCTATATCAAAATCAAAATCTCACAAAATATTGAATTGCTCAGGATAACCTTCCTTTGTATACTCAATATTTACAAGATCAAACCCGAGAATGTCATTTTCGCTCTCACCATTATCAGGTCTTACATCTGCCATCATTACGATTTTTCATAAAGAGCATGTGTAGTGATGCTGCCCTCTATTAGTAACCCTTGGTTTCTGAACAATTCAAATTTGAACAAAAGAAAGTAGGACCATTTCTGATTGGTTAATATTGGTCTGATTCTTGGAGAAAACCAATCAGAGATGTATCTAACACACATTTAAAATGACAAAACACAGGATCGGCCATTGAATGCAATCAGCAAACTTTGACTACTGGTGGGATCAGCACTTGAATGCAGAAACTGGATCACACATACAGACGGTATCAGGGCCAAATCATTTAAATAAAATTATTGCTGCTTATACTATTTACCTTACGAATGTCAATGCACATTTGTATCAATTATGATTACATCTGACAATCAAATAGAAGCCCAGGTAATGAATAAACACAACTGGCAGTAAGCAATAAACTCATTGCTTAAACTTACCAACAGGATATAAAATACAAAAGTTATTTTATTACAAAGCAAGCCAACCCCAGAAACTGACTTTAGATTCTTTTAAGTGTGCCAATATTTGTTTTTAATGAAGTTGGCCAACATAAGGAAGCCAGCATTTATTCCACTTTACCTGCATAAATGGAAATTTGGGGGGAAAAACTGAAACAGTGAAACAGTTTTGAAATCAATCTAGTGCATGGTGCACACATATCGATATACGGCTAAATAGTAAACTAGTTTTCAATAATTTCATCTAAATGTTCTCTTTCCATAGTGTATAGTGTTTTATTTTTTGACAACAAGTAGTTTGTACTTCGTCTTGTGGGGATGTACATCATTTCCAGTTGGCATCCGCTATGGGTGTGATTACATAGCTAAGGAGCAGTAACAGCATTGTATACTTCTGTTTAGAGTATTTAAATTATTTTTTCTAACTTCTAATCATGTAATGCAGATTTTAAAACTGTTAGAGTATGGTCAGTGACCTTTAAAGGAAATTAATATGGGAATTAATAGAAATTATGGGAATTGATAGAAATTAATATGGGAATTGATAGAAATTAATATGGGAATTGATAGAAATTAATATGGGAATTGATAGAAATTAATATGGGAATTGATAGAAATTAATATGGGAATTGATAGAAATTAATATGGGAATTGATAGAAGAAGCAAACACTGAGGTGTCATTTTTAAGCATAAAGTGATGCTATTGTCCATAGATCAGTATGTCACATAATGATGGGCATTTCAGGAATTGTGGCAAGTCCTTGATGTTCCATGAAATCATTTCTGTAAAGCAGCAGTGAAAGTAGCCCCAAGACTAGTTTCTGTTTCACCCTTTTACTATTTATAAAAACCATTAGAAATATAAGACTTAGCATATACTTAAGCAAACTCAATCCATTTATTGCTGTCCCAAATTTAACATCTCCTGTGGCCTAGTGGTTAGAGCATCGGCAGCGGAAGCAAGAGGTTATGGGTTCGATCTTTGGCTGAGTCATACCAAAGACTTACAAAAATGATATTAACAGCTGCCTCGCTTGAAGTTGATGCTCAGCATTAAGAGGTTAGTGTTATGACTGGTCTGCCTGGTGTCAAGATAATGTGACTGGGTGGAACATCATGCTACAAGTCTGCAGCATGATGCCCCAGTGCTAGACATCACTATAAACTGTCTCACAGCAGACATCATAACGATATGAACAAACCAACAAACAGCTGTCCCAAATTCAAGGTCAAAGTCTATCTATGTCGTGTTTTCAGTCTGAACCAGTTCAACACACATTTCCATATACCTGTTCACAATTACAATGAAAATTAAAATAATTCCTGCTTAATTGGCAAGACAACCACAACTGGGAAAATCTTGCTACTTGATTTTGTGAAGGCAAGTGGACATACATCACTGAAAAATGTTCTCAGTCTTCTGGCAATGAAGGCCATTCTTGTCACCTACCATACATGAGTGTAATGCTTCTGAAAGTTGACAGTTCAGAAAATTTCAGACAATTTGGTTATAATAACATACTAATTCAAACAATTGTTGGATTAAATCACTGGATTTTTGCAATACAGCTCTTGCTGGTTAACTTTTACCCCCTGAATCACTTTGTATTTTGCAAAGAATCAATAACATCCTTATTGTATCAGCACTGATGCATTGTTGCAATGACAGGAAAGCTATGCTCTTTCTTAGTGTCTGCAAAGAAATTTTAGCATCAGATCAGTTTTCCTGTTGCTTGGGTTGTAAGGTTGCTGAATTATCTCCTACAGTCCTCCATGTTATGTTCATTCCATGGAAAAAGTTCCTGACTTGGAATTAAAATGTATTCTTGAGTCTTATTCTCATGCACTTCATTCTCTTGATGGCTCAGATCCAAACATATTTTTCACCACTAGGTTTAAATAAAACTAACGACTGATCTATACTTTAAATAAACTATGAAAAATGTATATTTATAGTTTTATGAATAATTTATTCCAACTTTAAAATTAGCTCATCAAAGTTTTAGCCCTTTCTTACACCTCACTAAAATAGTTTATCTTTGCAACTGCTTGCATTTTGATGATAATATTGTGGCTTCAGCTTGAGGGTTGAATGATATGCATGTGCTATCTCGGGATTCAGCTTGAGGGTTGAATGATATGCATGTGCTATCTCGGGCTTCAGCTTGAGGGTTGAATGATATGCATGTGCTATCTCGGGATTCAGCTTGAGGGTTGAATGATATGCATGTGCTATCTCGGGATTCAGCTTGAGGGTTGAATGATATGCATGTGCTATCTCGGGCTTCAGCTTGAGGGTTGAATGATATGCATGTGCTATCTCTGGATTCAGCTTGAGGGTTGAATGGTATGCATGTGCTATCTCAGGATTCACAGTGCATACAGTTCCATTCAGATTGTACAAGTTGGTTTCATTTCTAAGAATAGGTTACCATCTATAGGCAACCAACAAATAACTATCCATTTGATCAACCTGATATGGACCCTTAGTTGCTATCTGAGGTATTACGAGACCCTGCATTGTCCATGAATGCCTCTTCCAACCAGTTTAAGCAGGAAAGCAAGACAACCCAACATGTGCTGGACAATTTGTTAAAGGAATCAGCATACTCTTAACTCCCACTGGATCAGGTATGACTTTTGAAGATTTTCTCTCAAGATATGTGAGTAATTTTCCATGTGCCTAGCCCGCAAACTTAGTGTCTCAGTTTGAGAGTAGTGGAGTCATTTGGCTGGCAGGCTCTGTCTACTTGCTGCAGCTTTTATTTGCATGACACTAGCTTGTCAGGTCACTGGTAGCTGTTCAGAGTCAACTGGTTCATGATGACACCTCAACCCTGGCAATCACCTAGTAACTTTTGCTAGATTCACCCAGGAAACATTTTAATGTAAAGCAGTAGGCCTGGGATCCGACAGGAATTGTGTTTGCATGAGTCTAACTGCTTAATCTTCAGTTGTGCTGCTTTCACTGTAGAAGAATCTCTTTCTTTCAGTAGACCATCATACTCCTACATGGTGAAGTAAAGGTTTGATGCTTAAGTAGTTCATCCACTCTTACCTAACCTCCTAATGTCAGTGTGATTGTGTAATCTATATGATGGAGAAAGGAAACTTTTTGTGTAAATTATGTTCATCAACAAAACAATCTTTCCCAATCACATTACCTATCAAATGTGAAATTCATGTTATAGGTGTTGTTCCAGCTTAAACTGGTAACATCTGGGATATGGGTGGTCATCTATTGGGAACAAAAAATCTGTAAGCGTGAGTGACTTCCCTTCATCTATATGATGTAGATGTATATAGATGGAAAGACATTACTTTGTCTTTCAGGGATGGCTGGATTCAGAAGTAGCAGAGACTAAATTCCAGTTATTATTGTGATCTGGTAACTGTTTTGGGATAAATTTAATTTACTAAACAAAATTCTTTTCACATGTACTGAAAGGCTAAATTTATGATATCTAGTTGTATTTAAATGGTGTAAATCTTAATATTTATGGCTGTCTTGATGGCAATGCTAAAAGTTTTCTACAGCTATTGGAATGGGGTTATCACCAAAAGGCTTTTAATATCTTATTTATTCTGAACAAAAATGATGCCAATTTTACATCCAGTATGTCCATCAAAATGTCTTCAGCACTCAGTAGTTAGAAGAAATGGCTTTTTTGTAATTCCTGGAAATTCTTTTTGATCATTCAAGTTACTGTTTTATGTTTTGTTATGAACACACTAGTATCACTTCATTGGTAAATGAGTTATCTGATTTTGTCTTTTATACCCTGTCACAGTATGTATGTATATGTATTTGGTATAAAAATCAGTCACCATAATACTGGAATTATAATGAAAATCAAAAGATAATGTTTAATTTAAAAAGTAAAAAAATTAAAATGTAAAGATAAAAAAATTGAAAAAGTCATTTTGAAAATGGGATAATATTTTGATGTCATCACTTTAGTCTGAAATATGCTGCATAATTAATGTCTAGAGGATTGTTATCAACATTTTTCTTTCATTATGTTCTGGCTGCAGACCATAAATTATTTGAAATGAGTCTCTGATAAAATATTATTTAAATCAGTTCATCAGCCAAATGTGAGACTGTCAGTTTTGTAGAATCTTCCTCTAGACGTCTCCTTAATTCACCAGGTAGCAAATTGTCTATAGGCAAAGTGGATGGGTTCAGCGGTTTTGACCTTGACTTTCGCTTCATAGACATCGTCTCAACGGAATCACATGTACAAGTGTAGGCATCATAGGATTAGGCTGTGGCTACACATACCCACATCCTAAAATTATGTTGTGTGACAATCTGACTAGTACACTGCTTGAATTCGACCTTTCAAATACAGGAATTAAGGTCGATGTAGACAACCGGATACAAGTATTAAGACGAATTAGCAAATTTGGACTTCCACTGTCTCACCTGTATAATCAGCAGGTTTTATAATTTTTCTATCCACCAGGGCTGGGTTACCACAACTGGTGTCATGCAACAATGTAGTCGTCTCTCCTGTTGCTCTATTTGACGATTGTATTGGTTTACACCTTCTACCAATGACTGATGTCACTGCATTTACCATGGGATGTTTCTGCTGTCTTTGATAATATGGCCAGGTTTGTTGCAGCCATAGCATACAACTTTTGATTTCCTACCAGGGGTACCATTATCTACCCCTTGGGTGTTTTCTGGGCCACGGAACTGATCATGGCTGGGATTATCTGCCCCTAGCTTCCCACCATTTTGACCATAACGACTGAGATGTCAATCTGTTAGTCTTGCTAAAGTCAGTGATGATGTGTCGATCCCTGCCACCCCAGAGTGGACGAGAGTGTGCACTCATATCGCTCAACCATCACACAAATGTCTTCTATTGTCGTGAGATCACGTTCCGCTAAAAAAAAATAACAGGACTTTATGATCCATATTGAGGATATGTGCTTTCAAAATCTCCTCATGTATGATACAATAGTGTATGTCTTTATAAGTGAACATGGTGCCTGTCATTTTAATCCATTAATCGAAAAGCACACACGTGAGTATGAAGTCGTGCATGTGTCTTCATTGTTAGTTTAGGCAAATCCATGAAAAGTTTGCAAAACCTTTCAGCCGACAGCTTGTTGTGCCTTCACCGATCAATGGCATGCACTAACATAAAAATGCATATATATTTACTTGATTCACTTGTAATTGTTTAACAATAACCAAATATATCACTGCTATAGATACTCTAACTTTTATTCAATATCTTACTCAATCTTTGTTACACTGTTCAAAGTCATCGTCGAAGAAGCCGCCATTTTGTAACGTCTTTCTCTGAGTAAGAGGGATAGTTGACTGGATATAGCTACCTTATCTAGGGAATGACCTCCCTCAATATTATGCCCCAGTGTAAGTGAACAGATAGAATATCAACAGAGAACTGAGTAAGATTATTGGGAAGAAATAATGCAACACGAGCCCCATAGATAAGAAAAATAACAAATTTAATCAAACAAATTAAAAGTGGTAACTTCAATTGAACTTAAACCATATCAACAGGATTTAATAGCAGTGTTTGATTTGGATTTATTTCATCATGAAAACAAGCGGGGAAAAGAACACAGTGTCCATGACTGATTGCATCACCTTCCTTTCCGCTCCCTCGGAAAACTGTTTCCTTAAAAGACAAAGTTATCCCTAAATCGCTATATGTACCACTTTCTAGATGTATATAAAATTCCTTCACTTACGTTACTAAAAACCCATTAGCCACAAAGACACTGCATTCAGCCTACTTATCATAGTACCTAGCCACAAAGACACTGCATTCAGCCTACTTATCATAGTACCTAGCCAGAAATTACCATGTGACCTCTCTATCGACAATTTACCGTACGCTACTACATGTTCGATTAATATTGCATAAAATTCACATATCCTTACTTCCATTTGATTTAAACATTACAAAAGCAAATGTTAAAGGTAGTTATCATTAACTCACGATAATCACTATCGTCCCAACAAAGGAAATTATTTCATATTTATTCACATAACCCTACAAGTCTGAACATTTTGATCACATGCAATCAATCCTGCTAATGAACAAATAACTAAAACTAAAAGATAAATTGCATAGCAACTCTAGGATCAGCGCATTTACATGAAAATTGAATAAACAAATTTTCATATAACGAGCAATCATTAAAATAGAATATTACTTGAAACACAAATTGCGTATCTTATTAACTTTCTCACAAGACAGACATCTGATCCCTGGTATCTTCTTTTTATTTTTTATTTATTTTTTGTTTCGTTTTTTTTCTTTCTTTTTTTCTCCTTGCTGGCATATTTTATCATATACCCAGAATGATGGGATTAATGTTCTGGCCAGATGTCTCTGCTAAGAAGCTGGAATCTGATACAGCACTTTGGGTGAAATCATACTTATAACAATCAGCAACATTAGTCGGTCAACCATTTTGGTCATCAACGTAAATAATCTGACACCGTATTCGCGTCGTTCAACCAGTATGTTCTCGTCTTCTATCATAGCTAGTGTTTTTAAAGTTTGAGTTCCATTTGTGTACCCTTCTGTTTCATCTTTAGCACACAAAATAAAGACCAGCAATTATACCAAATCTAAATGTTTCTCTTAATTTAAGTACTTCTCCAATATCAGATGGTTCTATATCTTCATATTTATTTTCATTCTATGTTTTAACTATTTTTAAAGTATTAGTTAATTTGTTTATTTCTTCATCGCTTATCTTAATGTTACCAATCATGTAGTTTGTAATGTTATTTGTTATTGAAGAATAACTGTAGAAGGCGTTATGTGGACTTTATTCAATACAAGACATCAATACAGCTAGGAAGGGGAGTAAAGTCTGCCCTGAGAGTATATTTGCTATGGAACTTAAACCCTAGTGAATGTATAACATAAACCAGCTTTTGGTGTGTATCAGTTCTAGTCCATTGTGGGATATCTGATTACATTTACTGTCAAGTGCTATTTCAAAGCTAATTAAATTAAGGCTTACACTACATCTCCCCATCTGACAATTTTATATTAAAGCGAAACGTGATCTGATGACCGCATTTCTAAGCAAGCTCCTTTAGCTTATTTTGTTTTCTACAAGTTCAGTATCTCGGGTGGTTTTGATAACCTTCCCGAACGTGTGAAATATCCGTTTTGAGTGGTTGGCATTGCTTTGCTTTCGTCAGTCATTGTATCAGGGTTTCAAGCAGTCACTGAGAGGCTCAGATAATGTGGTAGGCATTGGAATTAAATTTCTCCTATTACGCCGTGTCTCTCTCTCTCTCTCTCTCTCTCTCTCTCTCTCTCTCTCTCTCTCTCTCTCTCTCTCTCTCTCTCTCTCTCTCTCTCTCTCTCGTCAGTTACTATATGAACGAGGTGTAGATGCCTCAGATTTAATTATCCCTGATGAAAATTGATCTTTAATCCATACTTTATTCCCTACCTGAAGTTTATTCTTATTTCGGGCGCAGTGGCGACGATCGTAATTTCCCTTTTGAGTTTTCTTTTGATAATTTTCCGATTTCTTCAGTTTTATTAAATCTGGCCATTTCGGCTCCAAGTTGTTTGGTGCCATTGGCAAAGTAGATTGTAATTTTCTTCCCATCAATAATTCGACAGGGCTATATCCATTTGGTAATGGTGTTGCGCGATATGTCAAAGAGCTATTTAAGGGTCGTTTGCTTTTTTAAGCATTCTTTTAATTGTTTGAACAGCTCTTTCGGCTAGACCATTGCTCTGTGGATATTTCGGACTACTTGTAATATGCCTGAATCCATAACTTTTCGCAAAATCTTTGAGTATTGCGGATGTGTATTGCGGACCATTATCTGAAACTAATACTTCTGGTATACCATGTCGCGCAAATATTGATTTGAGATGATTGACAATTGCTTTAGAACCTGTGCCTTGCAATTTTGCTATTTCGATGTGTCGTGAGAAATAATCAGTCACTAAGAGATATGTTTGACCATTTAGTTCAGACAAGTCTGAAGCGACTCTTTGCCACGGTCGACTTGGAAATTCATTTGGTATCATTGGTTCAGCTTGATGTCTTGAGTTTTCTATGCAATTTTGGCAAGATTTCACCAAGTGTTCTAGCTGAGTACTTAATCCTTTCCACCAAACTGACGTTTTGGCGCGTTCTCGGCATTTCACTATGCCTTGGTGACCATCGTGAACTCTCTCAAGGATTTCTTTTTGAAGTGATTCTGGTACTACCAGGCATGTACCTTTCATTAAAAGACCCTTTTGAATTGTAAATTCACCTCTATCTGCCCAGTACGGTTGTAGTTTTCCGTCCATAGCGGATTTCTCTGGCCACGCCGTTTCTCAGAATTGTACAAGTTGTTTGCAAATCGAATCATTTCAATATTCAGACTTTATTTGTTCAAGTCGAGTATTTGATGCAGGCAAATTACTAAGTACGAAATCAACGTAGGCGTTAGTTTCAGCCTGAAAGTCTCTGTCACTCTCAGAGTAATAAGTTAAAGGTGCTCTGGATAGAGCATCAGCAGTTAATAAATTCTTGCCAGCAACATGAACTATGCAAAAATTAAATCTCATCAAACGCATTCTAAAGCGTTGAATTCTAGGGGTAAATCTCCCAAGATTGTTGTGCTCATTAGTGGTACTAAGGGCTTATGGTCAGTTTCAAGTTTGAATTGTGACCCAATTAAATAGCTACTAAAGCGTTCACAAGCCAAAGTGATTGCAAGGGCCTCTTTTTCTATTTGAGCATAGCGTTGCTCAGTTTCTTACACACCTCGTGATGCCAACGCCACCGGTCTCAGAGTGCTACCGTACTTCTGCCGTAGCACAGCACCTAGTTCAAATGAAGATGCATCTGCAGATACAACGGTTTTTTCTATTTGGATCATAATGTGCTAAAGTAGATGAAGATAAAATTTCTTGCTTGATATCTCTAAAAGCTTGTTCTTGATCTGGACCCCACGTCCACGAGTTTTTACCTTTCAAAAGCTTACGTATTTGGTTTTGATTTTTCTGCCAAATTTGGACTAAATTTGCCAAGCTGATTTGCCATACCGAGAAATCGTCGTATCTCTGTTACGCATTTCGGTGTTTCCATTTCAGTTATAGCTGTGACTATTTTCTTTTTCAGATTTGTTAAATTCTTCCTGCAAAAATGTATCTTTTTCAGAATTTTGTTTCAATAACAGCCTTTGGTTCAGCTTTTGGTTCTCTGAGAAGTTTTAACATACCTTTCTCTTGTTTGTTTTTATAAATTCTTTTGCGGATCAAAAATTCAAAGTTCAATATTGACATTTATATTTCAGGCCAGACGAAACATTGTGTGGCGTTAAAAAATGAGTTATCACACGAAATTCGGAACAACATTAAACGGCTTGAGTTCTACAGACGTTGTAATAACAAAGGAGCAGATTATTTATCAGGCTATCTTTTAAAAAATCCGGCGATAATATAACCAATAACAATAAATTTGCCAATTGACAGATTCTCGCGGGTCATGAGCGTTATTCGTACAATATTGTATAAGCCCCACTCGTCAAAGGGTAGTGTTACGTACCACTTTGTCAAAGGATATAACAATAATACTATAACCCACTCCCCTCTGATGCTCGTTATCTAAGAGATGACTGCCCTCTGTATAATTGGCCGGTTCGAGTAAGAGAATGTATACGGTAACCTAAGCCCGTAAAGATAAATAAACAATTTAATCAAATACACACACAATCATGAAATTTCCTTTCATAAGGAACACACGCGGTTTAGAAATAAACTTTCACCGAATTACAAATAGACTTGAAAAAGAATTAAACAAATTAGCCGTTCTATTACTGATAGTTAACAATCATCATAGGATCGAGTGTCACAATCGAAGTCAATGCTTTGTTCGATCTTCATAACCTGTTATCCTCGAACCACGTTCTCTGTTCAATCCAATGTTGTCCTAGAAGTCCGTTCCCCTCGAGATAATCTGCCCTCGTGGATGTTCCGCTTGAACTCAGACTTGTCCACTGTATCTTGCATACACGATGATTTCCCCTTCATAATTCTTTATTCCCATACTTCACTTTCTTTCTCCAAAAGCTATTTTTTTTCCATCCAAAAGAAAATTGAAACAACCTAAGTCCCTCGTTATAATGGTTACAGTTGAAACTACCAATTATTCCTGGTTCGAACAATCAGATATTACTATCATTGATAACAATTTTACGGCTAGTAATTAACTACACGTCCTCAAATAAATGTGGTTTTAACCATTTGTTAATTCGTTTTGCCTTGACCTAATACATTAACGTCTTACAAAGCGAAACGTTGAATTATATACTGTCGCTAAATTATCTATGACATCAAAATTCGGTGAATTCACACGTATTCTTGTAAACCATTAACTAATGTAATACATTTAATTCTTAGAGCACAATCATTATTCAAACAATATGATAAGTTCAAGAATTAACGTAACACTTCGTATCGTAACTCAACATAGTGTTTTAAGACATAAATTAACACTACGACATTCTTATCTAAGAAATAAGTTAAGAATTCCAATTCATAATTCAAAATTACATTCTTAAATAAATGTATCGAATGAATTCATGCAGATACTTCTGATTCATAATACAAAAACACATTATTATACAAATGTATCACATTAAATCAAGTATACAAATGTACCAAACGAAATCATGCAGACCTGTAAACGAAGCAGACATTATATTAATTGCATCACAATAAACGTAGAATTGAGACAATACCTTGTGTTTAGGCGTGTCACTCAACCGATGTTTTTGGCGGTTTTTCCCCTGGTCGGTTTTTTCACATACGAATGTATTTCTCTCAAATAACATTCGGAGTCTTACTAAAAATAATTCTACACCTCTTCCTCTCTTGCAGATAAATTTTTAAAGACTGAATTCTAATTTAGCTAGTGCGATATTATGTTCTAAAGATTTCTCGTGTAAAACACCCCTTATTTAACCGTGACCAAGCAGAATCAAATGTATTTTTTCCCGCTTCCCTCTAAAAGTCGCTTACGTCATGGTCAATATGACACGCTTTGGTTTTAAGTAACAGAATCTTTGTTTTCTCTCAATTCTGGCATTTTCGTGATAAAATGAAACTTTACAAGGTCGCCGTCGGTCAGTAATGGCTCCTGTATAAACAACATTTCAATTAGTACATCGGTCGGCTAGCCTTTACATGCATCCTTCTTGCACATCTAACTAATGGCTATCTGGCCACAACTAATGGTTTATTAATAGATCGACTGAAAATTTGGCACTTCACACCAATATCAAGCCAACGTGTTAGTACTTGAAACAACATACCTAGCAATAAATGTGAATAATATACTAGCAGGGAACAATAATCAGGAATATTAATATGTCCGGTTTAAAAACGATCATTAATTTTGAAACTGCATATCCGCCAGCAGTATTAAATCAGACTCAAACAGCAAGTTATATGCAGATGAAGTATGTTGACGATTTCAAGCTTACCAACAATATTAATATGTCCGGTATAAAGATTATCGACTCTATCAAGGTTTTCCTCCAGCAAATGTTGACACAAGTCAAGCAGCAAGTTATAACCAAGTAAAATCTTACTATGATACTGCTGTAAAGAAAACCGGCGACACAATGACGGGTAACTTCATAATATATAATAACGCAAAAGTTACTGAATTATCAACAAACTCGCCTGCCGCTGATCAGTTACGCTCGGTTAAAATCCGCATTAACGCCATATTTGCATTTGTCTGGTGGAACAATGACGGGTTCGACTGATATGGGCATATGTTAATCTACAACACAACTTGACAACACACCAGTAACAAACGATGATTGGTTAACAGATGTCAAATTAGTCAATTAATAATTCGTCAAATTAATTGGCGATACAGTGTCCGGTTATATAAATAGGGGCGCCAGCAAAGTAGTGTCATCTTATCCAGCAGCCGTCAATGATGAATTGGCAAATTAAAAATATATCAAATGCAGTAAAACTAAAGCAATCACAGCTGTATCTGCCGGAGTTAATGCCTATTATTTAGTTTTTGTTTCGGGGGTGGGGGTTGATATAATGAAAGGTCCAATCACAATGAACGACAGAAAAATAACAACAAATTATACTCCAGTTGATACTGCTGATTTTACTTCCGAAGCGTATGTTGACTCTTGTTTCTGATGGTGGGGCAAAACGTGCTGAAAATAATGTAAGGTATATTCAAACACTATTTGAGGAATCGGATATTCGAGTTGGATTTGTCGCAAATGCATCCATGCAATATACAGGAAATAACCGAAATTATGCTCTTCTTTTTAGAAGTTTTGTTGTTACCAGTCAAGATTGGACTAGCAACGGAGAAACAGCAAACGTTTCGTTAAAAATGTAATGTTCTATTTGGCAATTTCATTTGCATGGCCGATTAAACTCCGGTGTTGGGAGAACCTATAACTGGCGGCTACAAGAATCTAATGATAATGTAACCTGGACAACGCTAGATAGTACAACAATTTTATACGTATATGTAGCAATATTTCACTATTTCAGCTGCAAATACTGTATATAGAAAAGTACTTGTATTTTCGAATATATATTGTCGCTGCAAGAAGTTCATATCCTGGTCTGACCGCGTTTCAAATATACACTGTTGAGGATCACATATAAGATTAAACCAGGGCATTGTAAAATAACCGGCCCACCAATTGTGCATGTGGCAAAGGAATTTTATGATAATGGACAAATTGATATCGGGGTTAAAAATTTCAATTTAACTGAAGATCAAATGGAAGAAGAAAACACCAAAAAAAAAGTAAATCAACAAACTGTAACAGTTATTTGAATTATCATATCTACAACAAGCAAAAGAACACTGATCTACCAGTGATCAAACATAATTTTCTTTGTATACATGGAATTAAAGCCCCAACGCGTAAAATAATAGCTGTCAAAGAGTTTGACTTATCAGGAAATGTAGTCAACTAGATGTTTATCGCGAAGAACAAAAGCGAGTAGAGGAATTAATGATTTTATTTTATATTCGAGCTCAGCAAGAAAATACTGGTTTGATCATTAAATCTAATCTTGTTAAAGGTCGAGTGCATGGCTTAAAAATACCCCCTGATAGAAATCGAATAAAGCGGGCATACAAAGAAAATAATAATTAGGTAAATAAAACAAGAAAAACTTTTTTTTAATCAAATACCCCACATTTGAGTGAAAGATTGAGAAAACACTAAATATTTCTTGAGTTTGGTATGAGCTATCTTAATTTTTTTAAAATTCTACTTAAAATTGTGGATGGAGCAGATGCTTAACGAATATTTAATGCGTATGCTATTGTTATATTACCTTTAGTCGACGATGATATTTCTTTTGATCCAGTTGTCAGCGAATCATTAAAACTTATTGAGGAACTTGATTTGTTGATTGATGATTATGATAACAGAGAGAGAGAAGATCTTTCTTAATGAAGTTGACGACATAAAAGTACAAGACGCTATCAAAACATACTCCGATATTCCTGACTATAATGCCTTACCAACGATAAGACGCTCTATGGAATTTTCAATAAGAAATTATTGCAGCGAAATCGGAAAGGCATTTACCAAAAAAAATGTGAAATATTAAGAAAATAACTTGGTGTTATATTTAGTGCTGTTATCTCATAAAATATTATCAAACCATTAATGTTACCAAATTTTGTTACCGCGTATGCAAGTATTCGAAAACATCTAATCTAGGCATGGACGAAATATGTTTAGCAACAGGATTTATCGATCAAATAGAACGCGATTATACAGATCTTGTCAATGATGTGACAGCGGTAAAAGATAAATTTAATTCTTACAAGTGGGTACAGCTTAATAATTACATGACAAGTACATAATTTTTCTGGCTGATACTGCCAATGATAAATCTTCTTGATTCAATTGTTGGCAATACTTCTTTTACTCTAATGTAAGCGATAATTTAAAAAGATACAACATATAATAGGTTTTATTAATGTGTCGGAAGATATGTCAAAATCTGAGATTGTTGCGCTAATGCAGTACTACAAGTTTTACACAAAAATACTTTCGTGTGACCAGCTCCAGTATAATTTCAAACAGAGCATCATTAAATCCTTTCTTGTTGATAACATCCGATGTTGGTGTAAGTTTATCAACAGCGTGTAAAAAAAAAATTGAGCATCGTTTTGAGACAAAAAATGCTTGTAAAACACCAAGTATAATATGAAAAGTTGCTTGGTAAAAAACGATCATATTTGCGCGGCGTCAAATACGACATTAACAATTTAATACGTGAGTTTCGTATCAAAGATAAGTATGCTAACAGCTGTTTTCTCAATGAGAATTAATAAGTTTGAAAACCGTTGTAAGCGAGCATATCATGTATTAGTGAAAGTCATGCTGATATTGATAAAGTTGTGTAAATTTTGTCTAAACTTAATAAAATAGTCAAGTATAAACTTTATCTATACGTTATAAATATTTCCATAGTAATTGATTAGGGGGGTTTCTGGATTGGTTACCAATCACGAGGGCTAATCAAGTACATTTCGCACTACAGCAACAAATGTTTTTATCTCCCAATATAAAATTGTTTAGGTATATCCTCGACCATTTATGTATAAACGGTTGGGGTTGTCCTCAGGAGGTGGCCCAAACGACGTCAATGTACTTACTTAGACCTTTTCTTTTGTTTGGTTACTAAGCTTGAAATCTCCTAATCAGTTACATCTGATATGGCAAACAGTTCTGGTTCTGTCATGGAACCTTCGCAAGGATCTAGCAGCAGAGAGGGTGAACAGACTAAATCGAAACGTCACCCTTTTTTTATTACAAAATCGACTAATGGTGAATAACATAGAAGTCAGTTCAATGACTACACCTAGCTTGACCCAAACCAATGTTGTAGTCGACCCCTTTCTGCTGCTCTCTCTCTCTCTCTCTTTCTCTCTCTCTCTCTCTCTCTCTCTCTCTCTCTCTCTCTCTCTCTCTCTCTCTCTCTCTCTCTTCTCTCTCTCTCTCTCTCTCTCTCTCTCTCTCTCTCTCTCTCTCTCTCTCTCTCTCTCTTTGTGTTAAATTGTCAATCTGATGATATAAAAAAAAGATCTTGTACATAGATCAAGTAAAATGAATAATTCGGACAAACGATGAATCTGAGATATTTTTGAACTTTGAGTAATATTCTTCCTCGGTTGGAGGGTTTTCTTTTCTAGGTATCACAACCCCTTCATCGATCCTAATGCCATTAAAGTTCTGTATTTATCTCCACCACATTCATTATAGATCCGATATTGTCCTCGAACGCCAACATTGCATCCAACACAATGTCGAGGACCAGCATGCAGATTTTTTGATAAAATATATTTTGTTTCTTGCAGTATTCTCCACGACATTTTTTATTACATTTATCTTTGCTTCCTTGACGTAACCATGTGCAATTTTTCATATATCAAATAGTATCTATTTAATTTAGTTAGAGGATATCTTTATTTTGTCAATCTGCTGCTATAAATTAGCCAAATATTTGATCAATACCTACACGATATATTGTCCTGGGATCATGCAGATTTATTGTTATAAAACCATACGATGTTGCTTGCGCACGTGAAAATATATTTCTGATTTTATTTATATCCATATTTCCGCTACACCAGGTCTGATGAATATTTCTAAGCGTGTGTGTATCAATTCCATTAAATACAGCTAAAATATTACAATTATCTGATTACTTTCGGAATTTGTGTATACCGCTGAGTTACATAAATGACATCGGTATTTTTATGCCGTCCTCGAGAAAATATTCTTGCCGGATTCGTTTGTTTATCTAGCATTACGTCATCATACACAACTAAATTATTAACGAATCCATCGAGATCATCGACAGATGGCTCTTCATCAATGTCGGTTATAAAATCAATAATATCATCACCGCTCAGCAATCGTGCGTTTTCATTAAATTCCTTAAGTACTTCGTAGCATCTCTGATCATCTACAGATGGTGCAACTAAATACAATTTATTCCATTTCAGCCATCATACTACCAGATTAAGTAATAGTTGTGTTTTACCGGATCCAAAAGGGCCTATTAATATCATTCTGATCGAATTTGTTAACACTGGATGATGCTTTACCTGTTCTCGTTTTCGTGTCGCTGAAAAATCAATTACATCCATAATATAATATTATATCATGGATTTATATTGTTTACGCTGTAAGGTTAAAACTCCACCTACTGATTTATCTACGGTTACAACAAAAAATAAAAGAATAGCATACAATGTGAAATGTTCCGTATGTGGCAAAAAGAAATTTTCCTTTTTACCAAAAAAAAAACCGGTGGTCACATTGCATCATTAATGTCAAAATTTCCAGGAACTCCGTGGGCTAAATATCCCGGAAAAAATATCTTCCAGGATATAATTACTACGGTCCTGGCACTCGACTTGATATCAGACTTGATGAACAAGATCAACCAAAATCCGGTGAATATCCGGTAAATGCAATCGATAAAGTGTGCCACGTTCATGATGTAGTTTATAAAAGTAAAGATCTAGAACAGCGACATATCGCAGATGTGAAATTGATTCACACATTGAATTCCATTAAAAAAATCTCAAGGAAGGATTAGCCAATAGGTTAGTGAAATCTGCGATGAAAACCAAATTAGCAATATGTGCTGGGTAATTAATCATAATGTAATCAATTTATTACAGCCCAAGATGATACTGGAAAGGTAGAGCAGCAATCGATAAACTCGCTAATACAGCAAATGTCACGCGTTCTATCGTAGCAGGGTGGTTAGCGCGACAAGCAATATGGCAAATTTATCTACCACCGCCTAAACGAATCGAGTACGCACATGTTGATATTAACGTTCCCAATGAAGTTCATCAGGCTGATATTCTGTTTTTACCTCATGATCGTATACGTAGAGTAACATTTAAATACACATTAACCGTTGTTTATGTTTCAAGTAGATATAAAGAAGCAGAACCACTATCAACTAAAACAGCTACTGAAGTTGCATCTGCCTTCGAACGAATTTATCGACGATGACCTTTGCGATGGCAACAACTATCACATGATGATCATGGCAAAGAATTTCTTGGTGCAGTATCATCATTAATGAAGCTACATAATGTTAAAATACGACGAGGACATACTGAAATTCATCGTGATCAAGCGATCGTAGAACGATTTAATCGAACACTTGCTGAAAGATTATTTGGAAATCAATACGCGAAGGAATTCATTCAGAATACAAAATCTCGTGAATGGGTTGCAAGATTACCAAGTGTAATTAAACTGCATTAAACAATGAGGTTACTCGAACAACTGCCATGTAACCTATTAATGCAATTACAAGAAAATATATACCAATACAGCATAATGTTCCACGACATCCAATATTAGGTAATGACATCGTCAGGTATTTATACGAACCCGGTGAACTTGAAAGAGGGGAAAAAAGAGCGACAGATCCTATTTGGAGTATTACTACACACAAGATATACAGCGTGGTACGATCCATAAGTAGACTTGCAATCTACAGATTAGATTCAACTGCTCCTCAACGTGGATTCACACGTGAACAATTACAGGTAATTCCCGAGGATACACAATTGCCACCACATTCACTTAACTAGCACCTCTACGCCGATTACATTCAAGACAAGTTGACATCACATTATCACGTGTATGACCAAGATAAACTAAGTTCAACCACTCGATATGATCGTCCACAATCCAGACAACTGTATCAGAAATAGTTAATCCTTGAGATGAATGTATTGTCATTGCGTATCCTAACGTCCAATCCGATAAAGCGCTATCAACAACATTGACATCAACTAAAACAATATCATTCAACACGAGACTTTTCTCTCCGTCTGTCCTGGTATGTCAACGAGAATATTCTGTCATCGCTTATCTGCGGGGCGATAACATAATAGTACCGGCAACTCTAATCTTTGTTGAAGTGTGTCACGAACTAGCTTTCTACTTGCAACTATCAGATCATTTGGTCTCCACGTATCCCAAAAGTCGTTCAAAGAGATTTCTGAGATTATATTACGCATTACTTCGCATTGAATTTTATTCGGTTGTAATCTGATTAAATGTTTAAACTCCCTCAATGTTGAATCAAGTGCTCTATGATCGTCATCTATTTCTTCGTAATAGTCAACGGATCTCTTTAGCCATTCGTGTGGAGATGGTCCAACAAAGGGTGGTGGTTGACCATGATCGCCACACATTATTACAGCAGTGTTTTTCGTCAACAACCAATCAACAAATATTTTTAGATTATCTAATGATACAGTACATATTACATCCCAAACTATGATCTTCGGAATATATTTATCTCCCATTCGATCAGGATTCCATGCGTCTCCACTCCATCGAAAAAAGCTGTGATAAGTACATGACCGTGTTCCTCGTTGGCTCTTTTCTAGCGCAAGTTTGTGTGTAGGTGTCAAAACGATCATATCTGAACTCTGAAAAAGTTCAATCGCACGTGTCGTCTTTCCTGATCCTCCAGGTCTATTTAAATAAGTCGTTTTGTGGCTAGCTACGGGATCATATATTGATGGTGCAGACGATGGTGTTAATATCCGATTATTTCTACGGTAAATATCTTTGATTAGAACATCTACTGATTCAGAATAATCGATTATATTCTCTTTTTTTATTTTCCATTCACCCCATGGTGCATGATCGATGATATTTAGTTGGTCTAGTAATCTTGAATATTTTGTACGGATATAAAACGAATCGGTAGCTACTCTGACAGCAAAATCTGGAATTTTATTTATCATGGATAACAGATTAATCGAAACGTACGCAAGCATCGAAGATTTTAAATGGGTATACTGCGGTGATTCACCTTCAATATAACTCACTATTGTACCTAACTTAGTTCCATTTGATAAGAAAGCTGTATCCCGACTTCTAAATGTATTTTCTTTTCGTTGTATCAGCGATTATAAAATTTAATTCATCATCGTCCATGATCAATCTTGTACAATGTCGTTTATGATCATATGATCCTCCTTGGGTAAATTTACCTATTATTTTCCTGCCAAGATTTCTTGCAATTTTATTTTCAAAGTCGGTTTTATCAGGTTTTCTTCATCAGAATATTCCTTTTGTTGTGGTAAACAAACTTCGGTCTGCATTCGGTATGATATAATCGCTTCACTGACAATTAACGACGTCAACATTAAACAATCGAGCATATATCGTAACAGCACTATTGAAGACCACTTCTTTTCTGAAAAATGTCTACCGAACCAAACATAACAAATCGGATGAACGTTTTCTGTGAACTCGTATGATTCGATACAAGCAAATCCAGTAATGTCAAAATCAGGTAATGGTCCATTTATTGATACTCGCCTCATCTCGTGTGTCGGGTGACCGAATCTTTTAAAATACCCAGAACACTCTCCGTATCCCAGAAAACTTCCAGGATAACATGCAACCATATCAACCGAGATAACATCTTTACGCGAGTATTTACGGTTCCACAGTCCACCGTGACCGTATTCAATACAACCTAATAATATATCATCAACAGATCAAACCGAGTTGATTTCCATGTATTTTTCTCTCTTATAAAATGAGCTGAAACCGATGGAACAGTAAAACATTTACCGAGTAATTTTTCGTCAGGCGTATATTCTCTCATTTTCTCGTGGAGGGATTCTGTTCGATAAATATCACCATTTGGTCTTACAAACTCATCGGATTCATCTTCAGAACTAAACAACCACACGGATACAGGATCGTTGTTACTTATTTCGTTAATAAAGTCAAACATGTCACCGTCTTAGAATTTAACCGTCCTCGTGCGTGGAAATATTGCTACTGCATTGGTCCACGCATGCGCATTATGATCAACAATTTCGATTGAAGCTCCCTTTGATTTAAATTTTGATTAGTATCCTGTTATCCTTTTTACTGTTATAGGGAACTTTAATTTCTTTCCTAGTTCAGCAACATCTTTGATAGATGCTCCGGTAAATTTGACCTTTTCTGCCCACGAATTTATTATATTACGTCGGTTATCCGTTAACCCCTTCCCACGAGTCGAAACAGTGAAATGTTCTGTTGTTCGTTTGGTTACAATTTATCTTCGAGAATTTCATCGGCTTTAGATTATCAATGTTAGGTTTCTCAAGCGGATATATCCCATAAATAACCGCTGTTACAGGATAAGATCTTTCGTAATATAGTTTATCAATACCTGTCAACATCCCTGGTTTGGAACGTTTACTCAGTATGGCAGTTTTTTTGTTATGAATGACAGGATCACGTTTATCACGAATAATCAATTGTTGTCTGTTTCTGATAGTACGATAGATTTGATTTTTAAAATATATTTTCTATCGTCAAGGTAGTTAAAGATCATTGCCGCTTGTTTGTCGTTCATCGTAACATCTATATTTTTAGTGTAGCTTCTAATCTTAAACGTCAACCACACCTGAGATGCTTCATTTTTCTGAAATTCTTTCTTGGCGTCATGTATTTTATTGATCAAGATTTTATCTGTCGGATCAATCAGATCTCGCATCGGCACAGGGAATATTCTGTCAAGATTAAATTTTTTATTTTAGATAGCTCGATCTTGGATAATCTCTCGAATAACCCCATCATTATAATTAAAATAAGTATTTAAATTAAAAATATTACACACACATATATATAATGATTTAAACAAGGAATCTCTGCAAGTGGTTGATGATCGGCTCTGTTACTCTTTGTAACAGGTCTTGCGTAAACGAATTCTGCGGAATCCACTCGCAACGTGTCCGAGATGGAAGCCTAGGACCAAAACTGTCTTTACAATGTAGTATTGGAGTATGAGATGAAACACGCTTGTGTGTGCAATGTGGTGGAAAAAGATACAGAGAACTGAAACGATACCATGATACAAAAAATAATGATAGCGACAGGATTATAAAAACCTCGGAAGATTATCTGATTGGATTTCAAAGTAAAGATCAAGGCAAATAACAATTTAAACAAAACATATTTATATATAATGGAACAAAAGGAATTTATGATACATCCTATCATAACAAACTACGAAGGAAATCGTGATGGTGTTATCAGACACTGGATACGAAAAAAACCCAGTCGTTTATATGATTAATACTGGTTATCTCATGTTCAGTATTAATGAAATAAATAAAAAAAGAACATATCTCTGTCATAGGTTCGTCTTCGAGTGTTTCCGTGGGGTGAACGAAGATGGTTTTGTCATTGACTATATAAATTCAGATAAGAAAAACAATTCCCTGGATAATCTGAGAGCTATCACGCAGAGTCAGAATTCCATATACGGTAATATTGGTAGATGTAAAAAAAATAGGAAAAGGGATGATAAAAGCTGTAAATACAGAGACAGACGAAGAAATAATATTTCCATCAATGAATACAGCTGCCAAATATTTCGATATTCAGATGCGTTCAGTA
Source organism: Unio pictorum (assembly GCA_030141615.1). Lineage (NCBI taxonomy): Eukaryota > Metazoa > Mollusca > Bivalvia > Unionida > Unionidae > Unio > Unio pictorum. The sequence continues at coordinate 680,779 of JARLTB010000308.1, forward strand.
TAATATGTCGCAGAAAATATTTCCAAATCTGCTCCCTCAAAAAAATATAAACAAAAAAATTACATTTCAATACTGTTGAAGGGAGATACTGTCTCTCCGTAGTTATGTTGCTTATATTACTTTACTATTTATTTAATATATTTATTTTTTGTAGATATTTTCAGTAAAATATATTATGATGTTCAGTATTACAAAATGGTGCCATCTCTCTCCATTTATATACTACTGAATTGTAAATGAACTGAAAAATGGGAGATAACTCCATATTACTTATTTCTCCGTTGATAGTAGCCTATTTTGTCGCTGTATTTAAGTAATTAACCACCTACGTCTTAATTAATATCAGTGAAGCAACATAATCTGATAGCAGTTTCAAATTAGTAGAAGAAATTTATTGTTTCTCGCTTACAAACAGAACCGAAGCAGAAATAACATCACGTAGCGTATAATTCAAAAAGGTTATTTTTAGATTTGTCCTACACACATGTACTCGGACCTTAAATTTGAAAAAATAAAAAATTCGAAATCGAAATTCAAAAATATCGAAATTCAAAAATCGAAAAAATCGAAAATAAAAAATATCAAAATTCAACAGATTATGTACATACATTTCACCATGATTCGAATCATGGTGAGAGATCATTTTACTCACCCCGAGTTTGATATCGGGGTGTGGGGGGTGTACATAATCTGTAGAGAGGTCATTGTAATACGTGATTCGTATTATAATAATGTTGTGTTTTTCATGTTGTGCTGTCCTTAATTAAGATTATATGTTCCATGTGCTTCAAACCTGAAAGGGCACGGTGGTGACCTTGGGGTTCAATGGTTGTGCTGTCAAGAATGTGCCTTGAGCCTGCTAGAGCACTCGAACCTAGAGGTTAAAGTTCATATTTTTTAATATATATATATATATATATATATATATATATATATATATATATATATATATATATATATATATATATATATATATATATATATGAACATCGAACATATCAGTGCTATAATATCTGCAGTATAAAAATTAAAAAATTAAAATATAAATGTACAACTCGATCCAGAAAATATAATTTGTGATTTTGAGTCAATCCAACAACGAAATCTTGAAGGTGGTTATACACTTTCAAAGGAGTATAGGCTGTAACAGAATTGTTACCGAGAGGAGGGTGGATTAAATGAACAATACAAACACAATTTGTGAAAGAAAATATAAATTTATGTAATAAATTATAAATGAAAAAAATACAGATGTAACAACACAATAATTCATGCACTCAACCCACAATTACTGGCAACCATTCACAATACATGAACAAATTAAATATTAATACAAAAGGAATCTCAGATGTAAAGTGATCTCTTGGACTATACACAGATCCAAGGATCCTTTACGAAAGTTAAATTAATGCAAGTATAAATTACGAAAAATGAACACAAACGACAAACTATACTATCGCACGATGGATTGCGATAACTAGCACGACCATATATTTGTATTCAATCAAGTTGCTAGCTTTTATTGATATCTATGCGATCACTTGAAATATTATTGTGATCTGACATAAGCATGCAAATACAACAATGTATTAAATTGTATTACAATTTCAATACACATATGTGTCTCGACCCCGTATAACCGCACGATTCAGCAACAGTTGAATCGTCTCCCAGTTTCCCCGAAAACCTAGGGTTGACCAATACTATTATCGGACGTTTCCCTTCACGGATCCACCACAGTTATACGTTCAGACAACATACAACATCTACCAGAACCAACGGTTCCTCACTACCCTAGATGTCGACCCGGATGTTTTACAACTCAGATAGCTCCGACACTCGGACTTCTAGCTTTCCGGATATTTACACGTTACACAGATGTTGAACAGACAGTTCGACACACAGACAGATACTTCAATTCCGTTTGCACAAATTAACGGCACAATCACATTCAGATATTTATACAGAGATGTTCCGGAACAAATAATAGATGTCCCACAACAAATCAGACGATATCAAAGACGTTTATCAAAAGATGGTATCAGATGTGTTAACAGCTACGGTATCAGAAATGGTATCAACTACGTTAGCAGCTACGGTATCAGAAACATTGACATCTACGGTATCAGATCTACGGTATCAGATCTACGGTATCAGAAACATTGACATCTACGGTATCAGCGATTATCAGATCTATGGTAACAGCGATTGTCAGCTACAGTATCAGAAACACGGTAACAGCTACAATAAACAAAACCAGACTAATAATAGTTGTCTCAAAAATAATCTAAGCCGTAGCTTACGATATTGCATTTAAAGTCTAATAGTGACTAGTAATTCCAAATATTCCACGTTTAATTGCAATAAAAGCATCATTATACGAAATGATAATCTGAATAAAATTCACAATAAAACGAAAATGTAAATTTAACACTCACCCCTTTGGCTGGAGATTGCAAGACGAGCTTATCTATCCTTCGATTAGATATTTTGGTTCCCGTAATTATTATGAGAAATATCTCGCCTTATATACTCTATATAGGTGAACATAAATCACATCGAGCTTGCCGTGCACCACGTGAAACGAGTATTTCGGATTTCATGTAAATAACAAACTGGCACATGCAAATCGTTACACGCCACTTACCTTGGAGAAAACCACTTAATCACCCCAGGTAATGCGTGTACGACGAAATCAAGAAAATGGTGAGTTTCGTTTGCAATTCAAGAAGAACAAAAATCAGTTCAATTTTCGCCTAATTCTGTGACAATACCTCCCCCCTAAGAATAAAAATGTACACATTTTTAAAACTAACACAGAATAGAAGAAAAATAACTACTGATGATATCTTACAACATTTACACTGGTTATACTACAAACTGGATTTTATTACTGGGCAAATTCATACAAATTTCCCATCATGCCCTACTCAAGTAGTCTGCGCCTATATTTTCAACTCCCCTTATTGAAATTGTCGCTCTGTCTCTTAATATACAACTTGAGCATATTCGCATGGAATGTTTTTACAATACCGTCCATGTCAATTTTATAGTCCATGTCACCTTTTACTTCTTTAACTTCATATGGACCTTTCCACTGGACTAATAACTTATTCGAACTCGTTGGAAGAAGCAATAGCACCTGATCTCCCACAAGAAATTTCCTATTACGCGCTCTGCGGTTGTAATACTTGGCATATCTGCGCCCCGATTTAATCAATTTGTCACGTGCCATCTGGCATGTACTCTCAAGTTTGTTTCTTAGCTCTAAAACGTACTGGTAAGTCGTTTTTATTTCCTCGTTCGCGACATCACCAGTCCATAGTTCGCGTAGTATCCGCATCGGGCCTCGAACTGTTCTACCATACAACAGTTCAAAGGGTGAGAACCCTAAACTTTCCTGCGGTACTTCACGGTACGCGAACAGAACAGCGTTCAAATAACGGTCCCAGTCTTGCGGACGTTCCGCGCACATCTTTCGTAGCATGCTCTTCAGGGTACCATTAAACTTCTCTACCAGTCCATTGCACATCGGATGGTATGGGGTAGTGTTTAGCTGTTTGATGGATAACAGCCTACTTATTTCACCCATGAGGTCAGAGGTGAATTGGGCACCACAATCCGTGAGGATTTCTTCTGGCACCCCTACCCTACTGAAGATATCAACTAATGCTTCAGCTACCCTTTCCGTTTCAATAGTTGGTAACGCTACGGCTTCAGGGTATCTGGTTGCGTAGTCAACCAGAGTAAGAATATACCGATTCTTTCTTTCGGTAACTGGGTGTATTGGTCCTACAATATCTACTGCCACTCTTTTAAACGGTGTATCTATTAATGGCATCTGTCCCAAGGGCACCCTTGTGACCCTTCCCTTACACACGGTTTTCTGACATACGTCGCACGACCTACAGATCCGTGTGACATCGCCATTAACACCGGGCCAGTAGAATTCAGCGACTACCCTGCTAGTGGTCTTAGCCTTACCTAGGTGTCCTGCCATGCTTGACTCATGCGCCACCCTAAATACTTGAGATCTATATCTCTGGGGTACGACCACTTGCCAATACTTCTTACCCTCCCGAGCGCTAAACTCCCTATGAATTAATCCGTTCTTGCGTACGAATCTCGAGCTACCCCCACGCTTGCAATGTTTAATCGCGCCGGACGTGATTTTCTCAACAATTGTTCTGATGGATTCATCACGTTCTTGCTCTTGTTTGAAATCATCGCGGGAAATTCCTGAGATCGATTCAGGGACTATTAATTTACGAAACGCGGTTTTCTCTCGCCGTGTTTGCGCTCGCGTTTCGACTGCCTGGGCCAAAGGTATTTTAAAATCGGCCATGGTTGGAAGACGGGAACCTTCAACATTACCGATCGTCAGATCGTAAATAGGATTGTCCATACAAAGGGCATCAACAGTTCCCGTTAAGAACGGTGTTTTTACTGTGATCCTTGCTACGGGAATGCGACCCATCGTCTGATCAAGTAACATACATGGGGATTCCCACCCGAGCATTTGGTTATCCTGCACGAGACTACGTTTGATCACTACGCCCGTACAACCAGTGTCACGCAATACCACGACTTCTCGACCGTTGACAAACCCTCTCGCGGTTGGTACACGCGCTTCAGGAAATAAACACGTGCCAAGCGAATGAATACAAGGTTCTACCTGTACGATGTTATCAGATATACCTTTACTTTGTATAGCCACTGCTACCTTATGTATAAGTGCCTTTCTTTTAGGACAGTCTTTTTGAACATGACCCCATGCATTACACAAGAAACATTGCACACGCTGAAAAACTGGATTCCTAACTGACCTTTTTACCTCAGCTGATTTTACAGGCTCCCTAGGCATAGGTCTTACAGACTGGTTTCCAGACTTAAAATCTTTCAAAACCACGTTCTGGGTTCCCCCATGAGCTTCGGCAAATAAATCGGCTTGCTTAGCCATATCTTTTACGTTCGTGAAGACTTTCTCCTTCAGAAATTGATCTAATTCTCGCCCAACTGTATTAAATAATTGATCTCTGAGCAAGAAATCAGTCAACCCTTCAAACGTTTTCACCGCTTTGCCGCATTCAATCCACCGCTCAAAATAGTTCGCAATTCTGACGGTGAACTGACCAAAGGATTCTCCCTTATCGGGCTTGCTATACCTGAACTTTTTACGAAATCCTCGTTCAGTGAGCTCGTACCTTTTGAGAAGTGCTTCCTTTAGGACGTCGTACTTAAACACATCGTCCCTAGGAAGTCGAGAGTATACATCCAGCGCTTTACCTTTTAAAAGCGCACTAAGATGCAATGCCCAGTCATTTTGACTCCACTTCTGGTTTTCGGCATACCGCTCAAACCGATGAAGATAACTATTCATCGTCAAAGGGAGGTAATTTGGAGCCCCTTAATTTGCTAAAGGCAGAATCGTGTTCTCTTCCAGATGTCGCTAATTCTACCTTACGCTCATGATCCCGTTGCTTTGCTTTTTCATCTAACTCTATTCGCTTTTGCTCCGCTTCCATTTCCCATCCTATCCTATCCTTTTCGGCCTGCTTCTCTAATTCTATCTTTTCCCTTTCGGCCTGCTTCTCTAATTCTATCTTTTCCTTCTCTAATTCTATCTTTTCCTTTCCGGCCTGCTTCTTTAATTCTATCTTTTCCCTTTGGGCCTGCTTCTCTAATTCTATCTTATCCTTCTCAAAGGCCCATTTCCTTTCTTCGGCTTCCCCTTTTTCTCTTTCGAATTCCCTTTCTAATGCCCGTTTCCTTTCTTCGGCTTCCCCTTTTTCCCTTTCCAATTCCCTTTCTAATTCCCTTGATCTTAACCTTTCTTCCTTTTCTAATTCCCTTGTCCTTGCCCTTTCTTCCCTTTCCCGGGCTTGTTCTTCTTGAATAAATTTCCTTAAGCTTTCACCTTCATATCCAAATTCTTTGCCTAATAAGGCAACCAAGTCCTTAAGGGACGACATGACAATTGTAATATGAATATAGATATATAACCAAACCAATACTTTAAACACGTTTATACTGGACACACGGACCTAGGTAAACTAAACAAAAATAAACTCCAACTAGAGTATTATCTTAACAGAAGGTCACGCTCAAATATAAACATTAAATGTATACCTTCACGGAAATGATTGACAGTTCACTTAATCCAACGATCCCACTTCTGACACCATTGTAACAGAATTGTTAACGAGAGGAGGGTGGATTAAATGAACAATACAAACACAATTTGTGAAAGAAAATATAAATTTATGTAATAAATTATAAATGAAAAAAATACAGATGTAACAACACAATAATTCATGCACTCAACCCACAATTACACTCACAACCATTCACAATACATGAACAAATTAAATATTAATACAAAAGGAATCTCAGATGTAAAGGGATCTCTTGGACTATACACAGATCCAAGGATCCTTTACGAAAGTTAAATTAATGCAAGTATAAATTACGAAAAATGAACACAAACGACAAACTATACTATCGCACGATGGATTGCGATAACTAGCACGACCATATACTTGTATTCAATCAAGTTGCTAGCTTTTATTGATATCTATGCGATCACTTGAAATATTATTGTGATCTGACATAAGCATGCAAATACAACAATGTATTAAATTGTATTACAATTTCAATACACATATGTGTCTCGACCCCGTATAACCGCACGATTCAGCAACAGTTGAATCGTCTCCCAGTTTCCCCGAAAACCTAGGGTTGACCAATACTATTATCGGACGTTTCCCTTCACGGATCCACCACAGTTATACGTTCAGACAACATACAACATCTACCAGAACCAACGGTTCCTCACTACCCTAGATGTCGACCCGGATGTTTTACAACTCAGATAGCTCCGACACTCGGACTTCTAGCTTTCCGGATATTTACACGTTACACAGATGTTGACGAACAGACAGTTCGACACACAGACAGATACTTCAATTCCGTTTGCACAAATTAACGGCACAATCACATTCAGATATTTATACAGAGATGTTCCGGAACAAATAATAGATGTCCCACAACAAATCAGACGATATCAAAGACGTTTATCAAAAGATGGTATCAGATGTGTTAACAGCTACGGTATCAGAAATGGTATCAACTACGTTAGCAGCTACGGTATCAGAAACATTGACATCTACGGTATCAGATCTACGGTATCAGATCTACGGTATCAGAAACATTGACATCTACGGTATCAGCGATTATCAGATCTATGGTAACAGCGATTGTCAGCTACAGTATCAGAAACACGGTAACAGCTACAATAAACAAAACCAGACTAATAATAGTTGTCTCAAAAATAATCTAAGCCGTAGCTTACGATATTGCATTTAAAGTCTAATAGTGACTAGTAATTCCAAATATTCCACGTTTAATTGCAATAAAAGCATCATTATACGAAATGATAATCTGAATAAAATTCACAATAAAACGAAAATGTAAATTTAACACTCACCCCTTTGGCTGGAGATTGCAAGACGAGCTTATCTATCCTTCGATTAGATATTTTGGTTCCCGTAATTATTATGAGAAATATCTCGCCTTATATACTCTCTATAGGTGAACATAAATCACATCGAGCTTGCCGTGCACCACGTGAAACGAGTATTTCGGATTTCATGTAAATAACAAACTGGCACATGCAAATCGTTACACGCCACTTACCTTGGAGAAAACCACTTAATCACCCCAGGTAATGCGTGTACGACGAAATCAAGAAAATGGTGAGTTTCGTTTGCAATTCAAGAAGAACAAAAATCAGTTCAATTTTCGCCTAATTCTGTGACATAGGCTGATACAGAACATACAGTCTATAATGTTCCATTCTTTATCGATGGTAAAAGATACAGATGTAGGTAAATTTCTACCACTTTCTATCGCAGTAGAAAATATTGAATCAAAACTGCCTCACGAATATGAAACAAACAAAATTATCAACACGCGTGAGACAACTAAAATAGATTATAAATGAAAACGCTGTTACCGATGGCAGCTTGAAATAATTTCTCTACAGTTCTGTTGTTTTGTTCCGTTATGTCCTTTTTTATTCTGTTATAATATCCTTTTTTATTCTGTTGTAATATCCTTTTTTATTTTGTTATATTTTTCTCTTGTTTCAATATCCTTTTTTATTTCTGTTATAATATCCTTTTTATTCTGTTATAATATCTTGTTTTTATTCAGATTTGTAATTTTTGATGCATTTCATCTTTTTTTTACCCAATTTAGTCGAAATATCATAGAAACATCTGTCAAAGTTTGTAATATTTGTAGGGTAAAACCCCGAGCCATTCTCTAAATGATTTATCGATAAATCGGTAAATTTGCCATGTTTTGTTCATAAATTAACTAAAATCGGATACATTTTTCCGGGAATATACAATAAACAGACCAAACAAAATATGAAATTACCGATTTATCGATAAATGATTTAGAGAGCGACTCGGGGTTTTACCATACAAAAGTCAGAAATCTGTCAGATTTTGTACCTTAAAATTGACTAAAATGGATTAGAAAAAAAGATGAAATTTCATCAAATCTGTAAAGAAATCTTCTGTTTTACTGAAATCAGGCTTTATTCAGAACTATATAGTATTTTTTTTAAGTTCATCAAGTTTAATGCAGGAATGTGCGTAGTTTATACTCTGATCTCGGTCACACGTGATCATAGAAATATGTTTTAGCCGCAATCTATCTAACTGTTCTTGCGTCAGTAAAATATATTCGTCACCGAACTCATCAATGACTATATCAACGATGTTGAATGAAGACTGTGTAAATATTAATTTGATTGCATTTTCAATTGCTTCCTTGTCGTGTATAAAAACCTTAATGTGCTGTTACTTATGTAATATTTATCCGACTAATTCGTGAATCAAGATCAAAAAAATCGTTTACAATAAAAAATCGTTTACGATAAAAAATCGTTTACGATTTCACATTGAGGTTTATCAGTAAAACCTCGCCACGTAAATCAATCAAGTGTCCACTCTGGTCGGTGAGTTTTAAAATTGCTTCTTGACAAGTATTGATTATGCGTGCGTAGATTCACCAGCAACAAAGAAATCTGGGGTTCCATCCGGTTTATTTTTGTTTGCAAGTACAAGCGAATTATTTGGAGGTAATCCACCAAACGGTTCAGATCTGATATTTGGCCAGCTATGAATTACTCGCAGTTGTGCAAGTGCAATCTCCCTTGCTGAAATTGCAGTTGGAAAATTAATACTGAATTCAGGATTGGTTGTGCTCACTGATATCATAGTGGTTTTTATCGGTGCTGTGTTCGTGGCAATCTGTTGCAATAGTTCCTGTGCTGACATTTATCTATTTATCTGTAACTTTTGTTACGTATATTTGATTTAATTTATTTATTTTTAATTGTCAAATCCAAATTTGTCATTTAGGGTTTAAAAATCATTAATTGGGAGATTATTATTGTTAGGATTGAATTTGTAGAAAAATTAATAAATTGATATTTTCTTTTGAATTGAATTTAAGTAATGTTTTATTTGTTTATATTCTAAAATATATTAAAGGTAATTTCACTTGTTTTTGAAGTACAACTATACAGAATAGAAAAGGTTGCTAAACAAGTGTAGTAAAAAAAGGGCAATGTATATAACCACACTATAACTCAAGCTAAGAACATTGCCAATATACAATGTTGTGTGAGATTGTATACGAAAAACATTATACATGAATTTTGCCTGCTCAGCTATAAGTTCTAGGTTTCATTAGTAAAAATATGTCTCTGACCTAGTGATTGGCAAAGGTTCAAATCGGTTAATGAAGATCTAGTAACTTTCCACTCTATGAAGCTTATGAAACAAGATGGCTTCCAACTAACGGATATCCATATTTGGTCTGACGTCGTTAAGGCCGGTGTAGATGATTACAGAATTGAGTCTTATGACGTAAGTAAGGTGGTTGTTACCTGTTAGAACTGGTTTGTAGAGTTCGTAGTTTTCTGACTAATGCGTAGAAGGGTATGACCTACCTAACCCCCCTGTATCTGGCCGCGAGCGTATATATAGAAATGCGCAGTCAGGTCAGATCAGTTATAACGCATTAGCAGAAAACTGACGTTGACTCTTCAATTACAGGTAGGCATCTGTACAAGTTATAATTTCTTGTAAGAAATAAGTATTTTTGATGATTGAGATTTTTAATGGTAAAATTGTTTTGTGCGCAACATTACTATTAAGATCTTTGTTTATAATACATTGTAATGGAATGTTTAAATGTTCTAAAGAATTTATATTTATGTAACTTTAATTATAAAGGTTTGAATTAGTTGAATTAGCTACCAACTTCATACTTGACTTAATGTTGAAATAAAGTATTTCTTAAGTAAGAAAGAGTAATTTCTAGCAATATATTCTAAATCAATATTCTTAATATTCTGTTTTAAAATGAGTAAAATGCATTAACTGTTATTGCATTTAAGGCTTTTGCTATCTTGAAATTGATTGAGAATTAACTAGTAAATAATATTCTAAGGTGCAGAAGTTAATGAAGTTGGAAAGCTTAAAGATGAAAAATGTAATATGTATTTTATGAACTTTTATTATAAAGCTTTTAGATGTGTTTCTAGAATGTAGTAATATATATGTGTGTTGATTATTTAAATAAAGTTATAACGCATTAGCAGAAAACTGACGTTGACTCTTCAATTACAGATGTAGCTGTCCTATCATCGCGGCGGCGCTCCCTTTAAGAGAGCCTGACTTCTTTCTTCTTTCTCTGGATATAGACGTTCCCCAACTTACGAGTAATTCCTTCTCATAGCAAGAAATGAGAAGAAGGTTATGTAAATCTAATAACAACATACATAACAGAAAACTTTTTTTTACATAACAAGTGAGTGGAGAATGTTACAGATCTCTGTACCCTCTCACAAAGCCAGCGGAGTGATTATTTCTTTGAAGGAGTGTTTATAATTACGATTCATGGGAGAGATTGGCACTAACATATTTACGATCGTCAGACTTCATACCGCCAATGTTCGCATTTTCTTGCCTTTATCATACAGATAGCTGTTCACGTGACTGATTCGTGATTCTACTTGCTGGAATGGCTTCACAGATTCCTAGCAATGTATATACCAGTATCTACGCGCTATCCAGTTCTAGTGACGCACACTCCATTCGACTATGGTTCCTTGATCCTACGTAGACAACGATTGGAAACCAAATCAAGTTCTTACGCAGACGACTATCAACTCATCCCACAAAACTACGTCAGCAGCAGCACTTCAGTGACCTTCGACAGCTCATAGATTCCACAACAAAAAGTACTTTTACACGGCAAATTAACTGTGTATACATTTACTATCAACGCCCAGAACATTGTGAGTTAAGCCGTTTAATTCATTTAATGTGAGTTATTACTATTGACATTATCCCTACGAGTGCAATTTTTCTCTGGAAACACCAGATTCTCAAGTACAGGTATGTCTCTTATCACATTAGATATTTTTAAAGGTGATCAATCACAAAATCCTGTTAAATGGCTAAATCATTTTTTACAATGGGCTAATTTTTATGATTTGTCAGAATCTAAAATTTTGAATGCTTTTCCTTTCCACCTCCAACAACATGCTAAAGTATGGTATGAATCGCTACCTGATAACGTTAGGAATAACTGGTCAAGTCTAGTAACTGCCTTTACATCTAGGTTTCACACTGACGATATCATTTTAGATCTATCAATTTTACAAACTCGACAAGAATCGTCTGAAACAGTTTTGGACTATTTAACTCGTCTCTTACACATTGCAAATAATCAAACTATCTCAGATGAAATATTGTTAGCAGTTGCATTACAAGGTTTAAAACCAGCTATTAAACAAATCGTAATGAATAAAAATCCAACAAATATGGATGATTTACGACAAGCCGCAAATCTAGCAGAGAAATCTCTTGTCGCAACTGAGAATGATGATTGGTCAACACTTAGCACAATTTTAGAGGAACTTAAACATTTTAAAGATGAAATTAAAGCAGTCAGCTCAGAACAGAACACAGAAAACAATGTACATGTAATATCTCAACCCTTCGTACGTGCCAAAAACAAACCATTTCGGCTGCATTGCAATAATTCTCATCATTATACATCGTCTTCTCAGACAGCTAATTTTCCAAACTATTTCTCCAGTTCAGTACATAAATCTAGCGATAACAATACATATCAGTTACCTACTCGGGCTGCGCGCTACCAGCCACAACTACATAGTCGTAAGCCATTCTGTCTTACATGTGGTATTTGTTTTCAATCACACGGAAGATTATGTCCTGCGCTCGATAGAAAGTGTTACTTGTGTCACAAAACAGGTCATTTTGCACGAGTATGCTTTACCCCACAACAACAATATAAATTCGCGCCAAATCAAAGGTCACAACCTTGCCACAAACAAACTCGAGAACCACAAATCACATTAGTCACACCTATTCACAAAAATCTTGTTCCTCTTTATGTTAAAAACAAAATCACGAATGCATTAGCGGACACAGGCGCGTCTATTTCGGCCATCAACCTAAATTTCCTTTCTCGCGCAGGATTCAATTCACGTCAAATTCAACAGTCAGATATTTCTAATATTATAGGAGCCGGCGGAGAGACACATTTTGTCTCAGGTATTATTAACCTTAATTTGAAAATAGGAGGAATACGCTTCTCTCATTCATTCTATGTTATTCCTGCTTTAAAAAATTCAGTCATCCTGGGTTTAGATTTTCTCACTAAATACAAAGCAGTAGTGAATCTAGATACACAAACGCTCTCTTTGCTAGACGATACGGTAGTCATTAATATGCTGCGTCATCAGCCTGGATTGGCACGTGTCAGGAAAGGTACAACGATTTCACCATACTCGAGTTGTTCCATTCCTATTCATATCAGTAAAATCAAAAAAGGGACACCTGTTTTACTAGAACCATCTCATAATATGTCAAACTCTACATTTTTGACAGCTAGAACAATTGTAACGGTTTCGAAAAATAACTTTGCTCAGATCTTGAATCCTACTTCACAAGCTATAGACATACAGGCAAATACCGTACTAGCTTATGTAGACGTACTCCACCCACAAACCATATTCACTGTTAGTGAGGACACTTATGACAAGAATATCACATTTGATACTCCTGACATTGTGGACACACAAACTAGTAAATCACAAGAACCAATTAATTTTGATTTACACTCTTCAGATTTGTCAGAAAATCAAAAACAAGAACTTCAATTATTTTTGAATAAACATAGGGATGTGTTTGCCTTGAACTTAGAAGAATTAGGAAGTACTACGGTATTTACTCATCGAATAGAGACAGGTGATTCCATGCCAATTCGTTGTCAACCTTATCGTGCGTCTCCGCACATCAATAAAGAAATTGATAGACAGGAAGATGAATTATTAGAACACCACCTAATTGAACCCAGTTCTTCAAGTTATGCATCTCCAGTTGTTTTAGTCAGAAAGAAAAATGGGGAATATCGTTTTGCCATTGACTATCGGAAACTTAATCACGTGACACAACCAATGACATTCCCTCTTCCAAGATTAGAAGATGTAATTGATGCAGTTGGACAAACTAAACCATGTCTTTTCAGTACATTAGATTTAAATTCAGCGTTTTGGCAAATTAAAATGGATCCAGAGACAAAACATAAGAGCTCTTTCATAACATCACGTGGTCTTTACCAATGGAATGTAATGCCGTATGGACTCAGAAACGCGCCCGCCACATATTGCATTCTTTTAGGTCATGTACTTAGAGGTATACCATGGTCAACATGTCTTGCATACATAGATGACATTATTATTTTTTCCAATTCATTTGAAGAACATTTAGCACACCTTGAACTTATTTTTGATCGATTACGTCAAGCAAACTTGACACTCAAACCATCAAAATGTGTATTCGCAGCATCTGAAGTTATTTATCTTGGTCATAAATTCTCAACAAAAGGAATTAAAGTAGATGAGTCCAAAATTGACACAGTTACACAGTTTCCTGTTCCAAAAACACAGAAAGATGTTAGGAGTTTTCTAGGGTTGTGCAATTATTACAGAAAATTTGTCCAAGGATATTCTACAATAGCAACACCTTTAAATAAGTTATTGACAAAAGACAGTTCATTTCTTTGGACAGACAAGTGTCAAAAAGCATTTGAAACTCTTAAGACAGCCTTGACCACAGCTCCTATCTTGGCTTATCCTGATTTTAATAAACCATTTAGACTCACATGTGATGCCAGTGGTACAGCTCTAGGATATATTTTGTCTCAGATAGGGACAGACGACAAAGAGCATGTTATTGCTTATGGTGGACGTGCATTAACAAATGCTGAAAGACAATGGTCAGTAACCGAACAGGAGTGTCTAGCGGTATTAGAAGGTATCCGAACATATCATGTTTACCTATCACATCAGAAATTTACTGTCATTACAGATCACAAGGCATTAGTTTGGCTAAAGACAGTTAAACATACTTCGAATAGACTAATTCGTTGGTCACTTCGCTTACAGGAATACGATTTTGATATCGTATACACTCCAGGCCATAAAAACACAAATGCAGACGCACTCTCACGTCGAAACTACGACCAAACAGCTAAGACTGACAGTCAGTTAGAAAAATCTCCAGTATGCACTAACACTCAGACTCAGTTAGAATCATCAGTACACTCCATTCAAGAAGAAATGACAGAAGTTACATTCTTTTACGATAAGGAAAATACTACTAACCTATTTTCACTACAGACTAATGATAACATACCTAGCAGTAGTTCTGAAGAACTACCGGATATCGCCCAATATCAGCGCGAGTGCCCTGATTTTAAGGACATGTATGTTTACTTAGAACAAGGAATATTACCAGAAAACACTCGTCGTGCAACAGCTATTCCATATGAAGCAAATCAATATGAACTAATCAATGGTGTCTTACATCATTTTTTCCAGCCTCGTACAAAACATAAAACTTCTCCAGATCAACTCATAAAACAAGTTGCTTTACCCACAAATTTGAGACTCGATGTCCTTCTATCTTATCACGATTCAAAAGCAGGAGGTTGTCATTTTGGTGTTCAAAGAACATATCAAGCCATCAAACAGAAATATTATTGGCCTAAAATGTATCAAAATGTGTATGATTACATTACATCATGCTCTAAATGTCAGCTCATTAAACGGGACACAAACGCACGAAAAGCTCCATTGCACCCATTGCCCCCAGAAGACGTATTCTCTAGGTGGCACATGGACATTTTGTGCATGCCAAAAAGTAAGGAAGGTTATCAATACATTTTATTGGTGACAGATAGTTTGTCACATTGGTGTGAAGCCTTGCCCTTACGTTCTCAAACAGCAACAGAAATCGCCAGTGTTTTGTACAATGAGATATTTACACGTTATGGTGCACCGCGAACACTTGTCAGTGATCGTGGACGCAATTTTATGTCTCAAATTGTACTCGCACTTTGTGAATTATTTCAAGTAACACGTCACCATACTAGTTCATACCACCCTCAAACTAACAGTCTCTGTGAGAGAAAAAATAGTATCATCAGTCAGGCATTGAGGGCTTACTGTAGCAAACATCAAGATGGTTGGCCGTCCATATTACCCAGCGTAATGATGGCATTCCGGATGAGTCCAGCAGTTAATTCTGCTGGATACTCACCGTATTACATAGTCTTTGGGAAAGAAATGACTTTACCCTTAGATGTATCTCTTACGCCTAAAGAAACTGTACAAACACAAACACAACAGTACATAGATCAATTGATTCAAAGATTGAAAATAGTTCAAGAAATAGCTAAAGCAAATACACGTGAAGCACAAAGCACAAGCAAACAGAGGTTTGACCAGAAAACAAAAGAACCATCCTTTCGCGTTGGAGATTATGTACATTTACAAATCTCACATATACCTGTAGGGTTATCAAAAAAGCTTTATCCTCGTTGGGAAGGCCCATATTACATCACTCAAGTAGGTCCGAATAGCACCTACAGATTACGTCGTTGTTCAGACAATAAAGAAATGAAATCACTTGTACACGCAAACAGGCTTAAGCACTATAAAGATCCTAGGGATTATAGACCTCCGACACCGGACACAAGTAGTACACCTCCACAGTCAACACAAACATCAAATGATCAAACGAGCATTGAGCAATCACCAACCAACAATGGTACCGAATGGTACTTAGTTGATAAACTGTTGAAATCCAAATGGATTTCTGGAAAGAAGCATTATTTGGTTAAGTGGTCAGATGGATCCACACCATCATGGCAGCCAACGGAGAATGTTTCTCAGGCATTAAAAGAAGCATTTCACAGAACACGCACACAATCAAACACACGTCGCAAACGACGAAGTCGAATATTTCGTAATTGAATTCAATACGAAATTCTGAAAACATAAAAAAGAACAAATTCCTTCGTATTTGGAAGAGAAAATTATAGTCCTATCGTCCATTCCATTATTTTTTCTCATACCTTCTATTTCTCTTTTCTTCTTTCTGGCGCCAAATCTCTCAGTTCTCTTTCTTTCTCTTAAGGTATGGATGAAATTTGGATTGGTTCGTAGGCATATGTTTCTTTTTAACTCTGAATGCAGAGTACATAGTATCAGAACAAACAACAACATAAAAACAAAACAATTTGAAACATGGGTTATCTCCAGCATCCCCCACTTTTGTATAGTTCAGCTTATAAGTGGATTCACAGTTTAAATCAGGCTTACACGGACTTGTTGAATTGAACGTATCGAATATTGTTACAAGGATGTCAAATGTAGCTACATAATGATATTATTTCACAGTTATAATACGTCTTAAAAAGAATACGCGGTATAATACAGCAATCTCATTAATGCATGGTTTGACAATGTTTAGAGGTTTATCCCTCACGATTTCATACCATTTGTATGAAAGTATGTACCTTATGGTACGGTGTCTTGGCGCATTCGCCATAAATGATAAAATCGTCAAAATGTCCGCGCGATTACTCGACACAGAGATCACGTAATGCATAGCTCTCACGACATGAGCAGCTATTGGTCTATATACGGCCAGCTTCTGAGAAAAATTCATTTGAAAAGATAATGGCAGTACATTCTCTTTCACGCGTCAAAGATAACGTTCATAAAACACGTACATTTCAAGCTGCACTAGACTCACTCATTGTTCTTAGGTTAATTCAAAGGCGTTACATATTCATACACGCACAGGTCAAAGTTGATTGCAAGTGAACATACGTCATGGTTATTAAGGCTAGTGCAACATTAAATTGTCAGTTCCAAACTCTCGATATAATAAGTATTCACCCATAAATATGTTCTGCTAATGTTATACGAATAACATATAAAAGAGAAAAAGAAATACAGAAAAAGGACACAAAGGAAGATTACACTAAAATAGAAAAAGAAAAATAAAGATAACAAGAACTGTATGCTATTATTTTGTTTTACAATCGTCTGATAAGCCTAGTTTAGAGGTAGGTTTTGTAGAATTATGTGTTTAATAAATATATATATATCTTATCAAAGTATTCAATGCTGTGAAGTTTTATTCCTATTGTATTTTTTGGGGAATCCTTTTCACGAATTTTGCATTGTACTCTTTATTGTATTTTTTGAGAATTTGACTGAGATTTGTGCAATACACTTCCCATTGTGTTTTGGGAATTTTATCAAATATTTTGCATAAAACATTACTTGTACTCATTGTACTTTTTGAAATTGATTGAGTATTTGCAATGTACTTCTTATTGTAATTTTTTTTTTATTGTATTTGACTTGGTATTTTGCAATGTATTTTGCAGTGTTTTACATTGTATCTTTAAACTTTGCGAAAATGTCTCGCAATGTTTTTTTTACCATTGTATTTTTGACCTTTCATCTTTTATCTTGTTTTGATGAATAAAATTGATTTTTCTTTTCGAGCCTCGAGGACTCGGCTCAAATAGACTAGAGGGTATTGTTAGGATTGAATTTGTAGAAAAATTAATAAATTGATATTTTCTTTTGAATTGAATTTAAGTAATGTTTTATTTGTTTATATTCTAAAATATATTAAAGGTAATTTCACTTGTTTTTGAAGTACAACTATACAGAATAGAAAAGGTTGCTAAACAAGTGTAGTAAAAAAAGGGCAATGTATATAACCACACTATAACTCAAGCTAAGAACATTGCCAATATACAATGTTGTGTGAGATTGTATACGAAAAACATTATACATGAATTTTGCCTGCTCAGCTATAAGTTCTAGGTTTCATTAGTAAAAATATGTCTCTGACCTAGTGATTGGCAAAGGTTCAAATCGGTTAATGAAGATCTAGTAACTTTCCACTCTATGAAGCTTATGAAACAAGATGGCTTCCAACTAACGGATATCCATATTTGGTCTGACGTCGTTAATGCCGGTGTAGATGATTACAGAATTGAGTCTTATGACGTAAGTAAGGTGGTTGTTACCTGTTAGAACTGGTTTATAGAGTTCGTAGTTTTCTGACTAATGCGTAGAAGGGTATGACCTACCTAACCCCCCTGTATCTGGCCGCGAGCGTATATATAGAAATGCGCAGTCAGGTCAGATCAGTTATAACGCATTAGCAGAAAACTGACGTTGACTCTTCAATTACAGGTAGGCATCTGTACAAGTTATAATTTCTTGTAAGAAATAAGTATTTTTGATGATTGAGATTTTTAATGGTAAAATTGTTTTGTGCGCAACATTACTATTAAGATCTTTGTTTATAATACATTGTAATGGAATGTTTAAATGTTCTAAAGAATTTACATTTATGTAACTTTAATTATAAAGGTTTGAATTAGTTGAATTAGCTACCAACTTCATACTTGACTTAATGTTGAAATAAAGTATTTCTTAAGTAAGAAAGAGTAATTTCTAGCAATATATTCTAAATCAATATTCTTAATATTCTGTTTTAAAATGAGTAAAATGCATTAACTGTTATTGCATTTAAGGCTTTTGCTATCTTGAAATTGATTGAGAATTAACTAGTAAATAATATTCTAAGGTGCAGAAGTTAATGAAGTTGGAAAGCTTAAAGATGAAAAATGTAATATGTATTTTATGAACTTTTATTATAAAGCTTTTAGATGTGTTTCTAGAATGTAGTAATATATATGTGTGTTGATTATTTAAATAAAGTTATAACGCATTAGCAGAAAACTGACGTTGACTCTTCAATTACAGATGTAGCTGTCCTATCATCGCGGCGGCGCTCCCTTTAAGAGAGCCTGACTTCTTTCTTCTTTCTCTGGATATAGACGTTCCCCAACTTACGAGTAATTCCTTCTCATAGCAAGAAATGAGAAGAAGGTTATGTAAATCTAATAACAACATACATAACAGAAAACTTTTTTTTACATAACATTATGGAAAATTCAGGCTAACCTAGACTCTAGCTGTAAACACAGGTTGACCTTGGCTTGTTGACCTCATTTCTGATCCTTCTTTAGAGAGTGTAAACAAGCCTTGGAAATGATTCGCTAGATTCAAAAATATCTTTTTATTTTAGTAATTAGTGGCTGATTTTTTTCTTCTGGATCATTCTATTAATACGTGACTTGGTGAAGGTAGCTTCTTTCTATGACCTTCCAGAATCACATGATTCCTTTTTGTTTACGAGGGAATTATATATATATATATATATATATATATATATATATATATATATATATATATATATATATATATATATATATATATATATATACCAAATACGTTAAAAATAACATGGCATTTAAAGTGTTGGTATAAAGCAAATCTATATACCAATACTATTTGTATATCAAATAGTGATCCGCCCATAGCGCAATAATACGAATATATAAACATTCTTTCTACCGTAGCTCTATGAAGAATTTCTGCTCATTCATTAATCATAAATGACATGAAATTAACGACACAAATATTAATAGTCCCTGTTTTCTAAATATTAAAATGGTACACAATTTCATCGGAATCCTGTCTTTTTCCTCTCCCCCTCTCATGCAAAATAAGCACAAATCTGGAGTGAGAGAGAAATATATTGCGCTGGACGAAAACATTAAAGCTGAACTTGTACCAAGTAACCCACAGTACTCTGTTTCCTCGTAAACCTATGCTTACGCTTTCCTTGGGATTTATCTATTGTATTCATAATATCAATGATACATAGTTGCAATCGCCAGACGACACACAAGGCCTACATGTTAAATTTGTCGGTTACGATGCGCACATACTGAATTGTGTTTTAAGCCTTTGTTGTTGTTTCTGAAACCCGTTTTAATCGAGTATTAATAATTAAATATAAAACTGTCCAAATGGTCGCCAGCCCCCCCCCCCCCCCTCTCTGGAGCAAAAATACACGAAAATACAAGCGTTGTGGATTTTTGCTTGTGTCATACGACGATGTCTCTGGACCTATGAATGATGGCAATGTTAGTCAAGACGTACAGAGAGAGAGAGAGAGAGAGAGAGAGAGAGAGAGAGAGAGAGAGAGAGAGAGAGAGAGAGAGAGAGAGAGAGAGAGAGAGAGAGAGATGTTTAGTCTGTAGAATCGCTAATTAAATCAAAATGATGAATTAGTTGAACTGTCAATATATTAAAATATTTTAATTACCTCTTGTTGGTTCGTGATTCCAATTCGTTTATATTCCACGCGAATTTCTATACGACAGTAGGTCAATGACAGTACATGCATAGTCTATAATAAGATCACCGTGTTTGCAGTGCACTACTTTCTTCATTAAAAAAAACAACACAACAACATATTTTATGTTTAAATAATGCGTATGTCTTATATTGATTTAATAAATGTGAATAAAAAAGAAAATGAAAAAGAAAACAATCAACTTATCAATTTGAATATGTGATTGTGAATAACAAGAAAAATCGTAGAACTAGATTTTGTAGCAGACAGTCACTTGGTTGTGAGGAGATCATTTACTCGGGCAATATATCAGGAGCACATCGTAACTCCAACTTGCAAATATTTGTATTTGTATGTGATATAAATAAAATATATGTATAGTATGTAGGCTGTATCATTGATATACCACTCGTTGGATAAATGTTTCATTAAAAGGAAACTCGGGCAAGCCTCGTTTCCTTTTAATGAAAAATGTATACATCTCGTGGTATATCATTGATACAGCGTACATACTATACATATATTCTATATATATATATATATATATATATATATATATATATATATATATATATATATATATATATATATATATATATATATATATATATATATATATATATATATATATATATATATATATATATATATATATATATATATATATATATATATATATATATATATATATATATATATATAGATAGCTGTGGTTTGGAAGCTAACATGAGTAGAATCTGGGCTTTTAGAGTTAATAGTTGTGTTTTCTGCTTGAGTTATAATTTTAATTACCTTGTACTGGACATTATGTCATTTCGTCGTAGCAAGAGGAATTATTTGGAAAAGAACCTGTGTTCATAATTTTATTTGGAGGATCATAAAACAAGAACTGCATCACGTGACATTGTCAGCCATTTTGGATTACATCGTCAAGATTCGAACCTGGAACTATTAGAACATTTATTTATCAGGACTCTGGCAATTCTATTAGTGGATTATTTTTGTGAATTCTATATTGGATTAATGTTGGATTTGATTCTCTAAAACCGTAAGTTTATTTACTTTATGAAAATAATTGTACTTAATAAATTCATTGTTCAAGTTATACAAGCTTGTTAGTTTTCACTCTTTCTATGTTGCTGCTTATTCGAGCCTAAGCACGTAACACTTTAATGGGTGTAGATTCTATCACAGTCATTGCTTCGGAGAATATTTTAGTCATTAATGCGAACTCAGAATCGGATATTGAATCATCGTTGAGGCTTTGAGATATTAACTGAGACATTTTAAAATACGACGCCGTTGCCGCGTGTAACTTCACCACATAATCGGATAATTTTTCATTCGTGCAAGTCGATATCTTTTTTGCGATTCTATTAAAAACCTCAGCGATGGCAGTTGACGCTGAAACACAGATCGTTATGACCGCAGGTGATGTCATTGATCCCGCGGACAATAAAAGATCGGCTCCAGCAACAACCGCGGAGACTGCGTATACAATTATATCAATGACAATTACACGTCTGTGATATATTTTTACTGTTATGGTGTGAGTATCAACGATAGATTTTAATTCATCTTGCCACTCACGCGTTTGATTTTATCTGTAGTCCATATTATTTACGCTGTATTCAATTGAGGTGTTTCGGCAACAAATTCCAAACACCACTAGATCGATGCTGCAGTTAATTTATTGTCGGATGCAACCAGGATAAATGTTTCCTCGTCTCCACGGTTTAATATAACAGATACGGTTCCAGAGAACTTATCCGTTGAGTGACGCCATGGATACGTGGTAAATATCTTGAATTTTGCACTGCTAAATACAATCTGTACACGCCAGTAACTTCCGCGGTATGTTTGATATTATTATTTTGTTGAGACCATGTTGTTGATCCTGATGATATTGTGTATACGACGTTGTTAATCCGCCTATGGCGAATTTTACCCTGATATTTTTCAAGGAGATCAATTTTATTAATAATATCACGAGCATCACTTACTCTATCTTCTTGTGTTCTCTTAATGGTATCGATTAATGTTTTAATATCAGAAAGTTTCGTATCAACGATTAATGGTTTTCCGAAGAATCCTTCTGCAATTTCATCGATCTTTCTGAAATTTCTACGGAGATTTGTAAACGCACCTACGTGAACGTCATACTCGGCTCTCAGCGTAGATAATTTTCCATCTACGGTATTGTGATCGTTTATGTCAAGTTCGTATTCGATTTTTAACGTGGATAATGTACCACTAACGGCATCATGTTCGGTTTTTAACGTAGATAATTTACCATCAACAGTGTCAACGTATCTTTTTGTTGCCGCATCTTCATCTGATGCTGGATCTCTTAGGACAGTTATTTTATTTCCATTCATGGAAAGTTCCCTTGTTAATACACCACCTGACGTTGATAATCGTTTTTGAACATGTTTTATAATCTCACTCCTGATATATTCTATTGATATACCTGAATCTCGTATTTTTCGCTGTAGGTAAATACCGGAATATTATCCATAGCAGTGCCAAGAACCCTAGGAACAATATCATTCCACTTAATATTACTTGTCTTCAAAACACCGTGTTTGTCCTGAAAAATAACTTCGTCTCGGTCAACCCCAGCTAGGTTCATAATATCAGCAAGGTCATCTCGTGTTGTATATTTTGATGCGTCGAAATCTTTATCGGTTCCTTTTCCTGTTTTTCTTATCAAAGATCTTCCGTAAATATATACCATTATATATGTGTACAATTTTAAATACCTGTCCAACGATTACTTGTGTATTCATGTACAACCTTGTGAGGTAGTTTAGTTGATTTTGATATCGCATTAAGTACAGCGATGGATTCACGACCGCATATCGGTGGGTTTGTCATTGTCTATGTCGGTAACGTTGAATACCATGTTCTGGCAGGCAATTGATTAATTTAATTTAAAAATTCAACCGGTGGTGATAGTCCGTACGAATCAAAATAAACAAATCCGCATGGATCAATCGCATATGCAACCCAGTGAGTTCCTGGACCGGAATTTGAATCGATATTGATGATACCGGTTTCAACGTGAAGTGGTTTTTTCGGTAATTGATCGCGCATAAACCTCCTCTAAAATGTTCCATTTTTAATCTTTTAGCAGCAAAATTTGACATTGGTATTATATTCCTGGAAGTCTCAGTCCTTTTCCTAGATAAGTCTGAGACCGCGTCCCTTTTTTATACCCTTTTCCTGTTGCTTTCATTCATGCCATTCCAGCGGCTGTTCCAACAGCACCTAACGCAGCCGCTTTTGCAACTGCAGGTGCGGCCGAAGCAATTAATGCTGGTGTTGCTGCAAGAAGTGGAAATATACCTTCTGATTTAATCATATCTTTAATGGCACTTGGATAAAATTCAAGTTGAACTCCAGTTTTTGATACCAGAGCTTTATTGAAACCTTTAAGCTGATTACCGGTTAACGATAATTTGTTTGGACCACCACTCATTTGTTTTTTTCTTTAATGTTATTTTTGCCCCATATTGATTTGCGTTCTTTGATTGTATTTTTTTTTATCTAACCTTGAGTCAGAGTTGCGTTAACATGACTATACATTTTTATATTTACTCGATTGATATTAATTACATGTTCTCTGTGGGTGTATCAACGACTCGCATACGTCCACCAACACCCTCGAGTAAAACTGCTCTGTCGCTAAGTATAACAGCGATCGCTCTGAAACCAGCAGGAACAACAGGTGGACCTACAGCACCAGCAGGAAAGATACATACATTAGCTCGAAAATATATATCAACAACAGATTGTCTGCACAAATCTAAATGTTCCAGTCAAAAATAATAAATCGGATATAATGTCGTAAAATCTTTTTGTGATATTTGCAAACCGGTATCTACATTTAGATCACGCCCCATAAATGACATTAAACGATGATATGCATGTGAAACAGTATTGTGTACAAAATTCAACCTTAGGTTCTTGATATCTATTTATTCTCAAACTAACCTCGGTAACATTAAGTATGTCAAATATCATCGTACTTTGTTTCTGATTATTTACTCGTGCCTTTGCCTGAAGTGCGATAAAAAATATCTCGTGGTGCTGAAACCCCCTGTTGTGCTGATATATGCCATGAAAATTGACCACCATTACCTTGAGTACTATCTGTAGTCATTGTTTTCCACAATAGCAGTGATTTACCACATTTATTCATGAAAGAAAATAATTTATTTTCTTCTGTGATAGATGGAACCATTACCGGCATCCACAATGATAATTTTGCTATCGTTATTTTAGCTTCATCAACAACCTCATCGGCTCGCCAGACTGCATCATTGTCCGAGTCTTTTCTGACAAGTACTTTAGTATGTTTAGCACCAAATATAACCTTTCTAACATCTCGGCAAAATCCAAAAATATGAGATAATGGAATTACACACGAAAATTCTCCATTAGCGTTTAACATTGACTTACGTGCTGCAAATCCAAGGTTGAAATTGTTATTTCTTGATAATACTGCATTTACGTCTGCGGTTCCACCTGCGGCTCTTACATTACCAGTAGTCAAATCTGTGTGATCTGCATGATCATTTGTATCCTTTGCAAACATCATCGATGGGCCAGCTGATCTTGAATAGTCATCAGAGTATCTTGCTAGACCAAGTATCGTCGTAGCAACATCAACATGTTGCAGACATGATTCGATATGTTTTCCGTCGATGATGTATGTGGCACTACTGAATAATGACATAATACCATTATTGACAAAAGCAATTTTAGTAACAGCTTCAAAATTTGTATCGTCTATTTTTATAAGTCGCCCCTCGACTTCGATAAATGCCTCAGCGGGTAAAAAATATCGACTTGTATCCTGTACATGTAATTCTATTCTTCCACGTTGATTTGGTTGTACTGCATCATAAGAATAATATTGATAATCGCGCAGGGAATCATTTTTACGATCTGGTTTACCCATGTCTAACGCTATATCAATTTCACGCTTAAACATTTTATTGTAATTACTATGATCTAAATTGTAATTATCTACGAAGACCACTATCAGACTAGCGGTTATGTTATCTTCTTCTTTTAACGATGCATCAGCCAGATCCATTAATCTTTGGGATGC
Source organism: Unio pictorum (assembly GCA_030141615.1). NCBI lineage: Eukaryota > Metazoa > Mollusca > Bivalvia > Unionida > Unionidae > Unio > Unio pictorum. Next base: position 706,597 of record JARLTB010000308.1, read on the forward strand.
GGCCTGATTTATTATTTTACTTTCATTTGCAGGCATAACTTGAGTAGATGGCAATTTCAGTTGCTTTTTTCGTCGTAATAACCGTAAGATTATGTCCTTGACCGCAGAAAACGCTTTACCAACAAGATCACCGATTGCGCTAGGAGCTTTGTCGCGAATAACATCGATAGCTTTCATTGTCAATTGTTTTGCAATCGGCATTGCTTTTGGGGCTATCCTGGTAAATAAACCCCAAACAACATCACCAAGTCCATCTCCGTAGGTTATTTCATAAACTGGTAATCGTGAGTTTACTACTCTGATCATTCTTGGTCTACGATACGTATTTTGTACGATCATTTTATTTAATTATTCACCATGATCTAAATTATATCTCAAAGGATTTATTCATCTGTAATTTCATGGATAAATTCCCGATAGGTATTGATGTCCATGATACCACCGGTAAATAAGCGTCGATAGATATCAGTGATTTCGTTCATAATTTCATGAGAAGTATTTCCAGCGCGTTTGCCTCCTATGAGAATTTCTTGTTTATCCACGTCAGCGATAACGTTGTCAGGGCAGGTGATATGATTATTTCCTAGACCACTTCCTGTAGTAGCGCCAGAAGAGTCATCACCAGGATCATTTTTCGTACCTGGTGAAGAGCGTAATCTCTCCTGTCGTTTAGTTTCTTTTTGTTCCTTCTCTCTCTTGTCCATTTGTTTTACCTTTTCTATTGTTTGTTCCATCCCTTCCTTTTTTTGTTTCGCCTTTTCTTTTATTTGATCACTTCTAATTTGTTTAGGTTCCAACATCATCCCTTGTTATTCTATTTGTTACAAAGGTGGAGGAAGTTGATACTGGGGTTGCTGTTATTCTATTTGTTGCAAAGGTGGAGGAAGTTGATACTGTGGTTGTTGTTGTTCTATTTGCTGTTGAGTTTCTTAATAAAATCTTTTTATATCGTTGATATATTCATTATATACTGGGATATCACTTCTTGCCTGAATTTTATTGTAGTACACACGATATAGCCATTTAAAATAGTTATCAGTAGTTGTGTTAACATGCTCAGGTTTTAAAATTTCAGACTTTCGAGAAAAACTATCATATGCAGCACGGGAAAAATCCCTCTTTTTTAACTCTTTCCTTAAGATCTTCAATAACACCTGCCTTAAATTTACTAATCAATTTAACATTTTCTTTTTTCACTTTAGGTTGAGATGCAAGTTTTTCTTTTACATCAGCTATTTCAGTGTAAATTTTATCAATATCTTGTTGAGGTTGTGCGGCAGCTATTCTAGCTGGAAGATCTTGTAAAATCTCTTGTGTTGCCCTAGCGGTTTCTTGTATTGTCCCAAGAAGAGGTTTCTTTTTTTTTCTGGATCAGTAATATCTTCCCATACAACTTTCTCAGTTGTTGCAGTAATAGGTTTAAATAATCTTTCTGTACCTTCTACGTAATCAACTTGTGACTCCTGGCGTTCTTGAAGTTTTCTTCGAAGCGAACCTCTCAAAGGAATAACATTTTTGATTACTTCCTGGCGTTCTCGAGCTAATCTAGTAGTATATGCTTCTCCGATATTTGACATATTTTTATTGATATATAATGATTTAATTACATGTAACGATAAAATATTTAGCTAATTTGTAGCAGCACCGAGGAAGAATATTACTCAAAGTTCAAACAAGTCTCAGATTGATCGTTTGTCCGAATTATTCATTTTAGAGCAGCAGAGAGGGGTCGACTACAACATTGGTCAAGCTAGTTGTAGTCATTGAACTGACTTATATGTTAGTCACCATTAGTCGATTTGGTGATCAAAAAAGGGTGACGTTTCGATTTAGTCTGTTCACCCTCTCTGCTGCTGCTCTCGCTGCATCATTTTCTATATTCAAAAACATGAAAATCTCAGTTCTTCGCATCTTCACTTGCCATTGTTCTACAGCTACATTGATCGAACAGCTATAGTGGTATTATGTCCTAGCGACATCTATTGGATTTCATATGTTGCCTCCCTTCGTATGTTATGACAACTAATCAGTAACTTTGTGCATCGTACATCTGCCAAAAATGGTGCAGGTAATTGACTTAAAAGGATATTTTGTAATTTTAACATCGAAAGTGTGTGTGAGAGAGAGAGAGAGAGAGAGAGAGAGAGAGAGAGAGAGAGAGAGAGAGAGAGAGAGAATTTTAACTTAGCTTTAAAACAAATTCAGTCATATCGCTACAATGTCTGCATAGTGGAAGTTTGTAATGATGTCTAGCAATGGGGCATCATGTCGCAGACATGTAGCATGATGACCCACCCAGTCACATTATCCTGATACCAGGACGACCAGTCCTAACACTAACCTCTTAATGCTGAGCGCCAAGCGAGGCAGCTGTAAATACAATTGTATTAAGTCTTTGGTAAGATGCGGACGCTCTAACCACTAGGCCACCGCTCCGGTCAACATCGAAAGTATAACTTCGTACCAGAGGGAAGCTAGTATATATGTATTTAAGTTAAAGATAATTGTGCAAACACAGACCGGCACTAGAAAATTGTATATTTGTCAGTCCATTCATGTTGTGACCCTCCTTGGGCTCGATTCTGTATGAACAGTGCCACCGCGTCCAGTCAATTCACAGACCCGATGCACAGTTCGATATGCCGAAGTGCAGATAGGGTTATCGAAACCTTGGCTAGCGAAGATGAGTTCTTTGTCAATTGTTCTTTACATCGTAATGTATGTAAGGGCATGACGGATTTAGATTCCCTTTCTTCCTTTCCCTTGCTGCTGCATGTATGATATATCAGTTGCTTTTACAATATAAAGTGAATTTACACGTGTTTTTCGGGATCTCAAGATCTCATTCATGTCTGGATACATTGATTCTCCCTTATTCAGTAACGTTTGTTTGGGACTCTGTGTGTCGATAAGCATATTTTGGATTAATTCGTTTCCTTGCACCAAGGCAGCATTCATTGGGAGAGACATTAGGTTTCAAGACGGGCGATACAGTAAAAGAGGACGATTTGAAGATACTCCCATACCATATCGTCGTCGAGCTACTCCTATGGACACGTGATACACGAATTGCAAATCAGTTGAGATGCGTTTTCTACAATGTAGTTACATCCTGTCTTTTCCTTTTGAGAATAAATATTTTGTACCTTGACCTGTAAAAACAATATGTACACTGTCAACGTATAATTTAATGACATGAAAACATGAAGATAAGAAGGATGCCCAAATTATCTGTGAACTTGGAACACGACTCCTCTATCATATGGTACAAAACAATGGCACACTTAACATTAGAGGCCGACAATAACTAAATCTCTGGTTTCGGCCGACAACGAAACCAGACCGAAAATTATAAATTGACTTTCGGCTGAAACCGAAGCCAAAACCGAAAGTTTAACTACACCTTTGGCCGAAACCGAAACCGAAAGATAAACCGAAGTTGCCGAAGACAAGATTTATTAGATAGGCCTGGGTCATGATTCAATGCTACACTAATTAAAAACGAATCTAGAAGTAATCATTCAGATCCTGCAGTAAGAGGACTTCGCTAAATGTCAAATTGCCTAGCTAACTTTTTATGCTTCGGCCGAAACAGAAACTATGCCGAAAGAGGCCATTTGCGAACTTTCGGCGCCTAAACCGAAACCGAATTTTGGTCGGCCTCTAATTGACATTAAGAGGAATGACGCTTGATAATAAAATCCACTTTGCAATAAATGGCTCAACGAAGTGGCTATATTTCTCACTCGTGAATATATAACGGTAAGTATACTAACGTCAAATTGAATCCTTTGTTCAGTTCGACTGGGAATCAAAAATACCTGAAGAATCCGCTGTAGTTGTTGATGTCGTCTTTTGTTGAGAGTTTTGTTGTTGAGACAATATTTCTACCACGAATAGCAAATAACCTTGGGTAAAATGTAATTGGTAGCATTTTTAAAACTCAAATTGTAGACAATGATAGTCAAAGGACCGTAACGTCTATCTTATAAAAATGGTATTTCATGATACAGCCTAAGCTGGGTCATCATATCCTCTAGACTGCCTAATCTACTCTGGCACTCCGAGTGCTCTAATAGATACTTAGTCAATGTCTGAAAGCTGTGGTATTATAGGCAGCTGGGTATGGGTCGGCAGATGTAGATGCCCGTTCTCCTGAGCTGGCCCGTTTCGTACGGTTGCTCGAGTACATGTTCATGCCTCATCAGTTCACAGTTTAAGACGCGAAAGACAATGTTTCACCAAACGTCTGTCGAGGTAGGATGGCATTATATTTTCATAGTATGAAGTCAGTAGTATCTGGCGAGACAGATAGATGCTGATGATGACAAGAAACATATCGAAGTTCGCGGGTATAAGCCATAGCTACTGGTATCTTCGTCAGCAACGTAAATCATTTAACACTCATCTAAGGACTCATCCTTCATATTGCCCATAGAGTAGTATCGACGATGTTGGATAGTTTTCGTGCTCTATTATTGAATCACATCAGCACGCCTCGTCTCTGATTGGCGTGTTGTAAATATTTGCGCACCTGATGCTATAATATCATAACCGCCCTTCTACCTAGCATAGCCACCAACCAAGAGCGCTCAGGATATAACGTTGGAGTGCTGACTAGCGTTGGACGCAAGACTTCTGTTGCTCCCGTTTGAGGAGAATTTCAGGGAAAGATTGAGAAGAAGGTAACCGATGCAATTGCTTAGTAAAGTATCCACAATCGTTTGTGTCCTTGTTACAAGCTCAAATTGATAACGTCATCATCGATGTGTGTCATCGATGATGACGTTATGATACACCACAAAGAAATGGTTGAAAAAGACGATTGGCGTTTAAGTCACACGTTCTCCAAATTACACCCACAATGGATGCTTGTGTAGATCTTGCAGAGAAGAACTCGGTGAAGTTGGTAGCAGTTGATGATGTGCTGATGGGATGATGACGACTTCTTTTTAGAGTCGATGACATGCAAAGCGTAGATCCAAGAATCCATGTTGGGAGATATAATTTCGAGATCACGTTGACTTCTGTCACACTTTAGGGGTTCATAGTTCGAGAATGACTTTGATGTCGTACACTTCGTCTTCTTTCTTGGTCACGCGTTGTAACTAGCAAGTAAAACGTTCTTTTAATATTTCCTCGTTCAAGTCTTCCAATTTATGGACGGCAGGATGACGTCCAAGCACTGGTGCAGTGACAATAAACAATTCGGTCGTCCTATTGATTAAGTAACCTCTGTCGAAAGTGCATTTGGTTTTACCAATGTGCACCCAGTCTCATATGGCCAACACTCTACCTTTATTGGGGAGAGTCAAGTGGCGACCTACCAAAGAGGCGCTTAAAGTAACTTCGTTGTCGGGAGTTACTTTTGTGGGGCGGGGGTTTACGTATGATGCTGTGATGGTAAGATTGGTTGTACACTTAGACCAGGTGCGGTAAGACGTCGATGCACTTAAGAATGTGTTGATACGTAAAATATTTCCGCTTTCGTTATTTCAATATGCGTTCAAAACGTTTCACGATGTTAGTTTTTATTTCTGGATTCTCAGTGGTGAAACAATGAATGTCATATTTCTTCAATGATTGGTTCAGATATTCGGTGTCTTTGTCGGTTTGCCATCGCAAAGAGTGACGACCACGTGTTTCAACCACAGTTTGAAGGGTCGCACTAACTCACTGCTCGATTTCGGAAGTCAATCGGACGACCCAGGCAAATTTTTAAAGAGGTCGATATTTCGTCGAAGGTTTTCTAGTGAAATAGTTGCAGTCGTTGCAATAGTTGACCGTACCTTTGCGATTTTTCTGTTTCGGACAAATCGTTGCTATCCATCAATGATTGTAATTCTTGTTGTAACTGGGACATCTCGGTCAAATAAAGAGTGAGAGATAAAGGTCAGGATGGTTGTTCTTGCCAACGATAGTATTCCATCCATCGTGTATAAGGCACAAGAGCCAGATTTCGTCTTTCCATAGGATTTCAATGATCATGTTTGAGAACTTTTGACTCCATGAATCCCTTTATCTTCTTGGTCATTTTTTCCTGCTCCCATGAGTCCTTCCAGCATTGTTCCCAATACTCCATTCAGCAAGGGTCCAAACAACATGGGTAAAAATCCACCGCGTGGCACCAACATCTTTTGACGGATGTGTATTTGCTTTTGAACCATTTGACGAAGAACGTGTCGATGCTTGGCTAAGCATGTTTTCTGATGGGGAACAAAAATATCGTGCCTTTCAAGACATTCAGGCAACATTCCCACATGGTATTGACGACATCTTTGAAGGATGTTTGGACTAGTTGTTTTCTCATAGGCGGAGGACCTTTGGAATGGACGGACAGCACGTCCCAATGTTTAGCAAATCGAAGAGGCAGTTCTTTCCTTTTCTTTCCATTTTTTTTATAGCCAGAGCAGAGAGTCGTGTGCACGTCTTTTAGGGGACATTTTGGGCGTTCAGGTCTTTTTCTTTAATACTAGAAATGCGTCACCACTGATTGCCTTTATCCCGTATTAACTTGATGACAGACATCACACGTAGTGGAGTAGTTCGCAAGGGACTAAATCGGGACAATTCTAGCTTGGACAAATCCAATAAACCCTGTAGAATGGTTTACCTTTACCTGAAACAATAACTATCAGCAACACCAACACTAAATTCACACAGTCAGTACGAAACCTATGTTTTACTCTAAACAGTACTCTCACATTTCACCAACATGTCATGAACACATGCAAGCCTGCACATCTTGAGCTGAGACGCATCAGCTTCATTCGCAAATATCATTCAATTGATGCCAATAAAACAATTGTGTGTTCATTAGTACTTTCAAGACTGGACTATTGTAACTAAATTTTGTCTGGTTGGGCTCAATGTCTACTCCAGAAACTTCAAAAAGTTCTAAACACAGCTGATCGGATCATTTTTAGAGCACCACGATAAGGGCACATCTCCCCACTACTCTCTACCCTACACTGATTATCCATTCGACCATGACTCAAACAGATAATTTGTTACCTGTGATACGTTTCACTGACGGACTCCAGTCCAACATACCTATCCGGACTCACCCATGTGTACACATCAGCAAGATACTTAGGCTCCTCTTCTGACACTCGTATACTCATTATTCCCACTATAAAAACGACGGACAACGTTCTCTTGCATACCAGGGCCCAGCAACGTGGAATGAATTGTCCATTGAAATTAGACAAACAGACACAGTGATCCCTTTCAAGGGTGCTCTTAAAACTCACCTTTTTCGACTGCAAGAAAAAACTTTAAGACCTAATAATGTATCTACCTTAAATATTTTCATCATTTTTTATGTTTTCCAAGTTCATGGTTTTTGTTTTTTGGTTCACTGTAGTCAGATCTTTTTAGATGTTGTAAAGCGCTTAGAGCTTCTAAAGATTAGGCGCTATACAAAGTCCTCATTATTATTATTATTATTATTATTATTATTATTATTATTATTATTATTATTATTGGAGCCCCGAATGTCAGAGTGGTCTAAAGCGCTATCCGTTACGGATCACTGCCAACTTTCTGCGTGGGTTCGAGTGTAAGATTCGGCTAATGTAGTTATGTGAGAAAGCTTGCCAGTAACTTTTCGTGGGTCGCTGTTTCTTTCCGGGGGTTTCCCGGGTTCTTCCTCCACCACTAATACTGGCCGCCATGTATAGCCTATCGTGTGCTGAAAAATGGCGTTAAACCCTACAACAACAACAACAATATTATTATTATTATTATTATTATTATTATTATTATTATTATTATTATTATTATTATTATTATTATTATTATCAAGAAGAAAAATGATTGATCGGCAGGCCCTACATCTCCTTCAGAAATCACCAGGCCGGATCTTAACATAAACTCCACAACAGATGACTAGAATAGAGACAAGTCGACTTAGCGAAACTGCTACTCGTGATGTTTCGCAAGAATCCACCAATTATAATGACCAGTTTCCCATGATCCCAACTCCTCTTAATCTCAGTCTGCTATGTTTCATCCTGGCGATCCCAACAAATTCCACACCATCATCGACTGAATCAAACGTTATGAAATGCCAAGACGTTCTCAGTGTACACTTAAACCAACTGACCGTTTTTGGTGTTTGGGTTACTCCAGTCGGTGCAAACCAAGAGTCCTGAGAAGGAACGGATGTGTGTGTGTGTGCGTGTGTGTGTGTGTGTGTGTGTGTGTGAGAGAGAGAGAGAGAGAGAGAGAGAGAGAGAGAGAGAGAGAGAGAGAGAGTTATGATTTTTAACTTAGCTTAAACACTTTTTCAATCATATTGCAACGATATCTGTAGTGTGGCAGTTTATCATGATGTCTAGCACTGGGGCATTAAATTGATGGGAAATAGTCCAATATTTATAATTAAAGTTTGGAATCCCTGCTGGTAGATATGTTACTATAGAATGGTGAATACATATGATGGTACTGATCTTCCGGGGCTAACTCAGGTGGGTTCGAATCCCATTGGGGCTGACCTACTAGATCAGTTATGGTGGAACCGTTACGGTATATAAAAAAGGTTTATAATAATATAACGTTGTTCTTGTATAATGTTCATAGTTTTTAGAATTTTAATACAAGATGTTTTAACTTTCTGGAGACATTTTCTTCTTAACAGGGGAAGGATGTAGCCGGTGTAACCTTGAACATAAATGCTGAATCTGTTATATTGCCATAATGTTTACACTGTAGTCTAAAATGTTTGTAAAGATCGTCTCAAATATATGTACCTGTAAGTAGGAATAATGAGTGGAAAAATAAGTGCTCACCATGATAGCACGTGCATTGCATGTTGACACGCATTCCTAACCTCGCCCTATCTTTGTATCTCTCTGATCGCAGTTTATCCGAAGTCCTCACACAGAGCATTTGTACATCTCTCTCCAGTATATAGCACTTGTATGATATACTCATATATATATATATATATATATATATATATATATATATATATATATATATATATATATATACTTTTGTATTTCTTTCACAAGAATTAAGTAAATACTACAAAGAAGCCTTATATCTGGTTTAATATTTGCTGTCCTGCATCAGAAAATAAATATATCGTGACCAGGGAATGAATCGTTGTCATTCGAACATCCATTCTACAATAGCACTTTATAATTTAAAAAAAAAAAACAACAACAGATTTTGAACAACTAGATGCGCAGATAATTTTTCGGGGGCCTTTTAATGATGAGCAGCAGAGAGGGTGAATCCGACAACTTTTCAAACAAAAATCGATTTTAACCGTCAAAACAACAAATAGACCCTTCCTACGAATTTTCATGTTTTAACCCAAAAAAAAAGAAAGTCTCCATTTGCCAAACAGAGACTTAGTGATTTTGTCCGAAACACGATCTTGCAGAAGGCTTCGAAATGAGTAAAAACTCACCTCTATGATTTCACCGAATATTTTATTAAGTCCGATACGATATCGCGTCCGAGGGTCTTAGGACGAAAATCCTTTTCGGATTTCACAAACAGACTAATTTGTAAAACCTCACCTTGTAAATCAATTAGATTATTAGACTGGTCACTGAGTTTAAAATTGATTCTTGTTAGCGAATCATTATGACATCGCATATAGACTGGATTACTTGGATCCTCGATTATTAGAAACCCTGGAGGAGCTGTTGGTGCAAATGAATACAAAATATATGAGCTTGATTTGATCGTTCGAGATTTATTTGATAGCTTCCCTCGATAACATCACATACTAAATTGATCGCTATCACCGATGGAAAAATCACATTTTGAGGAGCATTATGCCTGCCACCGCCTTCTGGGTCATTATTATGTTTGAGGTTTTTATTTCCGGTGATGATGTTTTTTCCACGTATCATGAATTATTTTAAAACCATCATCGATGGTGTCACTGAGAAGTTTTTTTTAGTTCTGGTACGTTATATCCTGGTAGTTTAAATACTGGAATATCTTTGACGGGGATTTTATAGTTTGTTGCAAACTCTGTTCTTGTTTTAGGATTATCGTCATCTAATATATCCTGAATAATTTTCAAATTAAATGTTTCCATATCGTCGATAATTTTATTGCATGTTTCTACGACGCTGATAAATTCATCTCGGGTGAGAGAGCCGGATTTAAGAGATATTAACAACAGTGAAAAATCATTATTCATTGCTGTGAAATTTTCAATAATTTTAGGTTCATTAACAAAATGATAACCCTCTATTCTACCCTTCCCCCTAGGTAGTTGGTATCCGATACCCAAAAAATTTATAGTAATCCTGTGATCTTTATAACTCTTTACTGGACTATCAGATTTTATCCTGTCTGTGACATAATCAGATTTTTGTGGTTCTGGTAAATTAACGGTTTCTCCCCCGGATGGTAATTCAGTCCATCCTAGTACGGTTCTAATAGAACTCTGATAGATATCTACGACGTAACCATCTGTGCTTATCTCAATGGCAGATGATAGTGTTGGCTCATGAACCGTTATAGCTATTTTTGATTCTTTTCCAGTAATCGATTTTATTCTACGTTGCAATTCAGCATTGATTTGTTCAATTTAGTATGATCCGGTTGGTATCGAAACAACGTTCCAGTCTGGGGTTCCGTCGGGTTTATTCTTATACGAGAACACCAGTGAATTATTGGGTTGTTGACCACCAAATGATTTTGATCTGATATTAGGCCAACTGTGATACACTAATAATTTTGCTAGCGCGATTTCCTTCACGGGGACTGGGATAGGGAAATTCACACTGAATTCTGGATTCGTTGAGGTTATTGAGATCATACTTGTTTGTACTGGGTTTGTGTTCTCCACTATTCGTTGAAGTAATTCCTGCGGTGTTGTCATCGTTATTATACTGTTGTTGTCGCTCTAATTTTGACACCGCGGAATCATAAATACCTACCATCGCTGAGAACTCACTATCTGATATAATTGTATCATCGAGTGATTTCGATATCAACGAGGATAATTGCGAGTATGCAGTTGATACAACATGAAATTTAATCACGTAGTCTTGCAGTTTACTCTGGCTGCATGATGATATTTTTTTTTTGTTACTATCGAAATTATTCCCGCGATTGTTGTTGCCGCGGATATGCAAATTGGAACAGCTATCGGGGCAATCATTGTTACCGAGGATAGTATAATACCAGCTCCGGTGATTACACCACTCACAGCGTACACGGTAACATCAACTGCTGTGATTCTTCGTTGGTATTTTTTATATTTTTATTTGATACTCCTCGGCGAGGGTTTTGAGTCTAGTTTGAAATTCTCTGACCTGATCATAGCGATATTGCGATGATGAAATCATTTTATTTTTAAATAAGTTTACGTTTTCAATTGAAACCGTTATTTACTTAAATCCGCTACGAATTCCAAATACCATGTTGTTGAAACCATCAACCAAATTTTTATCAGTAGATGTTATCGTGAACTTTTCAGTTGTATCCTTGTCGATGATCGTTGAAATCGTATTGTTGACCCCGGATGAACTCGACGATGAAATATTAAATTGAGTCGTTGTCACTAGTGTTAATCGATAAATACCCTTGACGGTTGCAGTGATATCTAATTTGTTGTTTGTAGGTGTCCACGCAAATGATCCGTGTTGGATCGTGTATACTACGTTGTTGGTTTTCTCATGAGGAATTTTTGTTTTTTCAATGATTGTTATCATCCTCGTTGCATCACCTTTGATTGCTTCGATGAAGTTTTTCGTCTCATTGATGGATTTTTTAATATCAGAGAGTTTTATTTCAATTTTATCTAACGGGGTTCCAATAAATTTATCCACGATGTTTCTACGAAAATTTGAAAACTGTTTTCCTTGTTCTTCAGTTTTAGATTGAAGTGTTGCTAGTTCCAACAGAGAATTTTTTAACTCATCGTTGAGAGTTTTTAATCTATCTGTAATCGTCGAAAAAAGTACACCCGGTTTGAGTTTACCCTGATCGGAAAATAACACAATAGTATCCTCGATTGCATTTCGTTGTTTGACTAAAATATCATCCAACGACACATTACTAGTTTTCAATTTACCCTGACGATCTTGAAATACAACTATTTCATTAGGACCAACACTTGTTAAGTTCAACGTCTCAGCTATTTCATCTTCGATTTTTTTTTTATATCACCGGTTGCAGATATTTCTGTGGTTGGTTTCTTCATCGCTGATAAAGATTTCCCCCAAATATCAATCATGATATTTTATACATCTCTCTTTAAAATCGTTTCGATTTCCAGCGACTACTAGTGTATTCATTTACGACAACATGTGGTGGTTTTCCAGATGTTGAAATAGCGTCAAGGACATTTAATACTTCGCTGCCACATATTGGTGGATCATTCATTTGTTGTGTTGGTAGCGTAGAATACCAAGTCTTCATTGGAAAAGTCCTTAAGCGGTTTATATAACGCATAAACTCTTTTGGCGGGGCTAATCCATATGAATCAAAATAGACGATTGCACGTGGATCAATAGCGTATGCAACCCAGTGAGTTCCAGGTCCGGTGCTGTTATCTAAATTAATAATACCGGTTTCAACGCTGTTTGGTTGTGCCGGTAACTGATCTTTCATAAAGACACCTCTGACATTTTTAATCGCAAGTTTTTTTTAGCGGCATCAATTAAGTCAAAATTGGACATTGGAGTCAAAGACTCTCCAACTAGTAAACCGGTCCTAGTCTTAGACCCTTTCCGCTATACCGTGAATACAGGGTTCCTGGTAGTCTTAGACCCTTTCCCTTTTTTTTATACCCTCGTCCTTTCTTCGGTTCATATGATTCAGCAATGCCTTGTACCGCTTTTGGTCCCAAGCCTCAAGCTGCCCCCAATGCGACAGCTTTTACAACTGCTGGTGCAGCCGCTGCAATTAATCCTGGTAACGCAGCAAATAACGGGAATATACCGCCTGTTTTAATCATATTTTTTATAGCAGCCGCAGAAATAGTAATCTGAACACCTTTTTTTGCTACAAGTGCATCATTGAAATGTTTCACTTGACGAGTTGTCAGTGATAATTTATTCTCCCCGCCATTCATTTGATTGGGTTTCAGCGTGATAGTGGTTCCACATTTTTTAGCCGACTCTGATTGCAATTTCTTGATTTGACCGGGGGTTAACGCAAGACTAATAACGCTATACGACATTATACATAATAGATTGATTCTAAATTGTAAATTGTAAAGCAATTTCATTGAGAAAATTGTTTACATATTTTCCACTGGCGCATCTACCACTCTCATTCTTCCGCCAACACCTTCGAGTAGCATTGATTTATCGCTGAGAATGACAGCAACTGCTCTATAATTATCAATAGTACCACGAAGCAAATTAGCTCTAAAGTGTATATCAACGACGGACTGTCTTGTCAAATCAAGATGTTCCAGTGAAAAATAATACATCGGATACAGATTCTTAAAATCATACTGTGATAATTGCAGACCAGTATCGACATTTTGATCGCGTGCCATAAAAGACAACAACCTGTGATACACGCGTGCAATGTGATTTTGACCGTAATTAAGTTGTACATCTTCAGATGGTTCCTGCTGGCCGTTTATTCTCAGTGAGACGTCTTTAACACCTAATGGATCAAATATCATATGGCTGGAGAGTTGATTGCCAACTCTTGTGTTATCCTGTAACGCAATAAACATATGACGCTGCGCAGCAACACCTTGTTTTGATGCTATGTTCCACGTAAATAACCCGTTAATATTTGATTGTTTAACATCTGTACTTACCGTTAGCCAACTTAGTAATAATTTTCCTCCTTGGTCCATAAATGATAGTAATCGTTCTTCTGCGGTAATTGATGGAGTTAGTACTGGCATCCACAATGATATTTTTGTTAAAATGACTTTACCGGCATCAGCATTTGGATTTGCAGCATCTGCTGGAATCCTCCAAATTGCGTCATTATCATCACTCTTTCGCACGAGTGCTACTGTATGCTTCGCTCCATAAATAACTTTTCGTACATTTCTACAGAATCCAAATATATGATGCAGTGGAATCGCGCATGAAAATGATTTACGCCGCCCCTCCAACATTGACATACGTGTTGAAGCTCCTAGATTGAAATTAGGATCGTTGTTTATAACTACAGCCTCGACATCAGCATCATCATTAGCAGCACTGACTTTTTTTGGTCGTCTCATAGTAAATGGATTTCCTCCAGCGGTATTTTTAACATCCTTTGCAAACATCATAGAAGGTCCTGCTGATCTTGTATAATCATCAGAATATTTCGCTAACCCGATTATTGTTGTAGCCACATCAACATCGCGATCTATCGACTCAATTTCTTTTCCATCAATGAGGTATCTAGCACTCTCAAATAGCGCCATGATACCATTATTGACAAACCCGACTTGAGTACCAGCTGGATACGGTGCTGGTACAGCAGGAGTATCAGCAGCTGTTACAAGTTCTCCTTCTACTTAAATAAACGCTTCAGCGGGTAGAAAATATTTACTGGTATCATGAACTTGAAGTTCAATTCTTGATCGGCTATTTGAGTCTATTGCATGATAGGCGTAATATTGATAATCGCGTACAGAATCATCCTTGGGGACTGGGGCGTCTATATCAAACGCTGGATCAGGTGACCTTTTGAACATTTTATTATATATTTATTGATCTAAATTGCGATTTTCACCGTCGTGAAAAACGCTAGCGTTTTCGTCGTGGTTGTAAGCCACTTCCTGCTATCATATTTGCGATGTTGTTTTGGTCGGGGGTCATCAATGACTCTAGTTTTTCATCTACTGCGTTATTTATTATTTTACTAACACTTGCAGGCATAACTGCAGTAGATGGTAACGGTTTCTTTTTTCGTCTAACTAGTGCTGTTAATTTATTCTTCGCGGCTGAAAACGCTTTCCCGGCAAGATCTCCAACAGTACTAATACCCTTATCACGAATAACATCAATGGCTTTCATTCCTAATTGTTTAGCTAACGGCATCACTTTTGGGGCCATTCTTGTCAATAACCCTGCAATGGTATCACCGAAACCATCTCCGTAATATGCTCTATAAACAGGCAATCGTGAATTAACTACATAGACACTGGCTGGTTTATCATGATTGTAGTGTATGATCATTATTTGAAATTGTAAACAATTTTTCAATTGTAAAACAATTTTTCAATTAATCACTATGATACCCACTTTACACTAACTCGCCAATGAAATCTCGATATGTGCTGATATCCATGATACCACCTTGAAATAACCGTCTACAGATATCAGCTGCTTCATTAATTATTTCCGGTGAAATATGTCCAGCTCGGAACCCTCATACAAGAACCTCTAATCGTGATATATCGCTGAGAATATTACCAGGACAGATTCCACTGGAATCTTTGGAAATTGCTGGCAATCCCTTCCCGCTATATTCCAGTTTTTCTAAATCCGTTTCTTGTAAATAGCTAAAATCATCATCTCGATCAGGTGGTAGTTGTTGTTGTTTTTTAGGTGAAAAAAGATATGTTTTGCAGGTTGCTGTTGCTTTCCTTGCAATTTTTGTGGTTTTTGTTGTTGTTTAAACTCTTCATATTGATTATACACTGTACCCACCATCTTGATATATTCAATGTATGATGCACTTGTTGTGTCAATTTGACTTGTTTTAGTTTTGATTTTGTAGAATATATCAGCCCAGTGAGTTATATTTCTAACATATTTATGATGTTCTGGTTTCAACATTTTTTTCTGTTTTCATAAGTCGTAACAACAAGCGCAGGAATTTCTGCTGGATCAGTCTTATCAATTGCTGCTAACCCTTCCTCGTTAAATCTCGCGCGTAGGTCTTTTGATTCAGGTGTTTTAGATTCCATTTTTTGTACAGCTTGTTTTGTTTGTTCAGTTTCCGCTGCTATTTTTTAAAGTTCACCAATAAGAGATTTTCCCGTATCTCCCCGTATAGCACGCTCTACCCCGTACGTTGCTGTGGTTACTGGTTTAAACAATTCTTCAGATCCCGCAGCAAAATCAGTTTGTAAACTCTGTCGTTGTTGCAGTTTATTCCTTACTGAGTCGCGAATTGGTATAAATCTCTTAATTGCATCTAGTCGTTCACGAGCCAATCGGGTCGTTAATGCTTCATTGACCATTATTTGAAATTGCAAACAATTTTTCAATTGTAAAACAATTTTCCCCATCGATAATTAACTATTGCTGTGAAATATTTTTATCTTTTATTCAGTGTTAAATATTTTTATTTTTTATTGTGTGAAATATTTTTTATTCAGTGTGAAATATTTTTTATTCAGTGTGTGAAATAGTTTTTATTCAGTGTGTGTGAAATAGTTTTCATTCGCTATGTGTGAAATAGTTTTCACTCGCTATGTGTGAAATTATCGATTTTTTATTCAGTGTGAAATAGTTTTTTATCCAGTGTGTGTGAAATAGTTTTCACTCGCTATGTGTGAAATAGTTTTCACTCGCTATGTGTGAAATTATCGATTTTTTATTCAGTGTGAAATAGTTTTTATCCAGTGTGTGTGAAATAGTTTTCACTCGCTATGTGTGAAATTATCGATTTTTTATTCGCTGTGAAATATTTTTTATTCAGTGTGTGAAATATTTTTATTTTTTATTCAGTGTGAAATATTTTTATTTTTTATTCAGTGTGAAATATTTTTATTTCTATTCAGTGTGAAATATTTTTTTATTCAGTGTGTGAAATATTTTTTATTCAGTGTGTGAAATATTTTTATTTCTTATTCAGTGTGAAATATTTTTATTTCTATTCAGTGTGAAATATTTTTATTTCTATTCAGTGTGAAATATTTTTATTTTTCATTCAGTGTGAAATAGTTTTTATTCAGTGTGAAATATTTTTATTCAGTGTGAAATATTTTTTATTCGCTGTGAAATTATCGATTTTTTATTCAGTGTGTGTGAAATAGTTTTTATTCAGTGTGAAATAGTTTTTATTCACTGTGTGTGAAATATTTTTTATTGCTGTGAAATATTTTTATTTTTTATTGCTGTGAAATATTTTTATTTTTTATTCAGTGTGAACTATTTTTTATTCAGTGTGAAATATTTTTTATTCACTGATTCACTGATTGACTACGGGTCAAGTAGTCGATTTTGCATTGGATTTTCCATAAAGAAAAGCTGTTAGGATTCATTTTTGATGATTTTTAGCCATTTTCCATCAATTTTTTGTCTGTTTTCATCGATTTTTAGCCATTTTTTTATCGATTTTTGATATAAAAAAAACTCCGTAGGGTAAAGTAGTCGATTTTGCATTGGATTTTCCATAAAGAAAAGCTGTTAGGATTCATTTTTTTTTTATTCAGTGTGTGAAATATTTTTATTTCTATTCAGTGTGAAATATTTTTACTGATTTTATGCCATTTTCAATCACAAAATGCTAAAAAAAAAATGAAAATCTCTTTGAGATTTTACGGTCAAGTAGACAATTTTAATCAAAAAATGACAAAATCTCTTTGAGAAGTAGACAATTTCGGTCAAAATAGTTCATTTTCTTGAATTAACGCCCGTATACTCATGATTTTAGAATTCATCTCTTTTTTCAATTCATATTCCCTACCCAATTCTTTTCGTACTACGATAGTATATAACGGGACAAACACACTTACTTCACTGGAAAATGCAAGAGAGTCCCGAATAGAGTTCTGAATTTTTTTGATTAGCGCATATTTCTTTGGCAGCATATATTTGTTAGTGCTAACACCATATTCTATATCCTGAAAATCTGACACAATTTGATCAGGATTTAACCCATCTGATAGTTGAATATCCTGACTTTTCAATTTTGCAATTTCAACTATAATGCTATTCATATTTTCAGAATTCATATTCTATAACAATTACATATTTCTAAATCAAAAATATGACGCATTAGACATAAATAAATTGAATTTTTTGTCCTGTCTTTTTTGAAATGACAGATCGATAAATTCCTTCTGCAACTTTTCGTACTGACGATTCACAAATATCGAAATACCCACTGGCTTCATTCATAGATGAAAATATATTTTCTTCGTTAGTTGCCGTATTGAAAGATTTCACAGGTCTCTTCCCAACCGTTTTGCATTTTCCAGTCTTTTCTTGTTTGGTATTCTCACTTTGTGTAATAGCTTGCAGATTTGATAAGAAATTGTTCCTTGGATTAGAATCAATGATATCAATAACAGAATCATCCTCGATCAATCTACGGAAACATTCATACACGAAACGATGATTGAGATAAATTTTCCTTCCAGCGCGAAACATCAAATACCATTGATTATTCACAGCACCAACTGGTTTCTTCAATCTGCAGTGTCTGACAGTACCATCACTGGATGCTTCATAATTTGTAATCACAGGGTGTGGTCTGAATTCTTGGTTCATTTGTATACATAATACTATTTGTCTAATTCACTGTTTGGTCTAATAATAACATCACTGGAGAATCTTTCGATATAGTCTTGAGGAGTTCTTATGATTTTATCCTTGACGCTGACAGTGTCAGGGTCAGGGACTTTGTCAGGGACACTATCACAGTCATAGATGGAGTTTTTGATTCTTTTGTCATAATAACGCTTCAACTCCCTGTATATCTTTCCACCACAACCGATACACAATTGTGATTTCCCCCTGACCCCAACCCCACATCGAATACAAAGTAACGGACCAAGGCTTCCACGTCGAAAACTTTGCATATGATACCCACAGAACTCCTTTCGGCATGATTTGTTACAAGGAGTCACTGATCCAATCATGAGCCATTTGCAATGATTCATTATACATAAATTCTTCATTTAAATGCTTGTTTTAATTATAGTATGAAGGAGTTTGAGAGATTATCGAAAATAACGCCTTGGAAAATTGTTAAATTCAATCTCGATAGAGTTTCTGATACACCAAAGAATAAAATTCTTGATAGAACCATGATTAGTAAAATCAGAGATTGTTTTAATGAATTCAAGCGTGATGGAGCAGCTCACTGTTGGTCAACATTTCGAATTGTACCCAATATCGATGCTACCATGAATGATGAAAAAGCAGCAGTGATAATCTCACATCTTTGGCGAAAAAGATATTTTTAGAATCAAATTCATTATCCGTGACGACACTGGAAATTGGATCATCAGGGATAAATACGAACCAATTCTTAAGGATAAAAAACTATCACTGTGAATCAAGATTCCAAACCAGGAATTTTGACTGGAATTGACAAACCATACTACGAAAGATCTTATCCTGTAACAGCAGTTGTTTATGAAATATATCCGTTAAATGACAAACCTGATATTGCAAAACTAGCACCCATGAAATATTCGTCATCAGTGGCTTTGCCACTCAATTGTGTAGCAGAACGAATAATAGAACACTTCACAAATGCATCCCGGGGGAACAAACTGACTGATCTAAGACGAAAAAAAAATAACCGAATGGGAATTAACGGTGAAACAGCATAGGGCAACAATTCAGGATATAGTTAATTTAGAAAAATCATTAAGATTTCCAATATCAGTAACGACAATAACAGGAGAAGTATTATACGAATCGAAATATAAATCAAATGGAGCTCCAATACAAATTATTGATCATAACGAACACGCGTGGTCATCTGCAGTAACAATATTCCCACGGGATAGAACTGTAAAATATATCCCCCAAACCCTGTTGGAGGGGGAGTTTTTTTCCGAGCAGAAATTATTTGATGCTATTTACAATTTGAGTAAAAAAGATCCTGTGTCGATGTGGCTTTTTCACAGTGCTGCAGACGATGAATGTAGATTCGATCAGTTTGTAAGACCCAACGGAGAATTATACCGTACTAAAGAGCTACATAATCAAATGAAAAAACTAGCTAGTGAGTTTTCACCCCAGAGTTCGGGGGGGGGGGGGGAGACAACGAACAATTACTAACAAATTGTTTTACACTTCCCTCGGTTGCAGCACATTTTGCTAGAAAGAAAAACCCCTGGAAACCAACACGAAGTGAGTTTTTATCAGATGTCAGATTGAGCTGTCTTGAATACAGTCATGGAGGGTTATGGAATACAAAATATGACACTGAAACCGTTATTTCCGTTGATATGATTGCGTGTTATCCAGGGCGTTTTCTCGGGTATGGAGAATGCGCTAGATATTTTAAACGATTTAGACACCCCACTAACGAAATGGCTCGTGTTGCTATTAATGGACCACTGCCTGATTTTGATTTAACTGGATTTGCTCGTGTAGTATCATTTGAATTGGCTACAGGACTTCATTCGTGTAGTTATCTTTGGATTGGTAAACACATGTCTGAAAAACACTGGATGCCAATTACGCTATTGAGATATATGATTGATTGTGAGATGTTAAAATCGTTAATTGTCAGTGAAGCGATTATATCCTATCGAGCACAGAAATCAGTCTGGTTACCACAACCTGATCTAGAAAAAATAATTAGCGAACAGCGAAAACTGTTTCCTGATTTCAACGAAGAAGAAATTGTACAATGGTCCAAACAGTTATTTGAAATCAGAAACAACGAAGCAAAGGATCTTGGACGAAGAATAATCGGTAAATTTACTCAGGGTGGCAAATATGACAATACAAGATATTCTTCACGGTTAATTATAGACAAAGCTGAATACGATTTTGTAATCGCGGATCCAACGAATAAAGGGATATATGTCAATCGTAAAGACGCATTTCTGTCCGATGGAACCAAATTGGGTACAATTGTTACCTACAACGATGGATACAATCCGCAGTATACACATTTGAGAGCTTCTATGCTCGGTTATGCTTCTATCAATTTATTTTCAATGATAAATAGATTTCCTAACACCGCAATTAGAGTCGCCACTGACTCATTTTACATAAACAGCGATATGGCTGAATTCATAAGCGGTAGCAACGAGAATTGGGGGTCATGGAGAATTAAGCGGGAAATGCTTCATGATTATATTCAATCAGCAGATGTTACAATTGAAAATAATTATCGGAATCTCTTTGAGATTCAATCAGAATTTTCTAATGCACCACCGTGTTCTGATCCAATCTGTAGATATAAAACAGTTTATTTAAACGGCTGTGGTGGGTCAGGAAAAACAAGTGCAATTGAATTATATCGTGGCAAGTCAAACATGATTGTGCTAACACCAACTCACAGACTTGCAAGAGAGATGATACAGCGAGGGGTAAATGCCTGTAATCACAGTTTCTTTCGATGGAAAGGAGATAAGTGGACTCCTGAGCGTATGGGCGAGAACTTTTTTCCTGAAATCATCATTTGGGATGAAATAGACACAGTGTCATTAGATGTATTACAAACATTTCTTGAGTGGTTGTTATTGAAAAATACAAAAGTCGTCATGTGCGGTGATCACGGCCAACCACCACCATTTCTCGGTGCATCCCCACATGAATGGCTAAAGAGTTTTGTAGACTATTATGAAGAAATTAGTACTGATTATAGATCACTTGATGAACAATTACGAGAATTCAACGCGCTAATTAGATTACAACCGGATACAATCCAGTGTGAAATAGCGCGTGAAATAATTTCAGAAACTCCAATGAATGATTTTTGGGAAACATGGAGACCAAATGATTTGATAATTGCAAGTAGAAAAATAGTCAGAGACACACTTCAGATGAAGTTATTTGAAACGCATAAAGAAAAATTTGCAACACTTCCAGTACCATTATGTTATAGGCCATCGGATACACGAAAACAGAATATTGAAGTTGATATTCCAGGACAAAGTGAAAAACAAATTCTCGTATTAAATGATATTGTACTGGTTGATATCAGCGTCGTTGAAGATGCATTGCGTACTAATAAATCCCCATGGATGCTAGGATACGCAGCGACGATACATTCTTCACAGGGATTGACTATATCGGATACAATTGTTTGGATAGTAGATAATCGAATTGAGTGGTCAAATTTAGTCTATCTTGCAGTATCCAGAGCACGAAAAATAAATCAGCTTCGAAGAATTGTTTTAGATGCTAGTTAAGACCCCTCGGTGGTAATTGAGTATCCTCGGGTATCACTTGTAATTGTTGTCGAGTAAATCCTCGTTGAGGGGCAGTTGAATCCAGTCTATAGATTGCTGGTCTAGAAACGCTAGAGCGTGTTATACTAGATATCTTGTGTGCAGTAACACTCCAAATAGGATCAGTAGCCCTTTTTCTGCCACCTTCAAGCTCTCCTGGTTCGTATAAATGCCTAATAGTGATATTACTACCAAGAATTGGTTCTTTGAAATCTTTTTGTGGTTGTACGGGTATATACTTCTTTTTAATAGCGTTGATAGGTTTCATGTTGATTGTTCTAGTAATCTCATTATTTAGCGCTGAAACTACCCCTGGTAACCTTTTGACCCATTCACGGGATCTTTTTTCTTGGATGAATTCTTTTGCGTATTGATATCCAAATAACCGCTCAGCAAGGGTTTTATTAAATCGTTCTACAATTGGCTGATCACGATGTAGCGCAGTATGCCCCCGTCTGATGGTGACATTATGATTCTTCATTGTAGATGCAACCACACCCTGAAATTCCTTGCCAGGATCAACTTGTAATAGATTTGGCCAGTGCAGAGGAACCCTTCGATAAATCCTTTCAAATGCAGAAGCTACTTCAGGTGATGATTTTGTTTTTAGCGGCTCTGCTTGTTTGTATCGACCTGCAACATCAACTACGGTTAGCGCGTATTTGTAAACACCATCATGTGGCAGAAATAGTATATCAGCTTGATGAACTTCATTAGGAACGGTCACATCAAAATGCGAGTAGTGAATTTGTTTAGGCGGTGGTAGATAAATTTGCCATATAGCCTGTTTGGATAACCAATTAGCCGCAGTGGTTTTTTTTTTTCACTTTTGCAGCGCTAGCGAGTTTATTGATTGCTGCCTTGCCTCTCCAGTATCCACTCGGAGAATAATAAATAGACTCCATGTTGTTATTAATTACCAGCACCTAACATCAATTTACTTTTCATAGCCGATTTTATCAAAAATGAAGCCAATTTTTCTTTGAAAGATTTATCAGGAATAGCATTTAACGCATGAATTAATTTCACATCTGCTAGATGTCTATGCTGCAAATTGCTGCTTTTATAAGCAACATCATGAACGTGACACGCCTTATCAATGGCGTTTATTGGTTCTTCACCGGGTTTGGGGTGGTTATGATTATTGAGTCTGATATCGAGTCTTGTTCCCGGTCCACAATAACTATACCCTGGAAGGTATGGGCAGCCGTCGCCGCCAAAATTACATTAATCAAATGATCTGGTATGAAATCAAATGATTTAACCTAGCAAATGAAATGATCAATCCAGATTCCAAATGATGTGGTGTCACATGAAATGATTTAACGAACAAAACCGAATGATGCTTGTAAGTTTCAAATGACGTGGTATTAAATGAAATGATTAAGTTGAAATAAAATGATTTAACCAAACAAACGGAATGATCAATTCAGATTCCAAATGATGTTGTGTGATATGAAATGATGTAGCATGAAATGAAATGATTGAACACCAAAAATGAAATAATGAATTCAGATTTCAAATGATGTGGCGTTAAATGAAATGATCTGGTATTAAATAAAATGATTTAAAGAACAAAACGGAATGATGATATATGCTTCCAAATGACGTGCTATTAGATAAAATGATGTAGTGTAACATGAAATGATTTAACTCAACAAATGAAATCATGAATTTAAATTCCAAACCATCTGGTATTAAATAAAATGATTTAAAGAACAAAACGGATTAATGAAATCTGGTTCCAAACGATATATTATTAAATGAAAGTACGTAGTATGAAATAAAATGATTTAACTCAACAAATGAAATGATGAATTCAGCTTCCAAATGACGTAGTATTAAATGAAATTATGTAGTCTTGAATTAAATGATTTAACCCCAAAAATGAAATGATGTATTCAGATTCCAAATGATCTGGCATTAGTTGAAATGGTCTGAAGAGCAGAATGGAATGATCAGCTCATATTCCAAATGATGTGGTATTAAATGAAACGTATTGAAAGCAAACCATCTGATCAAACTACGAATCAACTAGCGTAAATCCAAACAATCACAGGGGGGCGCTGTTATCTATGACGTATGATGTCAGCACCCCGAAACAGAATCGACGGTCGTATTTACAGCATTCAACTGAGATTTTTGCATAGGACAGTTGCAGAGCAAAGCAAAGGCAAGTATTTCTTTTCGTATTTTATAAACAAGAGCCACGTTTTCCAATCAGCATAAAGTGATTTTATCCACATTAATGAATGTGCGTGTATTTTATTCTTTCTTCAAGTTCTGCGCGAGTTTCTTCTGCTTCAACAAAGCGAGATCTATCAACTAAAGAGATTAAATCTTGATTTTATTTGATCATTATTAATTAACATGTTTAATGACCTTACACACTAAGCCAAAAATGTGTTTCCCGTCACTTTTGGTATATTTTACATTACCGTCCCTACGTGCATACTCGTTATTCGTCCAAGGTTTATTTATTTATTTATTTATTTTTTTTATAACTTTTCAGTAGTGAATAATTTTAAGATAAACTAATAACAGCGTTGTCTCCAAAATTTTATAATCCTGTAAGTTTTACAGGCTTCCAGATATCAAGAAACTCTGTGTATATGATGCTTTATTTCTTATATATTGGTCACTATAAAGGCGGATGTACTTTAGGAATGACATTGTGTTTTTTTGTGTGTGGCTATAATTTAAATGTATTACCAGTAAACGGTAATATATGGCTATATGTATATTAGAAGTAACACTGAAGAAACTATGACCATTAAAATATTAAAATATTAAATTGAAATAAATAATTTTAAATATAAAAAGAAAAGTTTTTGAAATGATATGAACATGGAAGTTTATAACAGTTGATGATTAAAATTTACACGAACCTTGTGCATGCAACATTCGTGCAACAATGTTTATCAATTTGCATACTATTTAAAAAGTTATTCTTTTTTAGTTTCTATTTCTGTACACATTTCATCTTTTTTTCATAAGCCAAACTTTTAGTCTTTTATCTTCTAATATATATAAAACCTAGTACCAA
Organism: Unio pictorum; assembly: GCA_030141615.1. NCBI lineage: Eukaryota > Metazoa > Mollusca > Bivalvia > Unionida > Unionidae > Unio > Unio pictorum. Next base: position 731,685 of record JARLTB010000308.1, read on the forward strand.
AATAATAACTTTGTATTTTATAAGAATATCTAGTTTGAATAAATTATTAATGTCAGTTAGTTTCATAATTCCATTCCAATTTCCATCTGCACATTATTTCTGGTGCGTCTACTTTTTAATAAAAACGAAGATGGAACCTTCATGATAATATATGGTTCTGTAAAGTTCCTTGAAATATTGTGAAAGCAGAAAATATTTCACAAAAATCATAGAAACATGATCCTGAGATAATTCAGAAAGAAGAAAAGAAATAGATTCCATTGCTGCTGTCTTTCTTTCGATATATGTTTCAACACTACAAAGACTTCCATATTTGTAAAGTTGTATATGGTGAGCCCTTAGAAAGACAAACGGTCCACATCTCCATATAGATCAAACAAATCAACATGGGACGTGTATCAACAATTAGCATCTCTTGATACTTTAAGTTTGGGTCTATATGAAGTGTTACAACTTTATGGTGTTAAACTAAGTAAGAGAAACAAGCGAAACCGTATAGTTTAAGAAAATCGAACTTTCTGCATCATTATCAGATTTATTATGTCCAGTAACTTCTTCTTCTTCTTCTTCTTCTTCTTCTTCTTCTTCTTCTTCTTCTTCTTATTATTATTATTATTATTATTATTATTATTATTATTATTGCTGTTGTTGTTGTTGAACATGATATTTGTGCTCCTGGTGTCTTTAATTTATTCTCTTGATATTGTTTTATTGTGGTGCTGTACACACCTACAAGCACTTAGAATTTCGCATTTTCTGACATGACATGAGGCGCCACCAGTTATTGGTCTAAGTGGTGCTAAACAGTGATGGTGATTGTAATGTTTTGTTATTGACGAATAACTACAGTAGCGATCTATAACTTTTCTCATAGCTTTTATTAAATAAAATTTATATAAATGTCAGCAGTATCACATGCGCAGGCGCACACTGAGAAAATGTATCATGAAAAGGAGAGCGATATATGCATTCCAATCAATATGTATGTACAGCAAGTATGACTTAGAACGCGATGAAAATAATGATAGTGTATGGCATGAAATTAATATTACGTATAAATATGAGTGACAACATCATACGTGGTAATTTTTCTGAAAGAAATGTGTACACAGTACCAGACTTAGTTTCTAATGATTCGACGCCAAACTATATAAACAATATGTTCAGTAAAAGGACAAATAATGTCAATACAGTTTCTGGTCCATCGATAATATGTTCTATACCAAATTATAACTTTCTTCTTTCTAAGCCCGAAATGCAATTGTAAAAAAATAGTTTGGGTCCAGTCATTTGGAACTGGCTACCTATAGATGTTAAAGAAGAACCATCAGAGCATTCCTTTCATCACAGGCATTTGCAATGGCTAGAATCTAAATAATGTATATAACCGGTTATGGTCAGCTATCCCATGTGTGTGTGTGTGTGTGTGTGTGTGTGTGTGTGTGTGTGTGTCTTTTGAATGAAAAGCTTTAAATCATGCATGTGGTGTACACAATGCTTTATGTGCTATATCAACACTTAATTGTTCCTGTGTATATAATTATTTATACCTTTTCTTTATGATGTTTGTTTCTCAACTATATTTTATATATTTGCCTCTACATACATATGTATATAATAAAGTGCCACAAATGAAGTTAGTTTCGGTACTAATTGTGTTACCATCATCACATAAGATTATTATTATTATTATTATTATTATTATTATTATTATTATTATTATTATTATTATTATTATCAATAATAATATTATTATTATTATTACAAAATGCAAAGAGAAATTAACATTGAACCAAAGGTGGAAAACAAAGAGAAATGCGTGAAATTAATATGTAAAACTCAGGCGTGGATATGAGTTACGCGATCAGTGAAGTATGCATTAATAATAATAATAATAATAATAATAATAATAAATAATAATAATAATAATAATAATAATTTATCAGGATAACACATTTGGTCATGGCTGACCCATCTGCCGTGTGGTCCTCAGTTTTGTAATCGGCTAGGTTACAATTTTGTAACAAAAATATTTTTTTTAAAAAATAAGAAAGAAAAAAAAATACACAAAATAAAAATATAAGATCATGCACATAACCAGGTATCTTCGCACACTCATTATGACTATGTGTAACTATACTGGGAAACATACAACTATGAACAATATTCAATACACAGGTACATACATCTCAGCATAAGTCTCTCTCTCTCTCTCTCTCTCTCTCTCTCTCTCTCTCTCTCTCTCTCTCTCTCTCTTGATATATATATATATATATATATATATATATATATATATATATATATATATATATATATATATATATATATATATATATATATATATATATATATATATATATATATATATCAATGATGGATATCATTATAAAGTTTTCTATTCAGAGTTTTTAGTATGTCATTCCAGCTGGTCTAGAAAGAATTTCTTTAATGATATTTTAAAAGAAGCAAGGGAAGTTGAATTACGTATACTCGTTGATAAGGAATTCCATACAGTAGGTGCTGATACAAAAATGAGCTTTTGTAAAGATTAAAGATTGGTTTTCAACCGAGAATCTGGAGATCGTTGTTATTCGTCGATCGGAGATTACACTCAGTATTCGATGATCTTAGTTCAGTTATGTATGAGATATAATCTGGAGAAAGATCGTTAAAAGACTTGTATTTCATCATTCTTTTAAAATAAAGACTTCGTTTTTGTATAGGTAGCCATTTCATACACGAAAACAAAACATTTGAGGGAGTCATAACAGAAAGTTTCAGTATTATTTGGGCTGCCCTTTTTTGGAGTCTATCAATTCTGGACTGATTATAATTTGATGTGTTCCCCGATATGGTACAGCCGTAATCTATAAGTGTTAGTATATAACTCGAAATATAAATTTCCAGTGACTGTGGCGATAGAAATTTCGATAGCAATTTTAACAGTTATTCTGTTGACTATCATTGCACATAGGTTATCGATATGCGCATTCCAGCTGAGGTGTTGATCAACGTAGACACCAAGAAGTTTCTGATTTTTGACAATAGACACGTCTAAGCCATTTTGAGCTTGAATTAAATCCATGTTTTTCCAATTGTCATACATTTCATTTAACGCCACATCATTTGAAATCTGAATTCATTATTTCATTTTTGGGGTTCAATCATTTCATTTCATGCTACATCATTTCATATCACACAACATCATTTGGAATCTGAATTGATCATTCCGTTTGTTTGGTTAAATCATTTTATTTCACACTTGATCATTTCATTTAATACCACGTCATTTGAAACTTACAAGCATCAATCGGTTTTGTTCGTTAAATCATTTCATGTGACACCACATCATTTGGAATCTGGATTGATCATTTCATTTGCTAGGTTAAATCATTTGATTTCATACCAGATCATTTGATTAATGTAATTTTGGCGGCGACGGCTGCCCATAGGAAGGTGTTTTTCTCCTGGATACTTTGCCCATGGGGTTCCAGGGAGTTTAGTTAGCTTGGCTGCGATATCACCTCCTCGTTTTTTTTTTAAAGGTTCCTTGGGTTTACCAAGGGAAACAAATCTAAATTTCTTTGTATTACATTGTACGCATTTACCAGAAAGCGCTGATCGGTTATTTTTAGTTGTACTCGTCGTCAAGTCATCTGTGCCAGTACGCGCCCTACATTTCACACAATATAGATCCACAATTTATATATAACAGCATGAATGTAATTGATTATTCAGCTACCCGACGACGGGAACCTATTAAACACCATGAAATGTTGCCGAATTCAATTAGAATGATTATAATCGGACCATCTGGAAGCGGCAAGACACAACTGCTACTTAATTTGATAACGACATGGATGAAATGGAACAAATTGTATTTAATAGCCCCGAGTGTAGACGATCAGCGATGCTATGAAGTGCTAAAGGATTTTAAAGAGAAAGCAAAAGAATTTCAAATCGATGATGATATCATTGAATTTATTACTGATATCAACGACGCACCGAGCATTGATTCCATCGACGGAAGTATTAACAATTTAGTCGTATATGACGATATCATGTTAGACAATCAAAAGAATCCTGCTAGGATATTTTCCAGAGGCAGGCATAAAAGCACTGATGTGATATATGTCACTCAACGATACACACAAATTCCAAAAGTGATTCGCGATAATTGCAATCTGCTGTGTGTGTTTAACGGAGTTGATACTCATACACTACGAAATATTCATCAGACCTGGTGCAGCGGTGATATGAATCATAATCAATTTAGAAATTTCTTTAGTCACGCTCAGTCATTACCACACGGATTTGTGACGATAAATTTAGCAGACCCTCGGACGCGATATCGTCTCGGACTTGATAAAATATTCGGTTAAAATCATAGAGGTGAGTTTTTACTCATTTCGAAGCCTTCTGCAAGATCGTGTTTTCAGACAAAAAATCACTAAGTCTCTGTTTGGCAAATGGAGACTTATTTTTTTTTTTTTGGTTAAAACATGAAAATTCGTAGGAAGGGTCTTTTTGTTGTTTTGACGGTTAAAATCGAGTTTTGTTTGAAAAGTTGTCGGATTCACCCTCTCTGCTGCTTGATGTCTTTAGATGTTAAACTTACAAGCGACCGGGGATCATGTATGAATCGAGTGAGTATGATGGTGCTATATATATATATATATACATACATAGTTATTGTACCTTAATGATAGAGCTTGACATTTTTTAATGAGTGCGGGCTACTACGTTAAAAAATGATCTGCGGGCCCGTGGCTATACCAGACGTAGAATTCTACAAACAATAATTTATTTTATTCATTTTGATCTAATTCAGGTGGATAAAATAAAGTTTAGTAGGATTCTACATATACACAGAAGTGGACTAGTATATGCATTTTCATTGGTTACTTGCGGAAATCATGGCGTCTTCCTTGAACACATAAAGTGGTACTGTTTATGTGGATTATAAAGCCGAGATGCCACTTCCTAAAGATAAAACATTTCGTAGAAGAGAGAAAAGGTTTATTGATTTAGACATTAACTACAATATTTTCAGGGTTTTATGTTGAGGTGTGAGTGATTGTAATAACAGCAGCATACCTCCCTCTTCCAAATGTTTCCCTGGCAATTGGCATGAAAGGAATTTTCTTGCTGTGCTTATTACCACTGTTAGTGCAAATCGGGTTCTTTGTTAATATCTCAGCGAAAGAGGCATGAGTGAAAGGGCATAACAGGTCTAGAGATAATGTTTTGGCTTTGGAGTCTATCTACCAGTTTCACTAAAATGCTTTAAGACTAAATTTGAATATTAATGAGGACCTTGTAATCTTGTATAGCGCCTAAGCGCTTTACAGTGTATATAGTGTTTCCCTTTAGCCTCATTTGCGCTTCAGAGACCCCCTATTTTTTGTATTTGACCCCCAGTTTGGATACCCTAGTATTTTATTTTATTACTCAGCCTGATGATGATCCCTAGTTTTGACACCAATGAACTATTAGGTGTTTGATTCTCATTCATCCAGAGGATAATGCACTGTATATAAACTATGAATCATGGACGTTTAGCCCAGGACATTTTGCCCCACTTCAATGAACATTTCGCCACACCTGGTTCATGGACATTTTGCCCCATGGATGTTTTGGCCTAGGACATTTTGCCCTACATCGATTCAATAAAAATATTGGACATTTATATAAATTCAGCATTACATCATGGTCTTCATTTTACTTAGGGGTCTACAGTTAAGATTTCATTTCATACCCCATAATCTTCTCTCTTTCTCTTATATTTCAATTACATTCAGCATGCCGTTATATCAGACAATATTTTCCCCATTTCTTCATTTATGTAATAAGATTGATCAAAAAATTAATCTATTGTTTATAGTGATAATTTTCATTACTGCAATACTTTTATTTTTACTGTTACACAAACTGATGAAGACCGCTATGGTGACCTAGTGGTTAGAGCATCAGCCACGGAAGCGTGGGGTCATGGGTTCGATCCTTGGCTGAGTCATACCAAAGACTTACAAAAATGATACTAACAGCTGCCCTGCTTGAGGCTCAGCATTAAGAGGTTAGTGTTAGGACTGGTCAGGATAATGTGACTGTGTGGGACATCATGCTACATGTATGCAGTGTGGCAGTTTATAGTGATGTCTAACACTGGGGCATCATGTCAGAATGAAGAGATATTGGCTGGAAATGTTGATGCAGCATCAATGTTGACCATAAACTCATTCACTACGTGGTGCTCGATGCAGGCACCCGTACAAGTCTAATAAATAAAATAACATTCACCTTACTGAAATATCCTCTTTATTGATATAAATCAACATTGAATTTCTCAAGCTCTCCATCTGCCCCAGTGCTGTACCGGTATTCATTTCAAATCTGGAAGATGTATTTGGTATGGCGTTTAAGTCCATTTCAACATTGTAGCCATCTGCCTGTACACAGTAAATAATATTAGAACCTTATAAAAATGCACATAAGAACGCTAACGTGTTACATCTAAAATCAACAGGAGCTAGTTTACTAGAATAGAACATCGTGTAGCCCAAGAAAAACTAAATATTTGACACAAGAAACATTATTTTCTTTTCTTTTAAATCATTGGATGTATTTAGATTTTCTTTATTTAGTTTGTATGGCAGAATGTTTTATTTGGATGGGTGCAAGAGCTACAAATCTTCTAGCATTTGTGATAGATAGAAATTAGGCAACGTTCCACGTTTGTTCGCAATTTTTATTTAACCATCGCTTAAGTACATAAAATGCAAATGGCAACCAGCTACTTTAGCATGTCTTTATTCTTAACATATTTTGTTTGTAAAGAAATCTTACCTCAGGCTTTGACTTGCAGGGGTCACACACAGCTGAAAAGACATCTTTTTACATCTAAGAAGACCATACTTGTAGCTTGTTAGACCTGTAGATAGAAACCTTTTGATTTTGAAAGACATTGGATATACTGAAACACGAACAATATCATGCGAGAAAGCAACACTTGATACATAAAATTATTATAAAATATTTATTTATTTTGTTATGCCTGTTCATTTGCGGAATGATTGTTATATGATGTAGAAATAAATAAACTTACCAGTATTTCCACATGCTCTGTGTTGCCATAGGCTGCAAATATCGCAATATATGGCTTGCTGATTATGGGTACTGGTTTTCTGCAGTAAATGCACAAAGTCATTGTTCGATCTAATGATTTACTAGATATTATAAAAACTAGTACCAAGAAAAGGAATGATTGTAATTTATAGAGCCACTGATAAATTTCCTAGCAAACGTGCATCAGCTTCTATACCAAATGATCAGTTGGACAATGCACTTGAAGAATCATAATTTTTATCCTAAATCTCAGACTTTTATATACTTTCGGTTCTCAAAATTAGCGATAGTCTGCTAGCCAGAGGGTAGTAGATTTCCTGCCGGACTAATAACTATCATAATGTTATTAGTCAGATGGGCTAGTAAGTTTTGTTTATCAACAGTCGGCGTTTGTTTACTCATTACCCTAATAAAGACGTGACTTAAGCATATATTCTGTAGAATCAACGCAGTGACCGTTGTAAACAATCATACAATATTAGCATGAGAAGATGAAGTCAATTTCTGCCTCAGAAATGTGTTTCTATTACAAGAAGCCTTCTGCTTTTGTGCATTTCGCTTAACACCGCCAATCATGGTCCCGTCCTTAACTAACAACGGAAGTTGGATAATTGATATCCTAATTAATCAGTTTATTATGATCACATTGCTGACCCACCATTTCCATGCAACTACTTTTTCTATGACAATAAAATAATATATATATATATATATATATATATATATATATATATATATATATATATATATATATATATATATATATATATATATATTTCCATACAAGACTGAACAAATAATTTAATACATGTGGATATATCCAAGCAGAATGCCGTACATTTGTTGGAAATTAAAATCTCTTAGCCTCTTATTATTAATTTCAATAATACATTGTGGTCCGATTAATTAAGAACACTTATTAAGCTGACGCTATTAATGATGAGACCATAACTGGAGCAGTTGAATATAATGCGCCGAGTCAGATGGCTTCGTTTGATGGGAATACACATTTTCCAAGTTGAAACTAACATTATCTTTTGATGTTAATATTTTATAACAGTATTTACAGTAGCCACTGCTTTGATCCTGCAGAACATCCGTTGAAGTCAATACTTTATTAGAAAGATAACATTTAATGGGGGAGGATGCAAAGGCACGTGTTTATATAAAGGACAGGGGCCATTCCTTTTCTTACTTTAAATAATTTGCGTCATCTATACTGTAACATCTCATATTTCAAAAAGAGGCACAATTCCCACCTTATAAGACAGGCAAAATGTGGCATTTTATAGAAGTTGTTCAGCCTACAGAAAAAAAAGCAAAAGTTGAATGAAAATGACATAAAAGAGAGGAAAAATTCTTATGATAAGGAAAAGCATAATCGGAAGACATGGACAAAAGACAGGGAATGTCTGAATTATGATGAGGACAAGAACGTTATGCGGTGTAACTGGTGTATAGAATTCGCAAAAACAAACACAGAAATCATCCACTTTTGTTGCAGGTTGTTTTGAACTTTAAAATTGAATCAGAGATGAAAATGGTGAAGAGTGACTGGAGATCTTGTTTGAGACCTTGGGTTCTGTCCGTCTTATTCTTTATAATGTTCAATACGAATGACATTCCAACATATGATCCATCACCAGCAATACATTTGGGAATGTTTCAGAGAGACCAGAACAAACCCCATGTGGACCCAGATTGCAGGTGGAGGACGAGAAAGGACACCTGGATCCTTTTCTGGAATTGGATCCAGATTATCTTGAGAAACAAGAAATGTTAATTGACTGATTGATGATTTGAAGTAGGATTTATACTTCTGTACCTCTGCATTTCATATGATAATGCTATTTATCAAAGAAAATTGTTGTTAATCTCAATACAAGTGTATGACAGTTTTGAGGATAGGACTAGTAAATGTTTGGCAGGACTAGTAAATTTCTCAGTACACTAGTCCTTCTGGCTACAAAGAAATTTGTGTTAAATTCAAGCCCTGACTTTTAATATACGTTGTTTTAATTATAAGTCATTTTGTTTTTGTTATTAGGGATCACCAGAATATATGTGCTAAATTGTAATTTCCTTTTCATAAAAGCTTCCGTGACTTACTCAAAACCTTGGCTGCAGCTTAATTAACTTGATACCACATTTAGTAGATTAATTAACTATGAAGATCAAAGAAGTTACCTGGCCATAATTAGGTCCAAATAACACTTGCTAGGAGAAAAAAAAAAGAATGGAAAAGAGAGAGAGAGAATTATGGGGTATGAAATGAAATGTCCATTGATGTGGGACAAAATGTCCTGGGTCGAAACTTCCAGGTACCATAAATTATAACTATATGACTACAAAAAACAAGAAACACCAGGAATTTTGAAATTAGAAAATATAAAAACATGCTGAACACATTTAAAGTAGGAAACATAATTAGGTCTTTAAGTTTGTTCTTGCAGTTGAAATAGGTGAGTTTTAAGAGCATGCTTGAAAGGGTGGATGTTACGATTTTTCTGACATTACTGGGATTTTTGTGAATGAGAAATACTTCATGCTTTAAAATTGTATAACCAGAAAGTCTTAATTTTCTTAAGATGCTAAATGATTTCTGTTAGAACGCTATGTCGATAAATCCGCCCCTGACCCATGATGATATTGATTTTTGGGTGTGAGGCTGATGTCACCTACTCATTGAAAGCTGTAATTATCTGTATCCAAATTTTCCTGCACACATCTGTGTTCATTTTATATACTTACCTGTATTTCATGTGGCTGTTTAGCTACCTTCAGAGGTAGGGTTCTTTTGGTTACACATGCATTATATTTCTGGAGCATATCATGTTTGGTGACCTGGAAATCTGGAATAGCACAACCATCTGTCCTGTGGACATTTTCAGTTTTGTGCTTAATATGGCTGTTACTAGTTACCAATATGCATATAAAGTGTACATAGGTTTGTTCTGGATAGATTTGCATACAGCAAAATTTCACATTTTAATGAACACGTCACATCAGACCAACATATCGTTCATCAGTATCATACTATCAGCATAGATTTTATTTGGGGGTTGGGGGGGGAGTTGCTTTATTGGACCAGTAGAACTTCAGTTGAAAGGTGATAAATGAGAAATGACCAGTTTATTGATTTCTTAAAAGTATTTTTGTTTGTTCAGATTTATTAGATTACTCATGTAATAATGGTACATACAAGAAATTGGCATTCAATTTTTTGTGGGGTATTGGAAATAATATTTGTTTCACAAAATTATCCCATATGTTCGGATATTTTAATTCACTAATCCTCAAATTTAGCTTAATTTTCAAACAATTACATAGGTTCTGCTTGATATATTCAACCTGCAATTCATTACCATATGAGCATGGAACAGTTTATTAATTTTGCTGTGCTAATTATAGGTTACCAAAGAAATATAGAGAACAAGAATAATATAGTCATCTTTTTCACTTGTACAAAGTTTATATATAGATTTTGATACATTTAGCCAGACAATCTTAATAATGCAAACAGAGATCTCGGAAATGCTTAATTACACGTATTTGGATGCAAATTTTTGATCTGGGATGCAGAAAAATCACACATGCAGGAGTCCTCCGTATGCACGGTTTGGGGGGATGCTTTTTTCTTTTGTAAACAGGAAAGTTTCGTGACACAATAAATATGTTCCAATCACTATGTAAAATGAGGCAATGTTTTTATTTGTGTTTGTTGCTGACTTTCTTTGAACAAAGGTCCTTGGCTTGCTTTGATGATGGTGCATTTGTTATTGAAGGCACCGCTAAAGGTTCCAGTTGAAGGACCTAACAAATACCTGTTTGTTATTGCTGCGGCATCATCAGATAATTGTAGAACATTGAAACAGATTTGTTTTATTTGTTTTAGTATATATCAGTGCTTCAAAGGTAATCAGTTTTCTTTGAAGTGTTAGCAAAACTATTTTTTTCTTCCATCTGGTATTTTTTCAAATTAGCATCATCTGGTTCACTGCACTCATTAGACGTTTCTGCCTTCAGAGGTGTTGGATTTTAAATAGTCAGTTGCATGGTTATTTTGATTTTAATACAGCATACAGTAATAAGGGATATCGGCATAAGCGGATCATGATATAACAGATGGTATATTTTGTCACCATAAAGGAAAACAGAATCGCAATTTGTAATTTATGTAGATGGAGTTTTAGATGTGGTCCAGCAGGGAGCTAAGTAAGGTCTCTAACGCAAACCTATATAAACATCTGTTTACCATTCTGTTTCAAGAGCTTCAGAATAAAATGCACCATGGTCTCTAACTCAAACCTACATAAACATCTGTTTACCAGTCTGTTTCAAGAGCTTCAGAAAAAAAATGCACTATTTCATTAATCAGATCAATTTAAGTCAGAGAAACTTTATAATGTTTTCAAAAAACATGTATCTACAGGTTTTCATGCTTGGAATTTAAATTTGATCCCTTTCATACATGGAAACTCCAATCTGTACATTTTTATGATGCATGTTAATTTTGGCTGGATTTTAAGTCTTAACTGCTCTTGATTCATTTCTAGCATGATTTCTTCTGAGCATGTGCCATCCATAACAAAGTTACTGTAAGTATCAATGGCTGTCATTTACTAGACTTCTGTCTTGCACATGTGTAAAAACAGTATGAACAGGGCAGAGCTAATAGGTCACTAATGCCATGCTTGGGTGTGCTTAATTGAATCAAAGTTACATTGTTTTGTCATTATATTTATGTTGATGATGGAGGAAGAGGAAATCAATGACAAATATTTTTTGATCAGATATCAGCATTTGTTTGATTTCATATGAAATCATAATTAGACAAAGCTGTGAAATATGGTGGCTCGTGAATCCAATTGTTGGATATAAGTGGACAAACTATAATTGTGTTCTGTGGTCGATTCTTTTGTATATTCTCAGGACAAGTTCCTTATCATTATTCTTGGTCTTGGCTGTGTATTGCTGTTAAGTCTACAAACTCTACATGCCCTTTCAACAGATTTCTAAATTATCAGTATTCAGTTCCTCAAATATTTGACATGATTTTGGCTTTGGCGTCTTGCAATTTTTTTCTAGGCTATAAGTGTACCTCTTTTTTCTGGGCTTCCTAGTTTTTTCTTTTATTATTTGTCATTTTCACATTTTGATTTTTATCATGTGTAGTCTCCAATCTGTTCGTCTATCCTTACCTTAAGTCTCCACTTGTTCCTAACTGTTTATTCTTCAAACTTAGCTGGTTTACAGTTTGTTAAAAAAATAACAGATCTGGCATCAAAAGATTTCTGTTTGTATGATGTTTGAAGGCAGTAACTCCTGGTTACTTGAGCTTGTGCTACATAATGACCAGGGAAGATCAGTGCCTGGTTGGACCCTTGCTTCAGCTATCCCAGGCAGTTGTTGTTCCATGCCGTTTATGATTTGGCCTAGGATTCATCTTGATTGAACTATACACCACCAGTAACAGAAACATTGTGATTGTGAAAGACATATTTCCAGGATTTAGCACTCTCACCTTGACTGGTTGATTAAAACAATAAATCCTTAACCTCCATAACACTAGTCGGATACCGATTGTATTCAGGAACACAGATATTGGAGCTAATTATCTACAGTGTACTGTAAATACAGCCAATGCATTACAATTCCAACTCCAACTAAAGGTGTCCATCCAGTGCTATGTTGTCTTAATCATGTCAATACTCCAGTGTTGCAGATCTGCTACCAAGAAAGTTTATTTTTTCCTACTAAAATTATTTCCTCAAAACTGAATATCTACTGAAAATGGTCACACTGTAGAGTGCAGCACTTTTATGTTATGTCTCGTTCTAGATCCCCATTATTCAGAAGGAAGAGAACCCCATCATCTGGAAGACACAGATCAAGATCATTTTCTCCCAGACATAGATCTCTGCAAAGGAAGAGGTCTAGATCAAGGTCACCAAGGTCAAAGAAATATGAAAGGTCAAGATCACCACAGACCAGGACAAAATCTCCTAGAAAGCACTCTTGGTCTCCTAGAAGGTACGTTTCTTTAATCTAGAGTGATCCTTTTTTTATGATGCCAATTTGTATTTAATGAACAGGTGGCTATATAAAATGGATGCCTGGGTTCATTCAGTGCAGCATTGACCTTTATGTCAGATTAACTTCATTAAGCATTAATACTATTCCCTCCATTGTGCAGCTAAGGCACATAACAGACCAAAGAAAATAGATAAGATCATTATGGAATAAACAGCACATCCAATGAATAGAGGTACAAGATCTGTTTCATTTGCTAGCAGTAGTGTCTTTTTGAATAGGTCGAGCGCATGGTCCATGATAATTGATGACACCACTGCATTTATTTTCACACAGTAGTGTACATGCATTTTAATCCCTATGGGTGCAAGATTGAGAGTTTAAAATCTCCTTAATGTCAGTACTTGGGGTCAGATTGAGGTAAAAGAAACAAACCTTGGTGTCAAAACTGTTCAATTAAATATTTGGGGATCTATGAATATGTGTGAGTGTATATATATATATATATATATATATATATATATATATATATATATATATATATATATATATATATATACATACATATATATACACAGAGGTCTCGGAAACGCTTAATCATGCGTATTTGGACACAATTTTTTTTATCTGTGATGCAGAAAATCACTCACGCAGGAGTCTTCCGTACACACGCTTTTTTGGGCCGGGGGGGGGGTGCTTTTTATTTTTGCAAACAGGAAAGTTTCGTGGGACAATAAATATGTTCTAATCACTATGTAAAATGAGGCAATACGTTTATTTGAGTTTGTTGCTGACTTTCTTTGAGCAAAGGTCATCGGCTTGCTTTGATGATGGTGCATTTGTTATTGAAGGCACCGCTAAAGGTTCCAGTTGAAGGACCTAACAAATATTCATTTGTTATTGTTGCGGTAACATATGATAATTGTAGAACATTGAGACAGATTTGTTTTTTGGAGGGGTTTTAGTATGTATTGGTGCTTCAGAGGTAATCAGTTTTCTTTGAAGTGTCAGCAAAACTAATTTTTTCTTCCATCTGGTATTTTTGTTAAAAAAATTATTGTCATCTGGTTGACTGTACTCATTTCATGTTTCCGCCTTCAGAGGTGTTGGATTTTAACTAGTCAGTTGCATGGTTATTTTGATTTTAATACACCATACAATAATAAGACCTGATATCAGCATAAGCGGATTATGATATAGCAGTGCATTGCTATATCCAAGTTCGCAGCTTTCTGTCATGGTGCCTTTGATTTTCTCTACTCCAGATGGTATGTTTTGTCACCAAAAAGGAAAACAGAATCGCAATTTGCTACATTGGCGAAGCCCCATGATCCTGCAGTTGATTTCATTTCCAATTGTAGCTGTATAAATATTGCATGCGAACTCGAAACCAAGACACATCGAGACTTGGACAAAATGCCATTTGCAAATTTAGACAAGTATTTTGGGGTTAAACGAAAAAATTATTAAGATTTAAATGAGATTCAGAACTGTGCTTAAGTTGCTAGAACTGATTTACATTACTTTTAAATCTTTATGTCTGCATTTCAGCCCAAAAGATTTTTTTTAAAAATTACCCAAAAGGCACGCTATCGAAAATTTACAGAAATGATGCATGTTACGCAGAATTAGCAGACACGCTGAATAAGCTGATACAGTTGTACATGTCAGTGTTATAAAGAATGGGGCAATTAAACTCAATGGCAAACAATAGTTATTCTAATCTGCAGTTTTAGAAATATTCGGATGGGACTGCAACTTTTGCTGGTGGGACTCCTATATTTACCAAAATGGGAGTCCTGGACTCCTAGTTTTAATATCCTAGCGAGACCTTTGTATGTATGTATATATATATATATATATATATATATATATATATATATATATATATATATATATATATAGCACTACTTAAGTCTCCAGCGGTACCATTCACGACAAGGGCAAGTAGATGGATTATTGGGTTGTGTACTATTCTGGACTGTACTCCAGAGAGTACCATGTGACCAATGATGTCCTCAATGCCATTGAAAACATCTTGCTCATGGCCATACTGGACAAAAAACCTACTGTAGCAGAACTTAAGTAGGCCTTAGAGAAACTGTCCTTAGGTAAAGCCCCATTAAAGAATGGCATCCAGCAGAAGTCATTTTGCATCGAAATAATTATAAGAATTTGATCAGTTTATTATGATCACATTACTGACACATCATTTTCATACAACTACTTTTTCTATGACAATAAAAATTGGTTTTATTTTTTTTCCCATACACGACTGAACTAATAATTGAATACAAGTGGAGATATCCTAGCAAAATGCTGTACATTTGTTGGGAATTAAAATCTCTTAGCATGGGTATGTAAGATTTGAAATTTTTCCCACTTATTATTAATTGCAACAATACAATGAGGTACGATTAATTAGGAACACTTACTAAACTTACACTATCAATTTCAATTCAATCAATTTGATCCCGTAGTTTCCATCCAATCCGCGTGGTCGCAGTTGATAGGAGACTGTGGGTGCTGCTCGAAAATTGCCTGTGCAGATGAAGTCAATTATTTCTTTCCACCATTTTCGGTCCCGCATGGCATTTTTTCTGGCATGTGCCGAGGTGATGCCATAATTCGCCAGGTCTTTTTCCACTTGTTGGATCCAGGTTTTCTTAGGTGCATTTCTTGAGACCTTCCAGGTTTCCAGTCTGGTGCGCCACAGAGCTCGATACGGTAGACGCCTCTCTTCCATTCGGCAGACATGGCCAAACCAGTGAAGCCTAGCATGTCTAATCAGTGATTCCACCGTCGGTTGGTGACAGCATCGGGCCCAGATTTCCACGCTTGGGATTCTGTCCAGAAGGTTTACTCCCAGTATTCGTCTGAGGCAGCGCATTTGAAATACCTCCAGCTTCTTGAGGTCCGCGTCTAGGAGGACCCACGTCTCTGCTCCATATAGGAGTACATGTATTGGGAGAATGAGAGTGCGGTATAAATGTATTGGGAGAATGAGAGTGCGGTATAGACGCACTTTGGTCACCACCGAGAGGGCCTTTTCTCTCCATATGCACTAAGCTAGTGACCCGAACGCAGACGTTGCCAGTCCCAGATGATGCGAGATGTTGGTGGAGGCTGCTATTGATCTGCTTCGGATTATGGACCCCAGGTATTTAAATTCCTCCACTTGCTGAAGATAGACTCCGTTAAGGCAGATGGTCACTGGGGTGTTGTCCGATGTCATGACAACTGTTTTGGTGGTGTTGATCTTTAACCCAAATCTGGCGGATTCATCGGCGATTTCTTGCAGAATTTCTGTTGCTTCGGCTTCAGCCCCAGTGAAAAATGCACTATCGTCCGTGAACATTAGATCTGTGGCATGTTCATCAAACCATGTCCCAAAAGTAATCCCTCTACGTCCCAGGAATACCTTGCGCATGACACAATTGACCACGATGTTAAAGAGGCTAGGTGAGAGCACGCATCCCTGACGGATGCCCGTTTTCACTGAGAAATCCTTTGTGTTTGCCCCTTGGATTCAAACTTGACTGGTTGACCCGTCATAGGTGTTGGTAAGTAGCCGAATGTATTTTGGCGGGTATCCTTCCACTTCCAGGGCTTTCCACAAGGCCGGGCGATGGACGCTGTCGAACGCTGCGGAGAAATCAACGAATTGTGCGTTTTCCACGCCGAATTCTTTCCTCGAGGATTTTGATGGAGCGTGAAGATCTGGTCGCAGCAGCTTCTTCCAGGTCGAAAACCGGCCTTTTCCTCTCGTGCTGCTTCCTCCCGCTGTTTGAGTACCCTTCTATGGATGATCTTCATAAATACTTTGCCAAGTATGGAGAGCAGGCTGATGCCCGATAGTTCTTACAGTCCGTTTTGTCACCTTTTTTGAAGATTGGTACGATGATGGCTTTCTTCCATTCTGTTGGTACCGCTTCCAATCGCCATATCAATCTCAGCAGGGCGTGTAATCTTTCGACGATGATCTCTCCGCCGTATTTCAAGGATTCTGGTGTCACTTCATCGATGCCCGGTGCCTTGTTGTTCTTCAGGTCTAAGATGGCAGTTTGTATTTCCTTCATAGATGGTTCGGACTCATAGATTAGCGCAGATAACTCGTCCATGGCGTCCACCGATTCCATTGGTCCAGGTGGGGCGTCGTGGTTGAGGAGGGTGCAGAAGAAGTCCTGCCAGCGATCCAAATGTCCTGTGTTGGAGCTGATGAATTTTCCGGTCTTGTCTTTGATGTTGTTCTCAAACGGCCGAGATTTCCCGGCTAGTTGTCGAATGGTTGAGTAAAGGATTCGGAATACGTTCTGGTTGGCTGCCACTTCCATATCTTTTGCGAGATCTTCCCAATACATGGCTATATCCTCCTTCAAATGAACTCTTGACCAGTTTGTTGAGGCGTCTATATTCCGGTTGGTTATTTAACTTGCATTTCTTCCGTTTATCGATGAGAAACAAGGTCTCTTCGGATATCCAGGGTTGAACGTGCCGCTTCGTTGATGGACACACCTCTTTGGTACTGTCTGTAATTGCCTTCGCAGGCTCGTTTGCAAGACGATCAACTCCCTCCTGTGATTCATCTGCCTCCAATGTAGTAAGGGCTTCAAAACGATTCTCTAAGGCGATCTGGTATTTTTCCCGGACTGCTGGGTCTCTTAAGAGTGCTACATTCGGTTTTTGCTCCTGTTTGTTATTGGTTGCTGGATGCTTCAATCTTAGTTGAATCTTGATTCTGACCAGGTGGTGGTCGGACCCACAATCCGCTCCATGCATGGCTTGAACATCTTGGAGTGAGGTTTGGAATCGCCGGGAAATCACTACATAGTCAATGCACGCCCTGTCCCGTCCATTGGCAGATCTCCAGGTTAATTGGTGACAAGGCAGGTGGCAGAATAGAGAATTTCCTATCCTGAGACCATTGAGTGAGGCGAATGAAATGAATCGTGTTCCTTTGTCGTTGATCGAGCCCACACCAAAAGGGCCAAGAACATCCAGCCACGCATGACTGTCATGCCCGGTGTGGGCATTTAGGTCGCCCAGAAGAATATTAATGTTAGAACGAGGCAGAGAGTCCCAGACCATCTGAAGGTTGTCATAGAATTTGTCTTTGGCCGTTTCTGGACTGACTTCGTTCGGTGCATAAACTACGACCAAGATTCGTATTGATGATACCATGAAGAGTGAGGACCGCCATTCGACTAGAGATGGGATGGAATCCAGTGACGTATTTGTTAAAGCTGCTGTCCACCATGAATCCGACACCCTCGATGTGTTTCGTGCCCCCGGAGTAATAGAGCTGGTATTTCGCATGGTTTGCCGGAGAAATAACCGTCGTGTTGCCCGACCCGGTCATCCTTAACTCTGTGAGTGCGGCAACAGAGATGTTATAGTTACCGATTTCTTTGGCCACTTGTTCCCAATGTCCAACTGCGTGACCTGTACGGATATTACACTTTGCTATTAATGATGAGACCATAATTAGAGCTGTTAAATACAACACGCCAAATCAGATGGCTTTGCTTGATGGGAACACAAATTTTCCAAGGTGAAACTAACATTATATTTTGATGTTAATATTTTATAGCAGTGTTTACAATAGCCACTGCTTTGATCCTGCAGAACATCCGCTGAAGTCAAGACTTTATTAGGAAGAGGCCATTTAAGGGGGGGGGGCCAAGGTACGTGTTTGCTCGGACTTTCTTATATAAAGGACACTGTGCCATTCCTTTTTTTTAACTTTAAATAATTCGTGTCAGCTATAATGTAACATCTCGTATTTCAAAATGAGCACAATTCCTGTCTTATAAGACAGGCTAAATGTGGCGTTTTATAGAAGGTGTGCATCCTTTGGAAAAATGCAAATGTTTAATGAAAATGACATAAAAGAGAAGAATAATTCTTATAATAGGGAAAAGCGTAATTGGACATTTCAGAAGACATGAACAGGTAGAGGACGAGAAAGGACACCTGGATCCATTTCTGGAATTGGATTCAAATTATTTAGAGAAACAAAAAATTTTAATTGACTGATTGATGATTTGAAGTAGGATTTATACTTCTGTACCTCTTCATTTCAATGATAATGCTATTTATGAAAGAAAATTGTTGTTAATCTCAATACAAGTGTGTGACATTGTTTTGTGGACAGGACTAGTAAATGTTTGGCATGACTGGTAAATTTCTTAGTAAACTAGTCCTTCTGGCTACAAAGAAATTTGTGTTAAATTCAAGCCCTGTAGTTTGCTTGCACTTGAGCAGAAAGTTAAATGTTGAATTTTTTTTTTTTTGCTTTACAGACCCGTAATTTTAGCATGGGGAAGACATCATTCAAAATGTCCACCTTATCCTACCTTTTGCATAGGTTTACCTGTCTGTGTGTGTGCACTTCAGACCAGTCTGCCTTTGATCTGAGGCCACAAAGTCTAAAATCTGGACACAAAATCAGATAATGAGCATGGGCAAATTTTGGGTGGAAAACAAACGGGTCCAAGAGGGGGCCCTGAGTGGCCAAGTGGTCTAAAGCGCTTTCCGTTATGGATCACTGCCATCTCACCTCTGTATGTGTGGGTTCGATTAGATTCGGCTAATGTAGTTATGTGAGAAAGCTTGCCAGTAGCTTCTCGTGGGTCGGTGGTTCTTTCCAGGTGTTTCCTGGGTTCTTCCTCCACCAATAATACTGGCCGCCATGTATAGCCTATTTGTGCTGAAAAATGGCGTTAAACCCTAAAACAACAACAACAGGTCCAAAATATTTGTTTTTTCTCTCTGTATTTTGTAGTGCAACTAAAATGTCCAGATTATTTGGTATCTTTGTAGAGCTAAATCTGTCTACATTTCTATAATACCACCAACTTTAGTGTATCATACATGACCTTGATGCTACAGATCTTGGAAGTAGGCCTCATGCCCCGTAAACTCATCGCTAGGGGTTAATGTGTTAACAAGAAATTTGGGGGGAAAAATTGTCACAGAATGGTTAAATTTGTAATTTATGAAACTATGTGCAGTGTTGATGCACAAATGATTATTAAATACATAAGGAATATTCAGATTTTGTCGTTACATGAAAATTGACTGTTTAACACATAGTTTCGCATGAACTGTGAGTAGGAAACACATTTTGGAGACTATTTCTGAATACACCCTGATACATCAACTTCCAAGCAATATTCCATTAGACAAAGGGCTGGTTGTGCTAAAGAAAATGTTTTTCATTGATTAGTTTGCTTGCGCATGAGCAGAAGGTGAAAATTTTGAATTTTTTTTGCTCAACAAACCCATAATTTTCATACGGAGAAGATTCTTTATTCAAAATATCCACCTTATCCTACTCTTTGCACAGGTTCACCTGTCTGTGTGCGCTTCAGACTGGTCTGCTGATGGGTGAGGAAAAAAGATGGGTCCAAAAACTTGGGTTTTTCTGTCTGTATTTTGTAGTGCAGTGTAAATTTGGTATTATTGTAGAGCTAAATCTGTCTACCTTTCTGTAAAACTACCCACTTTAGCGTATCATGCATGACCTTGACTCTATAGACCTTGGAAGTAGGCTACTACCTCATGCCCCATAAACTCGTTGCCAGGGGTTAATGTGTTAAGATCTGACTTTTAGGTCTGCATGATACCACAGTGCTAGATATCACATTGTAGCGAAATGACTGAACAGTTATTAAAGATACATTAAAACTCCAAATCACACATGCACATATACAAACATGCATCTTGTGGAACCAAAACCATGTATTTTTAACTCTTGGCAGCACCACTCATTCAGATATCATATTTTTGGAACCATACAATGAAATATACATGGTATAAATGTAGGCAAAAACCAATATCATGTGCAAACACAAGCATATGCTTATTTTTTATAAATCAGTATACTTAATATTTAAGTATAATTCTGGAAAACAAGGGTCAATTAATAGTATTGTAACAATATTATGACAACATATAATAATACATTGTAATAAAGAGAACTAGGCCTGAATATGTTTCGTACATGTTTTACTCCAGTTTGGATGAATGTCACACACTTCAGTGTGACTTAAATCAATATGTTATTTGCAGTATTTTACACTTTGCTGCTGTTTTTGTTACAAAGTAAAACTGTCAACATCGAATTCTAAGGTTTATTTTGCTGGACTATGATTGCTATGCTGATAGCTTATTGCTTCTGAATTGCTTTAAAAAATTAATAACTCTTGGTGTCTCATCTGACAAATAATCATGCTTCACATTTTATATGTGGAGTACAATCCAATTTTAGAGAAATGTTGCTGCTATTTACAAACTTGCCAATAATCTTTAATGCAGTTAGCTTTTAACATTTTCATTCAATGCAGTGATGTGTAATAATTCTTTGTTTTCATCAAGATGCATTGAGCATCACAAAGATTTACCGATAACTTAAGACCAATTTGGTGACACCAGCAATTAAGTACTATGTGTAAGTTATTGTTATACCTGGACTCTCCTTTTCATTGCCGCTATTAAAACTGCCCCAAGGATAATTTTGGAATCACTTCATTCAGGACTGTTTATCATTTATGTATGCTACATATTTTTGGCATATACTAAAGTTGTGTTTTTTCTGAATATTTAAAAAAATCATGTTTTAAGCATGACATGTCCTAATATCCTGATGTACAAGAATTCCAGGCCTCTCACAAGCATCATTGACTTTCCTATCAATGCTTGTTTAGAATAGTTTATGATGCAGACTGTTTAATTATGATATAATTATTACAGTATTATTTGAATATTGAGAAAATTTAAGATGTGCATATGTATTCATGCTCATATTTCAGGTCATCTTCTCTTGGACCAAGGAGGGCCTCTACTACTGGTTCAAGGTTATTAAAGTCAGGTTCACCAAGCAGAAGACACTCAAGGTCACCTATAAGAAAACAGTAAAGACACACACACACACACATATAATAATAATAATAATGAGGACTTTGTATAGCGCCTAATCTTACGAAGCTCTAAGCGCTTTACACCATCAATAATGATATGACTACACTACAGAACAACAAATGACAAAAACAATGAAATTGGAAAACATAAAAACATGCTGAAAACATATAAGATACAAAACATGATTAGGTCGCTAAGTTTGTCCCTGCAGTCGAAACAGGTGAGTCTTGAGAGCACTCTTAAAAGGGACCACTGTGTCTTTGTGTCTAATTTCAATGGGCAATTCGTTCCACGTTGCCAGGCCCTGGTGTGCAAACGAACGTTGTCCATATGACTTTGTTTTCACCTTGGGAACAATGAGTATACGATTATCAGAAGAAGAGCGTAAGGATCTAGCTGGTGTATACACATGGGTGAGGCTGGATAGGTATATTGGACTGGAGTCTGTCATTGAAACATAGCACAGAGAACAAATTTTGTGTTTGATTCTGTATCGAATTGATAGCCAATGTAGGGTACAGAGCAGTGGTGAGGTGTGCTCTGATCGAGATACTCTAAAGATGATCCGTGCAGCTGTGTTTTGAACTTTTTGAAGTTTCTGGAGTAAATATTGTGACGAACCAGACAGAATTGAGTTACAATAGTCCAGTCTTGAAAGTACTAATGAACACACAAGTGTTTTACTGGCATCAACTGAAAGATATTTACGAATGGAACTGATGTGTCTCAATTCAAGATATGCAGCCTTGCATATATTCATGACATGTTGGTTCAATGTGAGAGTACTGTCTAGAGTAATGCCTAGGTTCCTTACTGACTGAGAATTTAATGTTGGTGTTGCTGATATTTATTGTCTGAGGTAAAGGATGTGAATGAGAAAGTCTTTGTGTTGTGATCAGAATAGCCTCAGTTTTATCATCATTCATCTGCAGCTTGTTACATGTCATCTATGATTTCACTTCAGAAATGCACTTCTCCACTCCATGGATGGTAGCATCAACATCAGTTGGGTGGCTAGACTTGTATATTTGGGTGTCATCAGCATACAATTGGTGCGATACTGGGTGATGATCTATGACACTTGAGAGTGGGTGTTAAATCCGCACACTTACGTTCATCACCTGCAAAATGTAACCAAGTTTCTGTCAGGAAGAAGACGTCTATATTCTGGTCGTTGATAAAATTAACAATATCTGTGCACTTTTCCGGTGATCCTACTGATTGAGCGTTGAATAATGCAATACGTAGTGGTATCCCTGGGACAGTTGACACAATGGTTGATGATTTTAGAGGAATTTGAACCAGGTTATTAAAATTAACTGCAGAATGTTTAAGTTGTTTATCCGTTACGGGCGAAAGGGAGATAACTGGAATTCTTCCTGTTCTACACCAGCCAGCTTTGAAAGAACGTTTCTTTTTTAGCTTCTGTTTACATTTAAGAAATGATGAATGTATTCCCAGTTCACAATGTAGTATCTAGAACCAAGGTGTGGTCATTTAATCCAATTAATGAGAGTCTGTCATATTGTAAGCGGTCACGTGATGGCAGTTTATTAAAAAACAAATGACGTCTTAACATTGGGACAAAACAGCTGAGAAAAATTCTAATTGTTCTCGTTTCTAAAACAAGGAGATGAATTAACACATACGAACAGAACAGCCAATGCATGATGAAACACAATAATGTAGACGATGATAGAGAACAAGCACAAATATCATAAATATAGCACAAAATCAGAAGAGCCTATCTCGAGCAGTTAAGCGATGGCGGCCATCTTTCTGGAAGTCCAAATATATATATAGTGTGTGTGTGTGAGATACTTAACCTGTTATTGTAATGGTGAACAACAAAACCAGTGTAAAATACACTAGTATTATTGAGTGGAATATGTCAAAAAATAAGGAGAACTTACAATTCTTCAAATTCTTTAAATTCCATAATGCTTGACATTTTAAATTCATTTATATGATGAATTCATGAATTCAACTATAGGTCATATGCCAGATTACAAATAATTTAAAATAATCCAGTTCACAATATCATAAGATGCTGATTCCAAGCATCTTACAAATAAGTACAGTAAGTTAAGTCCACATTTTGACTGACAGTATTATTCACAAAACATTTGCAGTTATATGTTGAAAATATGCCATAAAAAAGTACATAAGTGTAGATTGGTTTGCTTGCATATTGAAATCTACCTGCTGCTTCTCTTTCTCTGGCTAAGTATGGTGATATTGAATATTTGATGTTTTTCAAAGGTATAGGACATGTATTTAATTATGTGATTTAGAAGAGTTGTAATGTATATGATATGTTTAAAATAAAATTTGCCGGATTTTCTTGCAACTTTGCATGTAATTTTATTCCTCATGTTTGTGGTTTATTTTAACTTTTAAGCCATAGTATCACCACAGGTCACTGATTTCATCCATGCTTAGGTCTTCTTAGATTAGCTACCTCATCATGATATAGCCTATAATATGTTTAGAATGTAGTTAAAACCAACAAAAAATTTATAAAAATATTATTTTACCAAAATTATTATGAGGCTTGTTTTACCAAATTGGTTTGTCCTCAACTCTTACAATCAAGAGGTTAGTTGATTTTGGAATTAAAATAAAATCCAAACTTTTAAACATCAGATGATTCAAATACTTGACATTGACTAATCAGGGGTTACAGTTTTTCAGATGCATGCAGTTAGTCAAAACATCCATATGTTTTGGACAAGCAGTACTTGAGTTTTCAAAGTTATACTGTACATAAAGCTTAGAGTGCAGGAAGCGATCAAATCACTTAATCATATTTGTTAATAATGGAGACTGGTACATGGGAATTGCTGCTGTCCAAATCAAGATAATATTAAATATGAGAAAATGTTTTCTTTGTTAGGTCTCCTTTAGGTGGTCTTGTTGATATGGATTATAAGGAAGGGTTTCCAAGCCAATCCCATCCAGACAGGTGAGTTGCCACTGATTACCAGATGACTCTGAAGTTTCAAATTTTTTTATATATATGCCTGACATTCATTTGTTAGTGAATTCCTGTATCTCTTTCATACATTCATTTGTTAGTGAATTCCTGTATCTCTTTCAGGTCTTTATATAATTTTCAGCATTTTTCTGGCACTTTTGTATTCTAAATAACATGATTTATCCTTAGTAAACTAGCAATTTCCTAAATCCTTTTGAATCAGTGGATAGTACAATAAAAATTGTTTTGAAGAAGCCAAAGCTGCATGACTGTGCAAATGCAATCCAATGATAAACTCACATCTTGAACAAAAGTAAAGTAAATAATAATCTTACCATCATGATGATATACTTTGCATCATTTTAAGTGGTGAAATTTCACTTATATTTGAATTTATTAATGATAATATTAGTTTAAATAACAACATTTGTCATAGACTTAAACAAATATCTCATAGCTGATTACTTTGCTATTCTGAACAGGCCAATCAGAGATGATCCAGGGTATATCAAATCTACTGGAAGGGACAGATTGTCACCCTTTTATTTACACGATATAAGGAACTTTAATTGTGATGATGGTTTGGGGAGATCAGGATACAGCAAAAAGAGGGACTCTTTATCACCAGGACGGAGATCTGGTTCTCCAGGCTTTTTTAAGAAAAACTTGCTGTACAGTGAATCCAGATGTGCTGAACAGGTTACTTCTAAGTCACTATTTCCAGTTTTGCAACACAAAGAAATACCATCTGTAAAAATTGTGGATAGTAGGAAAATAAAGAATTCACTTGATCAGCGGTTTAGAACAGCTGAACAAGAGAAGCGAGGGATTTTTGAATTTGAGGAAAACATAACAATAGGAATTCATCGAGGCCCACAACACCTTGCTTTGGAGAGTTCTCCTTTAGAAGTGATCAGAGATTTTGATCCAGAAAATTTCATCATGCTACGGAGAGTTGATGAAGGGAAAAAGCCTGTATTTGATCGTGATGAGATCAAAATATTCCAGCATGATGATAATCTTGAGGAGGAAGCCTATACAGAAAAGAGAACAATTACAGTGACACCAACAGAAAAACACAGGCATGGCTATTACCAGATTACTGTACCATCTTCAGAGGACAATGGGCGAGATAGAGAAGACAGGAGAAAAGTACTTTCCTCCCGTGATCGGTCCCCCAGAAATGATAGGTCACACCATTTTCCAGATAGGTAAAATAAAATATGTTTGTAGCCACAAAACATTAAAGCTAGGTTTAGTTAAGCATTTACAAAGCTGCCAACCCTCATGATTTCGGCATGAATTTCACGACTTTCAGTTATTCACGCCACATGCACACACAAAAATTCACACAATTCTCAATTATTTTAAATCTTGAATAAAATAACTGATTTCCTATTAAGCACTAGTCCTGATATCGGCAGTTGCCAAAACTAACCTGTGCTGCTGGTGACGATATTAGTGAAACTATAGCTGATTGCTACAGTTGGCCAGTTAGCAAGCATTTTAGCGTATTTATGTATAAGAGTAGTTTTAGAAATGCTTTTGAGAGAAACTGGAGCCTAACTGGAATGTTCCTCTGCTTATGCGCTGCCAACACTGATTTGAATTACCATTTTGGCATTGCATCTTCAAAATGTCTTCACCACCAAGGGAGAAAAATAAATTGAAAAAAGATGAAGTTTAGTTTGAAATATTCCATAAATTGGCCATGAATTTGGCCCTCAAACACCGATATACATCATGGTTTTTGCATGCAGTGTGCCACATTTTAATATTGGGCATGGTGGCAGAGATGACATGAGGAAGCACATTGGTAGCAAAATGAGGTAGGGAAAATTAGAAACTCTGCAGATTTCAGCTCTGGAATATTTTAAGCTATCAACAGTAGACCTGCAAGCTACCAATGCTGAAGCATTGTTTGTGAGTTCTCTTGTTGAACACCATCTACCTTTATCAGCTGGAGACCATGCTTAACATTTGTTCTGACAAATATTTCTAAACTCTTAGATTACTTAATCAAATTTTTTTGAAATTCACCAATTTTTATCCTATTTTCACTAATTGCAAGCCTGGAGGGTTGGTAGCTATGCATTTATGTTGGGCAAGTGATGAATGTTGCCTATACAGATATGTTATTTTGAAATTATTTTTATTTCAGTAATGTGATTTACAGAACTTTAAGAAACATGGGATTTCTTAAATTGCTTAAGCCAGATTTGACTATATATTTTGCATCACTTATACAAAAATTCTCATATATTGTACAAATTAGTCTTTATTATTATGATCATCATAGGTGATTTTCAGGTGAAAAATACTGGAAAATACAGAAGAAAACATCAACCTATTATGTGCAGCCTGATATATTATCTTAGCACAATCCATGACTAAGGATTGAAATTGGCATTGCAAAAGTGTACAGAAACATTGCCAATAAATTGTACAAGCCCCCAATATTTTAAATAATTTGTACATAAGTTATTGTCCTTTGCCATTTTATGCAAAGTGGGGAACATGGTATTCATGTTTAGGTCTGTCCATCAATTCATCCAGCAAACTTTAGTATTTTACACCCTGAATTTTTGGAGTCATTGGCATACATGCCAATCAATATGCATTTGGCATAATCATTACGCTTTATTTCACTAAATTACATGTTACACGTAAACATATATGGATTATGTTTTTCAGTATTTCGACCTTTTTTTTAAAAAAAAATGGTAATTATTTGTTTTCTCGTTTTTATTAGCATTCCATTAATTCCACAGACCTTATTTTAGAAAGACGTCTTCTACGTAACTACGATATAAGGGTACACTTGTCTATGGACTTTCATGCACTCTTCTGACAGTATCATGTTCTATTTATAGCAAACCTGTTCTACTTTCAAACTTTCGACCTCGTATAGCATCTGTATGGCTTAGTGAGGAGATAACAGACTTGTTTTCTAATTGTAATCTATAAATGCAGATTCTTTGTTCTAATTCATATTTACTGCTGAACCAGTCTAAAGGTATTTGGTGCTAAAAAGTATATTTTTTTTAGTTGATGTATATATGAGAGCAAAATTATCTCCTTTAAAAAATTTCACAGATGGGTTTAGAAAGGAGAAACAAACTAAACAAAAAATAATAATCCTCTAAATATGAAGACATCGTATGACATCTATTTCAGGCCATGTGGAAAAAATTTAATATTTGGTGCTAAACGTCTTAAGAT
This sequence comes from Unio pictorum, assembly GCA_030141615.1. Taxonomy (NCBI): domain Eukaryota; kingdom Metazoa; phylum Mollusca; class Bivalvia; order Unionida; family Unionidae; genus Unio; species Unio pictorum. The sequence goes on from JARLTB010000308.1 coordinate 759,964, forward strand.
GGGTTCTAGTCAATGTGTGTGTAAAGATAAAATTGCTTCCTATGAAAACTTGAAACATTAAGGAATGTTAAAAGACAACTAAATCATTGTCTATTGAAATTTTAGCATGTTATAGGTGGATTACACTTTTTCCTCGTCAGGGGTTGGCATGTATGCATTGAAGATCAAGAGATGAAATTTGGCATACTTACTCATCATCATTAAAAGGTTTATCATATTCCATGTGAGTGGTCCTGTTTTCATGGCCATTGTCAACGCTAAATGTTTTAAGTTTTCCTTCACAGTTATGTGTCTCCATAATCCTATACTGCCTTCTGAAATCCAGAGAAATCTGGGGTTTGGGTTTGAGAAAAACTGATCATCATTAGGAATGTATGTGTATGTTTTAACATTAAACATCTCTGCTTTAGATATGAGGAGCCAAGATTTGAAAGAAAAGGAACAAGTCATGAAGGAGAACCACAAGTCAGGTAAGATTCCTCGGAGTTTATACATGGTATTATTGCTACAATTGAGGAAAGAATTTCAGTATAAGTGATCAGTCTTTTCTGAGTGCTCTGCCAACAGTTTGAACTTCACATACTGTCTCTGACTTATGATTGCATGATGTCAACAAATTTCTTTCTAGAAGAGTGCCATTAAAGCAAGAATATGTAGTCAGTCAGTATGTGCAGTTTTTAAGTAAAGCTGAAATCACAATGTGACATGCATAAATGAACAAGCATGCAAAAATGAAAAGAAGGTAAGTTTGCAAGTGAGTGTAATTGCAACCTTAAACATTCATCAATATTAAGAAAGCTCATTTGGATTCGACTTCTAAATCAACAACCATAATCACAGAACTGCCAACCCAATACTTATTTACGGTAAAGCTTACTGAAATGACTATTAATTGTGGATTTATGGAACAATATCAAAAACATTAAAAACATGATTATTGCAAAGAAATCCAGATTTGTCTGGGTTTGGTATAGATCAGAGCTTTAAACTTATTGGGATTAGTCAAGGAACCAGACTGATTTTTGTCATACACTTTAATAACCTATCATGAATTAAAGGGCTTGAACATAATCTGGAATTGTTGAACAGGAAACAAAATTGTTTAAGACATAAGAAACAATCATCCTTTTCATCACAGAAGTATTTCTTAAAAAAAAAAATTCAGATCCTTGGCCATGGAACAAAGCAGGAAGGGTAATGATTTGATAAATTATAGTTATTAGCTCACCTGACTATGATCAGTCTTTGGAGTATTAGAATATATCATGGTTTCAGTGACTTTAATAATAATCCTTATATACTAATAGATGATGATACAGTGGGACCCCGCTATAACACGGTAGTTGGGAGCCATAGAATCCGACCGTGTTATGAACCGAACCGTGTTATAAGCAACCATGTACACATTTTTGGATTTAATGGGAGGGGTTTACATAAAGACGGGTGCGAAAATGCATGGCACAATTACCATTTTTAATCAATATATATTAAATGAGAAAAACATTTGCTGTGGTAACAGAAATTGCAGATATAATATATTACTTTATTCAGAGAACCATGCATTGGTACATACACATGTCTAATTTATATATACATGTATAATCTATTGCATGAAAAGAGTATCAACACCGTGTACTCACCAGCGAATCTTGTTACATACATTGAATCCATAATACAAATATTTCCATAGAAAATATCCACACACAGATGTAAAATATTCAATAATTTTGTCACAGATCATTATGTGACTGAATTCAATGAAAAGAAAATAACACAAATTACGTAACGGGTGTACGTAATGAATGATGAAATAGTACATGTCCGTAGATTAAATAATGGAAGCTAAAGTGTATTCTTATAATAATAACTACATGTACATCTCAGGATCTTTCTGTCTCTGAATTCAGTCATTGTAAATTTCAGCACATTTTCCCACCCAAGCTGCTAGTCAAAGTCCTTTGAACTTGCCGCCCAGCTATTGCGTCATGTTCTTTTGATGTACTCTAATGAATACAGCAGGCAGAACTGGCTGTATTTTAACCACTGAATTATGTCACTGTAAATATCAGCACAGCTAAAATGATAAAGTAATCAACACTAGCTTTGTCTCCCAGCTATTTGCATGCGTACGGAGGACTCCTGCATGGAGTGATTTATGTGTCCCAGATCAAATATTTGCATTCAAATATGGGTAATTAAGCGTTTCCGAGACCTCTGTGTCATATACATTTTATGCCATTACATTTCTCAAAAAACTCTGATTTTTAGCTGCTTTCTGCTAATGTCACGTTTGCTCTTGGCAAAGTCAATTATAGTTCTCAGTTGCACAATTTGAATTTACTAGTCAACAGATTGCATAAAACAACACCGCCATGCCATGCACACATGTTGGCGGCTTTTGTTTCTTTAATGCTGTATAAATCGTTTCCCCCTGATTTGAATAAGTTTAGCTTGGCAGTTCACTTTGATGATAAACAATGTATTTAAATTAATTGATTTATACATTCTGGTGAGAATCTTTTATCAACCCCCGCATTGGCTGTTGCATAGCTGCCAACTGTCCCGTTTTTTCCGTATTTGTCCCGTATTTTGGACCTGAATACAAGTATACTTTTTTTTGGCAAAAAATACGTTTTTTAATTTAAAAAAATAATAAAAAACAATAAAATTTCTTTGGAATTGTCAGTTTAGAACGGTTCTATTTTGACATAATATATTTTATCACATGTATATACAAATAGTTCTAACGATACGATTGGTTCATTTGAAATCGAGGCTACCAGGCCTGTCATTATCTGCCATATTGGAATTTGGAATAGTTACCGCTGTTGCTGTATCTCGTTTTCGTAATATTTAGCTTCTAATCATGATAAATTGGAAGGCAGAATATTCAAAATTTTCGCCAGAAAAAGATAGAAGGAGATTACTGGAAAGGATGTTTGTGCAGTCTTGTATAGATTTGTGAAACCATATAGTAAGGGAGAAAACTTGACGTTTTGCAAATTGTGTAACGTGATTTCGCTATTAGGCATGAAGGCGACTATGAAATGCAGGAGCACGAAAAAGATAATAAACATCAGCTTCCTGCTTCATCAGACACAGCTCAGCCTGAATTTATGCCAGAGAGAACCTTAATGTACATTGATTGAAATTTTGATTTTTAAATTTCTTTTAGAAATAAAGCTTTCTTTTTTTAGTTACTAGTGTTGCTGGAAGTTTATTTTGCACACGTTTTCCAGACATTAAAATTACAAAGGATAACTCTTATACTTGAATGAAAACATTTCAATAAGAAAATTTCAGAACTGAGATAATCCGTGAAAGTTGGTACATTGGAGTCAATGATTGAAAAAGAAACGAGGTGTGGAAAGGGCTCTTATAAATAGCTTGTTTGAGTGTGTTGCACTCTTGTACCTTTTGAATAGGCACCCAGATGGAACATGGTGCAACTCCAGAAGGTACAAATGTGCAACATGTGCATCTTTGACACTAAATAATTATGTAAGGCACTGTCCAACTTTACTGATGGTTGTATATGTTGTAAATAGATACATATGCATTGAAATTTAAAAATCAGTATTTGTTCCTGAAAATCACGATGGTTTCATTGCTCAGGGATCAGTAATAATAATATTGACACTTATGAGCTGTCATTTTTCAACAATAAACAAAGATGAAAGTTCTCAGTAGGCCCAGCAATTGGTTCATATTTCCGATGTTTATTCTGGCACAAAACTAGAAGAAATTTGTTAATTTTTGAAATTTTAGGAGCCTTACAACGATTATTTTATATTCAATTTTGTGTGTGATTTCCTCCCCAAAATGATAATACATTTTCTACACTGTATTTTTCTCACTTTTTAGACAAGTATGAGAATGATAATTAAACTCTTGACGTATTTTATTTTTCATACTTAAAAGATTTTTTTTTTTTTAGTCTTTGAAAAAAATAGCTGTAATAAATTACCTGAAATTTTGGGAGCCATGCCATGACCGTGTTATATCCAAATTCATGTTATAACAGGGTGTGTTATAGCGGGGTCCCACTGTGCTTCTGATGGACTGAGCTTGTTATCACTCTGGAGGCCACATGTCTGATCTAATTAGAGAATATATGCTTACATTATTAAGGTAATGGATGGAAAATCTCAAGACTTAATGCTGGGTTTCTTATATGCTCCTTGAGGTATCCAGGTTGGACCATATTATCATTACCACCATGCCTCAGTTTAGGATTATGCACAGCTTGTTCATAAAGGTTATAAAGTATGTCAAGTACACAGCTATGGGTATTTTCAGTGATGATTGGTATAGGCAGTATACTTGAATAACTGAGACAAATGACAAATTTATAGACATCTTTCTTGGAAGGAACTCATCATTAAGTCGGTTGGGGGGTGTTGCAGTCAAGTCTTATGCAAGAATGACAATCTCAGCTGGAAAGATCTGTCTACTTACAAGAGGATGAACTTGGATTGTGGGTCTAAAATGTGAAAACCCAATACAGAATCGGAGGCTAAGGCAGCTGCTGTTGTACATAAACTGAACATACCCCCAACCCAACCCATTCAACATCACTGTCTGCTGCAAGAGCAAATTATGATTAATGAAATTCCAGAGATCTCGTCTTAAAATTATGTTTTTCCATTGAATACATTACCCAATCACATCAGTGTTTCCCTTTATGCACAATTGTGCGTCAGAGATGCACGTTCTAAAAAATTGATGCACGCATTTTATTGACATGTGTATTTCTGATGCAAAGGTTATACGTGCTTCGATGTGTTCAATCTCCAATGCAGTCCGAGATCGAGTGTAGGCTTTGTTATGACAGAGTAGCTTCCCCATATCTCGCGAGTGTATACCTGTCTGGTTCTAGTGTAGGCTTTATTATGATGGAATAGCTTCCCTCGCAGTTGTGCGATTTGCATCAAGTTTAACAGCATGTCTTGCAAGTAAAGGAGCATTGATACTTTTCTAAGTAGAAAAAGACCTCCAGAAGAAAACCATGCGAGCCAAGAATCATCAGCAAAGAAGGTGAAGGATGATGAACATACAAAAGTAACTGTATCGTGTAATTTCAATGATAAATGGAAGAAAGAATTCCCTGGATGGAATATAATTCATCTGCTGGAATGGTATGCTTGACTTGTGTTCAGGCAAGCGCAAAGACTTCCAAAGTGACTGGGTCAAAAAACTATCAAAACTCCATCTTTGTTTGCCTTGAAGAATCTGGATAACATATTGCAAAAAGGATTATTTCGCAACAACAAAATTTGTAAGCTTGTCGAGAAAAGGCATTTGCATTTATTCATAAAGAGTTATTTATTATGCCTTTATTGAAACACATATTGATACTCTTCTCAAAAATTATTCCCCCACCCCTTTTTGTTTTTAAATAAAAAAAAAAGAGAAAAAGAAATATAACTTTTTGAAAACATGCTTTGTGTGAAAATCCTGAAATCACTGCTTCATTGTAAAATCTCATGTGATTCTCAATTAGACTGTATCCATGCAATTGATAGGAATTTGACAAGATTGTCCTATGATATGATACTGCAATTTTCTTATGATTATGATACTTGTGGTTCATAACATGATTAGAAGTATGTGTTTTGTTATGTAATTTGTCTGCAAAATGAATGCCATTGTTCTTTGTGATTCAGTTCTGTTATACCAATAATGTCTTGGCATGTTAACTTGATTTTAAAGAAAATGCACAATTATTTAATTCTTTGTATAAATTCATGAATGAAGCTTGCCAAAATGAGCACAGTATTGAGAACACTTATAAGAAATGTCAAGGTCTATCATTTATAAAGTATTAGTTTGACATGTCAGTGCTCACTTGAAATGATATTTGCTCAGTGATTGGTAAATCCAACATTTTGTCACTCAGAAAAGTGTTGCTAAGCATAAATTTACCTATCATAGTTGAAATAAGCTAGAAATCAAACATCTTACTGCAAACAGAATAATATTCATTAAAATACATTACATTTTTGTTAGCTATACTGTCATACTTAATTGTTATTCAAAGTTTTTGCATGATCAAGTTGTAAGTATGGGTATAAATCATTAAATGTGATGTTCTGTTCAAGCTGTGATCGCCAAAACACGAATGAACTAAACGCCTGACATCAAAATGATCTCATAAGTCAGTCATTATAGTATCACAGACAAGTCTAGATTTTATTTGAAGTCTTTATTTATATACATTTGCACATGTAAGGATACAGATAAAGTTGGACAAAAGAACTTACCATACAGAGAAGAACAATTGTTATATAACTTGTGAAACAAATTAATATGGTATTAAAGGTTTGTTATTGACAAATAGAAATTATGGCCCTGAGTAGTCTAAAGCTCTCTCCATTACAGATGACTGCCATCTCACCTTGGTCTGCGTGGGTTCGAGAATAAGATTCAGCTAATGTAGTTATGTGAGAAAGCTTGCCAGTTTTTTCTCGTGGGTCATTGGTTCTTTCCAGGGGTTTTCCCGGGTTCTTCCTCCACCTATAATACTGGCTGCCATGTATGGACTATTGTGTGCTGAAAAATGGTGTTAAACCCTACAACAGCAATGGCAAATGGAAATTTATAAAAATTAGTTGGAATGATTTTCTCATCCATTTTACTCAGTTATTGCATCGGTGATATTTTGCATTTTAAATCAGCAATCTTGTTAGTTTATGGACCATTATTTTCTGTAAACCCTTTAGCCTCACATGTATACATAACATGGCATGTTAATCTGTCATTGGCAAGAAAAGGCACTCTTCAAAGAAAAAGATACTTTTTTTTTATCAGTCACATGATGTGTCACCTGAGGTATCCTATATAAACAAGCCACCTGCACGAGGTATCTTATAGTTGTAGCGGAGTAGTGAGTGCATTAATAGATGCATATTTAGGTGGTGTTGTAGCTAGCATAGGACGTAATACAGCTATACATGTTACTTGTCATAGTTTCTTTTTGTTTTTTTGTAATGGCTGCTGTAGAGGACAAATACTCTCATTTAGTTACCGAACGCGAATCCAACTTGTAATTTTTGGCTTTGTGCCTGAGGAAAATGCAACCTTTTAAGAAGCTGAGGCAAGTTCCTCAATAGAAAGAGTAGTTATGAAGCCACAGAAAAATAAAGAGAGGAAAAATTGAAATATGTTGTGGCTAAAGTTCAGAAAGTGGTAAAATGCAAGCCTGTTATAGTGACAAAAAAAGCAAAAAATGTAACTTACTTCTGTGAGGCATTTTCCATTTTCTTCTTGAATGGTACTGACTCTTAGTTACTTCTGTCTTGTAAGGTCTTTCACAATTTGAAATGCTGTTGTTGTAAGATTTAACGCCATTTTTCATACATGCTATACATGGCATACATGACATATGCTATACATGGCAGCCAGTATTAATGGTGGAGGGAAAAAAACGGAAAGAACCATCAACCTGCGAGAAGCTACTGGCAGGCTTTCTCACATACCTACATTCACCGAATCTGAGACTCGAACCCATGCAGACAGATGTGAGATGGCAATGATCCGTAATTTAGAGCACTTTAGACCACTTGGCCACTCAGAGCCCCTAATTTGGAATGCATTTTTGCTGTTATTCTTTATCAGACTGCTCTCTATTTCTGTCGCTTTTGTCCAATCCATTCTTCTTTTGCTTTCTTCAATTTTTTTCTTCTTCTGATATTCTTACTTATTTCTCAGTACTCCATTGCCCCTGTTGTGTGTCTGGTGTTTCTTAAGTCTCTTTGGGCATCACACAACTTCAGAATCTCTTCTGTAACCCAGGGTTTTGAGTGATGGAGGCCAGTGATATCCTTGGCAGCTGCTGTTGTCATAGCTCTGTTTTTCAACTTTGTCTGTCATCACTTTAACATCAACATCCATAACAAGGAGTGGAGCAAATTTTCCTGCAATTGTGACTTTGAATGACTTGCAGATGTTAGGGTCCTTTAGTTGTTAAAGGCTGAATTTGAGCCTGATGTTCTTTTTATTGTTCATTTTCTTTAGCCTCACTCGGAAGTTCATAATCACAAGGTTGTGATCACTCCCAATATCAGCACCTGGGAACATCCTTGTTTTTGCTCTATTGATGCCAGATCAGTAACGGTTTTGAACCAGTATGTAGTATATCTGTTTATGATTGGTTCCATTTTGTGCGTGCCATGCCCAGCATCGTGATGCTTTATGTTGGCCGTGGGTATTGGCATGTACCAAAATGTTGTACCTTGCAAACTCAAGCAGCTATCTCCGTCTTTCATTAGCAAGCTCATTGCAAGAAGGTCTACAATGATCTCTCAGTTTTATAGGGGATTTTACAGTTGCAACGGAGCTACTGATCTTAATGCCTAAAATTACCTCGTTTATCTCCACTGCGCATGCCCACAAAAAATTTCCAGTTCCGGGTAGTTTACTGTTCTACACTTGATTAGTGAAACAAAGTCAACAAAGGAAAACCAATGAATCAATTATAGATGTTATACTTATTTTGTTCATTTGGAGAATAATTATAGACACTAAATCAGATAATTAGATTTGGTGTCCATACTTACATTATATCAGATAATTAAATAAAATACGCTGTCCATATTTATATTATACCTGATAAATATAGATTCATTATCCATAATTTCAGATACATTTGTAGGAACATTTCACCTTGCTCTCTGATTTTAAATATTTATTGCACATTTTTGGCAGCATAACTTTAAAGAAAACAATCTCGACAATTTGCATTTTTCAAATGTTGATATATTCTTCTTTCTCAGTTTCGCGTTTACAGTTATGAAAGTTATAACACATGTTCGATAACTATAGATTATAACATGAATTCAATACAGCAGCTGATCTGTAATGCTAAATATTTTAAATCAGAAAAGTGATTTGTTTTTTTTTTTTAATTTTAAAAATGGAACACAGTATATTAATGTATTCAGATGAACTTGACAAAGCAATCATTACATTAACCATCATAACGATAAAGGAGTGTAATTAATGCTGATGGAATAATTATTCATATTTGGGTGTAAAAATTGTACAATTTTCAGATTAATGACATTTTAACTGGTTTCATTTTCTGTTAGAATTTTTGAAACATCAAGTATCGGATGGTACATGCAATAACTTTCAAATTTGCTGGGGTCTTTAGATAAGATTTCTGATTGTCACCAGCAAATTCATTTAGAACAGCCTTCTTAAAATTAGATTATTTCTGTTTAACTTTCCTTGCATTAAAGATGTAAGTTTTAAAAATACAATTATTTCATAGATTTCATCCTATTACTTTGGTTCATCTTTTAAATCAATAATAATCCATGTGACTGGATTTAAAATTGCAAACAGTATGATTTAATAAAAAAGAGACTGCTTGTAAGAAAAAGCCCTACATGTCGATAATAAATGGATACTCAAAAATATTCATCTTTGTTGTCTTTATCTATCAGTCACTTGTTCTATCTTAGCATCATATTATACTCGTTTTAAACCTGAAGTATGTTTATGTAATATACGTATGCGAACACATTCATTCGAGGATATACATACCCAAGCACCAGAAGAAATGAGACGGACACACATACAGACAGACCAGCATATAGGTGAGAACCACAAATATCTTATACATGCATAGTGTCTAACATAGATATTTCTCAAACTGTATACTCTAACATTTCCATCCATTCAAGGAAATAAAATTAAAATAATCATCAAGGAGACTCGTATGTGCTCTTGTCTGTTCAAGCACGGATGACATTTGTTCACTTTGAAAGAAACTTTGTTTATTTCATGAAAAATATAATTAACATTAATAGAAATGCAGCAGTCTAAATAAATAATAAAAGAACCTTAAGAAGTTAGAATGTTTTTCATTGTCGTTCAACCTCAATTTACTGCTGTGATTAAAGCTGTAAATAAACATATTTTCAATATTCTTCAAGCGAGATAAATTGCAAGAACCTTTTATACAGCGATACACTTTTGCGCAATCAAATAATACAAGCTAGTACATAATGTAGTAATGGAAAGATAATGAAGATCTAAATAAAATGGGCAGAGAACATTTATGTAAAAGCTGGCTGCAGCGCAAGTTAGTGAAAAAATTAAATGTAACAACAATTGATCAAATATTGATAGAATTTCTTTCTAAGATAGTAAGTTATCGATCCTGCTTGCAAAATGTGAGCAATTTGTCACATTTTTTTCATCTGCATCTGCCATCTTTAATTATTGAACTATCTGGAAGTGAGCTGCACAGATACGCCATCTGGTGAGATAGTAACAGTGAAAGGGGGTTTATAAGGGGTATAGAGCATCTTTACTAATTTTGGCTTTCCAGTCTCATTTTTACTGACCATGTTTAGAATACCCTGAAGTTTGTTGTAAAACTTCTATTTCTTCATCATCATGATCAAGTAGGTGGAGCATAGACTTGGATAATTGTGATGTTAAAGGGGGATGCTTTTAGATGAATGAAAATAATTCAGCTAGATATGTGGCAACATTCAAGCACAGATCCCGTAATGGCTTTGTTATCAGTGTATCTTGGGCAAACATTGTCTGGTGGAACCCATCCCTCTCCAGAGTTGCCGGAAGGGGATGTAGTACATTGTCCAGCTGCCTCAAGGTCTCCACTCCAGATTTTTTTTATAGGGTTTGCTCCCTTAGCCTTTGGCCAATTAAAGCCAACCTACAAGGCAGTAGGAGACTCGTGGATGGGTAGGTATCAATACCAAATGTTCAGTAGAGTATGGAGACCTGCCTATACTAGTCCCCCAAACGAGTCCACAAATTAAAATCTGTTGGAAAATGTAAATACTGTATTGCTATACGGAATAATTTTACTCATGATCCGTGGATTTTGCAAACAGTTTCAGGCTACAAAATAGGATTTGATTCCGTGCCTTTCCAGTCCTTTTTTTCTAAAACAAATTCCCTTTTTGAATGAGCAGAGAACCATTATATCCAATGAAATCACTGAACTTCTACACAAATGAGCTTTAGTTCCATCCACATGTGAGAGTAATCAATTTCTTTCAAATATTTTTATTGTTCCCAAACATAATGGCAAATTTCGACCAGTTATTAATCTCAAGCAGTTGAATAAATTTGTTCATTATGATCATTTTAACATGGGATACTTCATGTAACACATCATGTGACTGATATTAAAAAAGTTTACTTTTGTTTGACAAGTGTCTGTTCCTGCCAGTATCACTGTAACATGCTATATATATATATATATATATATATATATATATATATATATATATATATATATATATATATATATATATATATATATGCTCAACCTCTGGCTTTACTCCAGTAATGCATTCATCCTTACAAATGCTTGGATGAGGGGTTCATTATCTGATATTATGCCTCAAAAATGCATATTCAATAAGATGCTAAAGAAGAATTTTAATTAGGAACAATAAACTGCTGCATATTTTTTGTTTATGCTTAATGATTTTTTGGTAATATAAATAAATGTGATTATCTTTAGATTGGACCCCCGCCCAGATCCCCGATATGAGCCCTTATTTAGAGAACGACAGAAAGAAGAACAGAAAGAGCAAAAGAGGCTGGAGAAGCTTCAGCAAAATCCTAATGACCTACGTCATAACCTGATGAGACGTAAAGTAGAAACATCTGCCATGGTTGATGCAAGGTAAGGATGTATTTTATTACACTTCTACAACATGAAGGGGTGGGGGCCACTTCACAAAATGATATTTGATGGTCCTGTTGACAAGATTACAGGCCTTCTGAAAACATTATCTCCTGGTAAATTTTGTGACTGAAGCCTCCCCCTGCTCAAAAAAGTAATTAGAAGCATTATAATGTTAATGAATGATTAGAAGGAATCAATGCAAATGGGGAAGACCGCATACTGTGGCCAGCAGTGTGTCAATGACTATTATTGTTGGATTTGTGTAGTCAAGTCCTATATAACCAATATGGGTTGGTGTGCATGGAAAATCTCCACTGTGCAATCCACATGGACATCGCCAACTGTGATGGAAATTCTGGTATGAATCGTTTATACTGCATGCAGGCAAGAATGCCTATCTTAAACATTGAAGAGCAATACAGGTGTGTTACTGCATTTATTGATAATATAAGATAAAATACAAACAACTTTGCAATAATCCCTCATGTGGAATACTGTGTCAAGTTTTTGCTGGCAGTTGATAAAAAAATCTGTATTTCAAAAATATGATGTATTCCATTGCTTGCTATGAAGAATATCCAGTTAAACATGTATGAGACAGCTAATAGTGTGATCGTTTTCAGCAATCTGCAGTAACAATATATAGCAGTAATGAGCAAGAAAACTTGAAACTTTTTAAGTTTAGAAAATGTCCTGCAGTTAACCAGCCTCCCTTCTTGCAGGCTTTTATTTCTAAATTATTTGACTTATAACTAACTTATACTTGAATATATACAGTACATATCTTTAGTGATAAATATAGGTTTTATCATAGCATTCAGAATTTTAATATGGTGTTTTGGCAGGCTTTTAATGGAAGCTAAATTAGTAGAGCTAGTCTTAGTTAACGTGCAGTTTTTATCAGCTGATTGTGCGTAATAAGAGCATGTCAGTGTTTGTCATTTGTTTCGTTGGTGTTTTTTTTAAATCAGTTAATAGAGGTCAGAAGCTTGTGACTGATGGTAACAGACTTGTAAGAAGGCATACAATTTTAAAGATTTTAATTGCAGGAAGAGGATTGAAGCGAGGAGGAAAACAGAGAAAGAACTGATGTTCTCTGAAGACAGAGGACAGTCATCTGATAGGAAAAGACGGGACATTTCACGAGATAAAGAGCATCAATTAGATAGGAATAGGCCATTGGGTACATTGATTCTACTATTCTTTCTTAATAATAATAATAATAATGAGGACTTTGTATAGTGCCTAATCTTTAGAAGCTCTGAACGATTTACAACATATATAATGAAAACAAACACCATGAAATTAGAAGAAAAAAACATACTGAAAATATTTAAGATAGGAAACATTCTTAGGACTTGCAGTCGTAAAAGGTGATTTTTAAGAGCACTCTTGAAAGAGATCAGTGTCTTTATGTCCAATTTCACTGGGCAATTCGTTCCATGTTGCTGGGCTCTGGTATGCAAAAGAATGCCCTTATGACTTTGTTTTCATAGTTGGAATAATGAGTATATGATTGTCAGAAGAGGAGCACAAGTATCTTGCTGGTGTGTCCACATGGGTGAGGCCAGATAGGTATGTTGGACTGGATTCTGTCAGCGAAACGTAACACAGAACAAATTTTGTGTTTGATTCTGGATCGAATGGATAGCAGGTGTAGGATACAGAGCAGCGAGGAGGTATGCTCTGATTGTGGTATGAGCAGCTGTGTTTTGAACTTTTTGAAGTTTCTGGAGTAGATACAGAGACGAACCAGCCAGAATTTAGTTACAATAGTCCAGTCATTAAAGTACTAATGAACACACAATTGTTTTAGTGGCATCAAATGAAAGATATTTGTGAATGTAGATGATGTGTCTCAGCTCAAGATATGTTCATGACTTGTTGGTGCAGTGTGAGAGTACAGTCCAGAGTTACACCTGTTTTGTACTGGCTGTGTGAATTTAATGTTGGTGTTGCTGATATTTATTGTTGGAGGCAAAGGATGTGAATGAGAAAGTCTTTGTGTTTTGATCAGAATGACCTCAGTTTTATCATCATTCATCTGCAGCTTGTCACATGTCATCCATGATTTCACATCAGAAATGCACCTCTCTACTCCTTGGATGGTAGCATCAACTTTAGTTGGGTGGCTATATTTGTATATTTGGGTGTCATCAGTTTATGATTGGTGAGATGATGATGATCATTGACACTTGAGAGCAGCTGAGTGTACAGAATGAATAGAACAGGTCCGAGAACAGTCACCTGTGTAACACCACAACATATATCAACTGGGCTGGAGTGTAATCCAATAGGACTTGAACCACAATGTCACAACCCCACTACTGTATTTTAAATAACACTAATCCACTATGGTTTTACAAATATTACTGGGGCAGGCACGCCCACTTGAGGGCCGACCTTACAATGAGGTGAAAGTGGATGATTACACTCTGGAGGTAGTAGACTTCTTCTACTACCTGGGTGATATGTTGAGTGATGGAGGTGGATGTGAACTCGGTTCAACCATAAGGGTAAAGTCAGCATGGGGTAAGTTTCGTGAACTATTACCTGTACTAACATCAAGAGTTGTCCCCCTCACCACCAGGGGAAAGGTGTATAGCAGCTGTGTTAGGAGCGTTATGCTATATGGCAGTGAGTGTTGGGCACTCACCCAGTCCTCACTCGCCCGTCTACAACGCAATGACAGAGCCATGATCAGATGGATTTGTAATGTCAAGCCAGACCAGACCCAGCATATCAAGTCAGATACCCTACTGGAAAAGCTGCACCTACCAAAGATTGAGGATATCCTAAGGGCCAACCGGCTACACTGGTTCAGCAATGTAGAGAGAAGCAATGCTTGGATTAACAGGTGTAGATATGTGGAGGTGGAAAGCCAAAGAAATGCTGGCCGACCCAAGAAAACTTGGAAGCAAACAATCAATCAGGACTGCGAGACATGGAAGATGACTGAAATCGATCGTCAAAACCGTGATGCCTGGAGACAAGGCTTGCATACTGCCAGAAAACGTTGGACTCTGACCAAGGGAACTAAGACGAAAAATTGGATAGAGAGATAGAGAGATTACTGCAGAAGGTATACATTAAAATTTAAGGACTCGCGAGCCCCCAGTCAGCTATTCTGACTCTCTACATATAACAACTCAAGGTTGAATAAATAACAATTTTATCAAATATATGTATGCAGTAATTTCATGGACATAAATTTTCAGCTTAATATATCATTATACAATAATGGCCAGGTTGACCAAATGCCCTTTACTCTTTACTTCATCATATAGAAATTACTATTATGATGTAAGAGTCTCTGTTCAGTGAGTTTTCCTAAGTACTCATCAAATTTCTCTTCTTTCCTCCATCCTTCCTCTTTCTCCTTCTCTTGGTGTCATCACTTTGTACACCATGGAATATCTCAGCACCAACTCTCATGGGAGCTTCCTTTGAGAAGCTTGTTTACCCAGTTCACTTACCTTCTTTTTGCGAGCTAAGTCTCATAGTGGTTTTTAGCTAAAATTCCCTCCTCTACATAAGCTTCCTGCTTAAGTAGACATTACATCTCCCCCTAGAATTAGCAGCTCACTGATGGGTCTGTGCTCATTTCCGAATAAGAATGAAGCATTTTCCCACCTAAAGTATTAGCCCCTCCCAGCGGAAGATCTAACTTCTCTTGTCCCTAATTAGTCGACATACCTACTGTTTGATGTTCTTTCTGCCTGGGTCCAGGTTTCTTCACACCATCTTATCATGCTACAGGGCATCTGATCTGAATATGACCTTCAGTAATATCCCCACTTGCACTAGGTTTAAATACTTTTGAAGCCAATTTAGAGATCCAAAATTATGTAACTCCTATAAATCATCCTTCCCACATGCTCTGATTCTGTAAAATTCTGCCTTCGGTTCATTACACAATGTAAGGCTGTATTGTGAATGCCAAATACATGCTGGAGATGTTGAAGTTATATATCATGGTCTTTTGTGTCAAATGCTGCAGACAAATCAAGGATGGTGAGGACTGTAATCTTTTCGCTCTTCAGAGCAGAGAGAATGTCATTAACTACTTTCAGAAGAGTCATTTCAGTACCGTGGCAAGGGTGGTACATTGCTAAAAAGATTGTTTGAATTCAGATGAGATATAAGTTGGGTTGGAACATCTTTTTCCAAGATTTTCTATATGAATGGGAGATTAGAAACTGGGCAGTAGTAGTTCTTTAAATCATTATGGTGAAGTGTTGATTCCTTCAACGGAGTTTTTACAGTGGCAGTTTTGAAAAATGTTGGGAATTCCCCAGATGAGAGAGAGGTATTAATAACATGTTAATGAAGGTAATATTGGATCAAGCATTCAAGCAGCAGTGATGTTGGAATTGGATCAAGTTCACATGCCTTTGGTGCACTCTTCATCACGATTGTCCGTACTAAATCCATAGAGACAAGTTCAAATACTTTTAACAGTCGTCACTGAAATTATGTATGGTGACGATGAGTCAGTTGAAATTGTGTTTTCAAGCTCATCTCTAATGGTTTTTACCTTGTCACAGAAAAAATTTCAACAGATGTGGAAGGTCAACTGGAGAGAAGGTAGTTGGAAGTGGTGTACATTTGTTCCTTGACATTAGTTTGTTAGTTATCTCGAAGAGCTCTTTGCAGCTGGAACTCTCTGTGATGTTAGTACTGTAGTGGGATAATTTGTCTAAATGGACTATGTATGTGACGTTCCTCTTAGGAGCTTCATAGACTTGTTATGAATAGTGTGTCTGGCATAAAGCCAAAGTCTTACTACTTCACGGCGTTTTCTTTCAGCAGTGCAAAGCTGTTCCCTAACACTGCTATACCACAGAGAACACTTTTGAATTGATAATCTGCACTTGATGGCTGGGGCATGTTTTTCAAGCAATAAATGCAGGCAGTTTTCGAGTTGTTCTGCTGTAGGAGGTAATCAAGTTGTTAGGTTTGCTTGGATGTCATGCATTAATTTGGTTTTATTTATCATACAGAGGTTTCTCTTAGTACAAAAATAAAGATGGAGGGTTATATACTGATATGTCAAGATGGCATATAATGCAGAAGTGATCTGATGCAAGTTCATGTGATACAAGGGTGGACCGTAGAATATTATCATCAGATCTATGAAGAATTCAGACTAAAATGTGACTATTTTTATGGGTGGGTTAGTTAGCTGACTGTTTAAGATTGAAAACATGAATGGAATCTAGGAGTTTTGATGTGTATGGGTTTCCATGACAGTCAAAGTGAAAGTTGAAATCTCCCAAGAATAATCAGGTTGCCACCCATTGAATTTCTATACTCCAGGAGATTTAGAAACTGTTCCATAAAGAGAGGTTTAGTCAGCTTGTTTTTACTGCTAAGAGGAGGGCAGTAAAGGCAGAAAAAAATGGACTGACCTTTGTTCCACTGTGAGTGTTTTTTGGACTAGTTCAAACAATGTATGGCAGAAATTAAAGGTTGTGTTGTGTTTATGACATTTTATCATGGAATTCTTTGTGA
Source organism: Unio pictorum (assembly GCA_030141615.1). Taxonomy (NCBI): domain Eukaryota; kingdom Metazoa; phylum Mollusca; class Bivalvia; order Unionida; family Unionidae; genus Unio; species Unio pictorum. Next base: position 777,155 of record JARLTB010000308.1, read on the forward strand.
GGACAGCAATTCCACCTCCATGCGAGTGGGAGGGGTGACTTCATGGAGTAACCGGTGGGTGTTAGATCCGTGCACTTGGGCTCAATACCTGATGTTTTTAGCCATGTTTCTACCAGGAAGATGACATCAATATTCTTGTCTATTTCTGTGTGCTTTTCTGGTGATCCTACTGATTGGGTGTTGAACAATGCATTATACAGTGGTATCTCTGGGATAGTCGACACAAAGGTAGACAATTTATATGGTATTTGCACCAGCTTTGAAACAACATTTCTATTTTTTGCTTCTGTTTACATTTAAGTAATGATGAAAACTTGAGGATGATGGTCCAAAATGGAAATGGTGCAAATCTGAAAATCTATAATTCTCCAAAATGGATAGTTATAACAACATAGGGGTTTTCACTAAAATGTTTTTTGTTGGTCTAGATGAAACTGGTGCCAGTCTGACATTATGCCAGTATGTCCACCACTGCATTAGCTTTGAAAATATTTGTAACTCTGAAGAATATCAGAAATAGTTTGAGCACTCAGCAGACAAAAGTAAGAAATAGTCATATCTTGAATTTTTTAACATTCTTTATGGTCAGTAGCATATCAGTCCCTTTGAGGGACTTCTGGTATTCATACAGAGGAATTATTATTTTAGTCTTTGCAGATAATAAGGAAGGCAAATCTCGACATCATGAAGATACAGACCTTCCAGATTTTAAGAAAAGATCAGGTAAGGAAGAAACATCTAACTTACAGTTATCAGAGGCAAGTAATTTTACCCAAGTGTGTACATTTTTAATATTCTTTCAGAGGTAATGATTAGTAGATTTGGCATTACTATTCAAAGTCACAGGAGAAATAATGTAACTTTTTTGGCTAATTTGTATGGTTGACATTTTGAGTCTTTTTGCTATTCATTTGCCCATGTACAACAGTTGCTTCTAGAACAAGAAAGTATAACAAGGAGGATATCTTAGTTAAGAATGTTAGTTATGTTGAATCACATAATTGCACTCAAGTTCGATCCAACTGCAAACAGTATAGATCCAGTTCTGCCTATGCATAATGCACCATCAATCTTGGTCTATGTAGTTTGTTTGGTATGATCAGTAGTACTGGTACATTTTAAGTTTGTAAAGTATAGCCTGTGTTTGCAGTTGGATCCAACTTATGCATGATAATTTATGATACATATAATTTGTCAGATATGATAGTTACCAGTGTGTAGGATATACCAGTGTGTAGGATATATCAGTGTGTAGGATATACCAGTGTGCAGGATATACCAGAGTGTAGTATATACCAGTGTGTAGGATATACCAGTGTGTAGGATATACCAGTGTGCAGGATATACCAGAGTGTAGTATATACCAGTGTGTAGGATATACCAGTGTGCAGGATATACCAGTGTGCAGGATATACCAGAGTGTAGTATATACCAGTGTGTAGGATATACCAGTGTGCAGGATATACCAGAGTGTAGTATATACCAGTGTGTAGGATATACCAGTGTGCAGGATATACCAGTGTGCAGGATATACCAGAGTGTAGTATATACCAGTGTGTAGGATATACCAGTGTGCAGGATATACCAGTGTGTAGGATATATCAGTGTGTAGGATATACCAGTGTGTAGGAGTATGGAAATTCGATAGGTGGTAACCTAATTATTCTTGGAGATTTCAACTTGAACTTTGACTGTCCTGGAAAACCATATACGTCAAAACTCCAAGATTCCATTCATGTTTTCAATCTTAAACAGTCAGTTAACCAACCCACCCATAAACTTGGTCACATTTTAGACTGGTTTCTTTATAGACCTGATGATAATATTCTGCAATCCACCCTTGTATCCCACGAACTTGCATCAGATCACCTCTGCATTGCATGCCATCTCGACGTATCAGTCCCTAACCCTCCAACTCTATTTGCTACTAAGAGAAACCTCCATATGATAAATAAAACCAAATTCATGCATGACATCCAAGAAAACCTAACAACTTTCTTACATCCAACAGCGGAACAACTTGATAACTGCCTACGTTCATTGCTTGAAAAACATGCCCAAGCCACCAAATGCAGAGTATCAATAAAAAGGTGTTCTCCATGGTATAGCAGTGTTAGGGACCAGCTTCGCACTTCTAAAAGACATCACTGAAAAGCAGAGAGGCTTTGGCTTTCCACCAGACTCACTATTCATAAACAAATCCATGAAGCCGCTAAGAAGAACGTCACAAACATAGTCCATTTAGCCAAATTATCCCACTACAGTACTAAGATCATGGAGAGTTCCAGCTGCAAAGAGCTCTTCGAGATAACTAACAAACTAATGTCAAGGAACAAATGTACACCACTTCCAGCAACCTTCTCTCCAGTAGACCTTCCGGACCGATTTGCAAATTACTTCCATGACAAAGTACAAACCATTAGAGATTCGCTTGACAGCACAATTTTAACTGACTCGTCACCATACAGTTATGATGCAAAATTTCAGTGACAACCATTAGGAGCATTTGAACCTGTTTCTATTGATTTAGTATGGACAATCGTGATGAAAAGTGCACCAAAGTCTTGTGAACTTGATCCAATTCCGACATCTGCTTAGACCCAATATTGCCTTCACTAACTGATGTTATTAATATCTCTCTCTCATCATGGGAATTCCCATCATTTTTCAAAACTGCCATCGTAAAGCCACTGCTGAAGAAACCAACACTGGACCATAATGATTTAAAGAACTACCGCCCAGTTTCTAATCTCCCATTCATATAAAAAATCTTAGAAAAGGTTGTTCTAACCCAACTTGTATCTCATTTGAATTCAAACAGTATTTTTAGCAATGTACAGTCTGCATATCCTCCTTGCCACAGTACGGAAACTACTCTTCTGAAAGTATTTAATGAAATTCTCACTGATAGTGGCAACATTACAGTCCTCTCTCCTGGATTTATCTGCAGCATTTGACACAATAGACCATGATATATTACTTCACCGTCTCCAGCATGTATTTGGCATTCAGAATATAGCCTTACAGCGGTTCAAGTCATACTTAGTCAACAGGACACAAATCATATCTGCAAATGGAATACTTTCCAGCCCAGTTGACGTATGTTGTGGTGTTCCACAGGGATCTGTTATTGGACCTGTTCTCTTCATTCTATACACTCAGCCACTCTCAAGTGTCATAGATCATCACCCATTGTCGCACCAATTGTATGCTGATGGCACCCAAATATACAAGTCTAGCCACTCAACTGATGAATGATGATAAAACTGAGGCTATTCTGATCACAACACAAAGACTTTCTCATTCACATCCTTTACCTCAGACAATAAATATCAGCAACACCAACATTAAATTCTCACAGTCAGTATGAAACCTAGGCATTACTCTAGACAGTACTCTCACATTGCACCAATATGTCATTAACATATGTAAGGCTGCTTATCTTGAACTGAGATGCATCAGTTCCATTCGTAAATATGTTTCAGTTGATAACACTAAAACGTGTGTTCATTAGTACTTTCAAGACTGGACTGTTGTAACTCGATTCTGTCTGGTTCATCACAATATTTACTCGAAACTTCAAAAAGTTTGAAACACAGCTGCACGGATCATCTTTGGAGTACCTCGATCAGAGCACACCTCACCACTGCTCTGTACCCTACACTGGCTATCGATTCGATACGGAATCAAACATAAAATTTGTTCTCTGTGCTATGTTTCAATGACAGACTCCAGTCCAACATACCTATCCAGCCTCACCCATGTGTATACACCAGCTAGATACTTACGTTCTTCTTCTGACAATCATATACTCATTGTTCCCAAGGTGAAAACAAAGTCACATGGACAAAAATCTTTTGCATACCAGGGCCCGGCGACATGGAACGAATTGCCCATTGAAATCAGACACAAAGACACAGCGGTCCCTTTTAAGAGTGCTCTTAAAACTCACCTGTTTCGACTGCAGGGACAAACTTAAAGACCTAAAAATGTTTTGTATCTTATATGTTTTCAGCATGTTTTTATGTTTCCAATTTCATTGTTTTTCTGTAGTGTAGTCATATCATTATTGATGGTGTAAAGCGCTTAGAGCTTCGAAAGATTAGGCGCTATACAAAGTCCTCATTATTATTATTATTAGGATATACCAGAGTGTAGGATATACCAGTGTGTAGGATATACCAGAGAGTAGGATATACCAGTGTGTAGGATATTGCAGATTGTAGGATATACCATAGTGTAAGATATACCAGTGTGTAGGATATACCAGAGTCTAGGATATACCAGTGTGTAGGATATACCAGAGTGTAGGATGTACCAGTGTGTTGGATATACCAGAGTGTAGGATGTACCAAACAGAATTGATCCAGATCCATTGCAAGATGATATGCTTTGTGGTCTGCTTGAAATCAGAGATTGAGCATACAGCATGAAATCAAATATCTCTGCATTATATTATCAGGTTCTACAATGTTTGCATTTGATTGCATGTTATATGCAAAGAAATACTGTCATTTCTTAAAAGATATGCTCTCTCTCTCTCTTCCAGACAAATACCGTTATGAGGAGTGGAAGGACAAGCCAGAGATGATCCCTAAAGGTCCAAGCTATTATGAGGTAATGTCTGAGTTGTAGTTATCATATTAGAGACTTTTTGTGTGATTAAAATTATAAATAGTACATGCTTTGAAAATAATTCTGTCATCTGGAAAATCATTTAAAATCTTAACAAAATTGAGCATTGGAGAAGAAAAAAACCCAAAGAGCTTGAATCAAATAAATTAGATAGATAATGACATTTTTAACATAGCAGTAATGCACAGCAACAATGCAGTTAGATAGTTTATGTGTGTGCAAAAATTAAACAGCTTAGATTAAGGAGAATTGTTGTACATGGCATTGTAGCTTATTTTGTAAAGATGACATCACATGAAGATGGTCACAAGCAATTGTGATATAGCTGTGACCCATGACTTATCTCATGTACCAATGTGTGTGTTGTCATGAGTGAGTCAGCAAATGAGTCAGTGATCAGTTGGGGTGCATGATTCCCAATGCTTCTCATATTAAAATCAATTCCCTGGCAAACTAACAAAAGCTTCTGGCATTCCTACTCTAGTTCTTGAAATGGACAACACCTCGAGCAGTACAAGTTGTGAAGATGAAGAGCATTTGTTTTTCATGCAAATGAAAGACGTGGGATTTATTATAATTTAGATAAATTTTACCCTCGGAGTCTGGTTTATTTTGTACCACTTAATCTCACAATAAATCCCACAATTGACAAACAAGTGTTATCATTTAAACTCTAAATTAGACAGAGCTCACATCTTGGCGATGTAAGCGTGCAAATGCAGCCTCTAATGTTCCATGTGGTCATCGAACATCCTGGAGAAAATGAAAATATCTATGAAAATGAGGCACTCTTTGAGGTGCATTTCTGCCATGTATTTCTCAATAAGATGCTGACGAGCACATGGAACATTGTGAGCTCTGTCTCACTTAGGGTTGGTAACACTCCAGCTGTCTACTGCATAAATACAGGCCTGAAATCTATAAATAGATCTCAGTAATTCACACGTGGTAAACCATTTGTGAATACACCCTCATGGTTGTTGGCCTGAGTCTTTCTGTGACACCTGTGGTGCTTGTGGGCTTATGATAAACCTCACATACTGGTGGTCCAGGTCCCCCACTAATATGGTCAGGCTTTGAATTGACCTTTCAGCAGATATATCTTGATGACCAAACTGAATACTCTCAAGTGATCGAAAAATAACTTGCTTAAACTACTGCCATATTGCCTAGACCTACTTGTTTGAAAGTTTATGCTGGCTTATTTCAAGAGGCTGACTATTATGGGGATCGATAATAAATGGTGATTTACTATCAGGATCAGTTCATGTAGAGTGTTCATGGAATTGAACATTATCCTTCCTGGCCCAACCGGGTCATCTTTGTGGTATAATATATCGGTTGCAGTCACCTCAGAACTTGAAGATTGAGAGCTCAACTCCAAAGGGGTAGCATTTGGTACACCCAGTTTCTTCTAAATCTGTTTCATGGGGGCTGGATGACAAAGAATGTAGTCAAAGGGAAAAAGCATATTAAAATGCAACATGCACATGGATTTTGAACCCTCGTTACCTTGTACACAAGTATATTGAAATTGGGGATTAATATCACCTGATATACATCTTTGGACCATTTATCAGCTAATTTCTGTTTCCATTTCAGTCCAACCATGCGCACTAAGACATTGTCCCCTACTTCAAGTTTGGACTCTTGAACTTTTTATTGTACGTGGCCTTGATTTTTGCATGGCTATTGCTCAACTCCCTCGCCATGACCATGTAAGCAAATCAGAGGCGGTCTTTCAGTTTCTCCACGTACGCGCAAGTCTCTGCAGCAGCCTCGCCACTATCTGTTTTAGTGCTCAGATAGGCATCGACAGAAAGCTGGGGCTGCCACCCAACCATAAGAAAATAAGGCAAGAATCCAGTGGAATCATTCTTAGTAGCATTATATGCGTGGACAATTGGTGCAATGTATGATTTCTAATCTTGTCTTTGCTCTTTCTCCAATGTCCCTAGCATTTTTCAGAGCGTTCCATTGAAGTGCTTAGTGGCACCATTCCCCTTTGGGTGAAACTGGGGGCAGAGAGACTTACTTATGTTTGCTAATTTGCATAACTCCTTTATAACTTCACCCTTGAAATTACTTCCTTGATCACTGGAAAGCATTTCTGTGAAACTGTATTATCGAAAGAAGTGCTTATAAAGGGCTTTAGCAGTAATCTTTAGCCATCTTGATTGCAGAAAGGAACGTCCTGAGCATACCTAATGAAATGATCAGTTATTCTCAAATCCTCCCTTAGATCACTCAAGAGACAAAAGGTCTATGCAGAAAAGCTGAATGGGTGGGTGGTATGAATTAGGGTTAACATGGCCATTGCCCTAACCGGGGTCTTTCTGCATATGCATCGTTCGCAAGACTCCACATTGCAGTTCACTCCCTTCTCCAAACCCGGCCAATAAAACCTTTGCCTAGCTAACCATTGTGTCTTCTCCTTCTCATTTTTCTTGTAAACAAGATTGTATACCCCTATACCTGACCTAGGTAACAATTAGCTTTTTTTTAAAATTACTTAATATAAAAGTTCAGTCTAGAAAGTTTCAGATCTTATTTATAATTAGAAGGTCTCAACTAGATTTGGTGGGAGTTATATCTGTGGTGCAACATAATACCTTCCTGGGTCATTTGATAGCATCATTAGGATGCAACTATATAACTTCCACTTGATTTGCTAGACGGAAAATGTTCCCTTTTAAAGCCACTACTGGATATGAGTATGTTCTGCAATCAGGTTATCTAGATGCTGTCTCACATACCTTAGGGGACCAGAGATGGTCTCGCCACCTCCTACCTATTCTCTTAAAATTCTATGATCATTTAATGTATTTGAAGAAGAGAAATATATTTTCTAGTAGAATATGTTTCTTAGATAATCCTTAACTGATCATAATACACATACACCCTTTCAGCTTCCTATCATATAGAGAATATATATGCTCTTTACGCCACCTAAATGGTCAGATAATTTTTAGCTTATTAGCTAGAAGGTTTTAGCCATTGCATTGTAGTTGGGCTTGTGTGTTTCTAGTTTCTTGTCTTTTTGTACATTTAGCATGACAACAGAGATGACTTCTTCTCAAGGGGTAGAGGACGAGGGTTTAGAAGACCTTTCCGTGGAGGTTTCCGTGGAGGAATTAGGGGTCGTGGATTTTACCCAAGATTTAGTTCTTTTAGGCCAAGAGGGTCTTCAAGCATCTCTAGTTACAGGCGAGAAAGAGATAGACCATTTAAGCCAAGTTCAGGTAATTACATGCTTGTATACCTGATGCATGGAATCTGATAATCTATTTGGTTTCCAAACTAAGGAGTCAGTTGACAATCCCAAAATCTCAAAAGTAAAAATGAAACTCTTGAGAGCCAAAACTAAGTCAGTTCTTTTGGACAGTATTGTGCCCATAGCTGTGATTCCTTGTCATTGGGGAAATAAATGATGTATAATGAATAATGAGAAATACTTGTACAGTATTTTGTAAGAAAGATGCAATCTCACTTTTGGAAAAGTATTTCTCTTTTAACTATGTGTTACTGTGTGTATATTTGGTATATAAAACAGATAGAGGATTGTTTTCTACTTTATATTTTCAGCTTCTCTGCATATTCTTTTATCAACTGCTCATATCATTTTATATACAAAAAATATGCCCATACAGCTGTGGAGGTTATATATTATTCAGATATCAAGGATGTACATCACAGTTTCCACTTGTCTATTTTCTATCTAATTCGAGTGTTTCAGTCTTCTCCTTCTACTAAGAGCTGACATTATCTTTTTGTTGCTTTGGATTCTGATGGTCAGAAAATTCACTACCAGTAGGTCATTTCCAAGACTGAGACAGAAAAGAAAATATTCTATGTGCCATTTGAATGAAGTTCAGATGTATGTAGTGAGTGTTATATCAGTTACATTTTTTCTGAATGATCCATTAACTAAATGTTAGAGGTTTTCGATGTTTTACCAATTGAAATAAAGTAATGGACAATAAAACAGAATCTCACACTGAAAACTGGCTTTGTGAAAAGCCATATATTCATGTTTTGTCTACCTGATAATAATTTAAAGCGTAATATGAGTCAAAAGTTAAGATGTATAAATTGAGTGCTAAGTCAGTTCAGTTTTTTCTGAGTGATCCATTTATTAAAATATTTGAGATTTCAAATGTTTTGCCGATGGAAGCAAATTAATGGCCAATAAACACAATCCCATGTTGAAAACTGGCCTAGCAAGAAGCCCTCAGTTCGTGTTTTGTCTAACTGATTATAACTTGAAGCACAATGAAACAAATGCTGATATTCTGTCAGAAATGAATCCAGTGAAGTCATAAATTATTCCGAATTTTTAAACATCCCCCTAAATGTTGTAAATTGCCAATAAAACAGATCAGTTTGTCCAGTTGGTCCACTTACTTTGACAACTGGCTTCACGAACCACCTTCATGATATGTTCCAGTTTTGATCAGTTGACTAAAATTAGATGTCCAAACATACCAATGTATTTTTTTTTATCAAAAAGTTGTCCATTTATGTCATAATTGTTTTCTTCATCCTCTGCACCTAAGCCTGATCTGACATCTGTGAACAGTCAGCTCTGCCCATTTCATATATATCTTTCATTGGTGCAATATTATTGTTGAGCAGATGCCAGTCAGTGCCTCATGCATGTAAATTTTTTATGGACAGCATACTCTTTGTAAGAAACTTAGCTGGAGGTGAATCACAGGTAATTAAGATTGATGCTCCAGCCCGAATGTAACGTATGTGTGTATCTTTCTATGTGCGTCAAATAAATTTCTGCACTTCAAAAATAGGTCATATATAAATTCCAAGCATCAAAACATGATCGTATGCATATATATATATATATATATATATATATATATATATATATATATATATATATATATATATATATATATATATATATATATATATATATATATATATATATATATATATATATATATATATATATATATTCCATGCTCTTTTGTAAATTATTGCATCTTTTGTTTTGTTGATTGAGCATTGCCAAATCAAAATTTCATTCAGTATAACATGCATAGTATAGCATCAGTCAGGATTGTGAGGTGTCTTTAAAAATGACATGAAAAGATACACATATCTCAGCATGTATTGCATAGCATATTGTACAAGATACATAGAATTCTCTTGGTTAGTGTAAAACCATAATAGTTGAATCTTCATTATTCTTTTGCTTTCGAATAATAAGACATAACTGTCATTTTCTGATGGCAATGGCATAAGCAGCATCAGTAGTGTTACAGTCTGGTGTTAATGTTTGAAAGTCACATATTTTCTATATTTTGATTTAACGGGAACTTTGGTAAAAGATTTTGATATCCTATCTGTAAAGTTTGCGACAGGATATTCTTTTATTAGTCATTGAAAGGTTAAAAACATTATAGTTTCACATTTTATGTCATTTTTTAAAATTAGAAGCATTCACTCAGTTTGTTGATGTAATTGTACTGATTTGGATTTCAGAGGTATTAATTAAGACAGGTAAACTTAGTGCTAATCCACTGTTAAGTAAGTCTTCCAAATGACATTAAATTATTTCAGTGGAAAAAATGGCATGATTTTGACAGCAGTATCTAATGAATCATAAAGTGTAACTAATTAAAAGCCAAATTGTAATACAAAATTACCTGCTTATTCATAGGTCCATTTGGTGCACAGTGTAACAGTAGAATTGTCCAACCATGGGCCTAAAATATATCCTAGTTGGCAGTGTTGAGTGGAATATTGAAGCTGGCATCCATGCTTGATAAGATCTTCAAAACATATCACAAAAAATAGATGTGGATGACATTCTTGATCTTACATTTTGAACATAAATGGAAGTTACGAGTGCAAAGCCAGCTTTTCAGATTTAATGATCACAATTTAATTAGTTCTTCCTATAGAACCCAGAACATCATAGAACATTTGTGGTTCTGTGAAGACTGCACATGTCAGATAGTGAAAGCACTCGTCCTGAACAATATTTACACTTTCAAAGGTACAAACTATATACAGATAATATAAGGATATAAGGATAATTGTTGAAAGGTGTTTGGCATGTCTCCAATGCAGCATTCTAAACTGAATCTGGATGTCTCAATTGATGCAGCCACTGTGATATGAGCATACAGTTGGTTCTAGTCACAATTTGTGTGTGGGAAGGAGTGCATAAATACTTTGTGATCCACTCTTTCCTGGTAGAATTTGTTGTTACTTTCTTGTTATGCTTTTACTCCACTGTAAATACTTGGCCTTACCAATGTCAATCAGGCCATATTAGATATGATTCAGCATGGTGAGTTTGTTGCTGTGGCATCTGTAATCAAGGCTTGCCCATTGAAATTAGCTAATCATTCTGGTCAAACACCTGGTGTTTTGTTGATATTGTTGCTGTAGACAAAACATGGATGTCACTCCTGATCTTGCACATTTGCCAACCATGAGACTAAAATATAATCTTGTTCGCAGTTTTGAGTTTTATACCAGATCCAAAGCTCTGTTGTCATTTTGGGAGTGTGGGTCCCTTCCTTGATGCTGACCTGGCCTTATCACCATAGTGTATTTCTATCTGGAGTGTCATGATGTAATACATAAGTTGAATCAGAGGAATTCAAAGCTTTCTTTTCCTCTACTGGTCACATTTCAGAGTGTTTCATCAGGATAAGTTGTTCATTTAACTGCACATAAACCAGAAAAACTTATGAGATAGAGTATTGTCCTTCATCAGATGTCCAATGATCACTACTGAATTGCATGAAGGACTGCCATGAAAGTTCACACAATATATTCATCCCAGTTCAGGCATCAGATATGGTCACCAGAGCAGCCATCTTGAAAATCTTGTTATCGCTACTCATCCTGAATAGAGGGTCATATCAAAATGGAGTATTCACTGAAAGGCTTCCTAATAGTGTCACCAAGTAGCATTCTTGAAAATCTTATCATCACTACTGTTTCTGAATGGCATGGAGTTTTCACAATAGACTTTTATGATATATCACTGGTTCCACTCAGGCATTTGATATAGTAATCAGGACTGCACAGTTTTCAGAGCATCCACCTAACATGCAGATGGTTGCAGGTATAACTTGAGTCCTTTTAGACACTTATAAAAATAGTACTTTCAGCTGCCTCGTCTGGCACTCAGCATTAAGAGGTTAATGTTAGGACTGGTCGGCCTAGTGTTAGGATAATGTGACTAGGAGGGACATCATGCTACATGTCTGCGGCATGATGCCCCAGTGCTAGACATCAGAATACACTGCCACATGACATACATCATAGTGATAAAACCGAAAAATCTCAGGTGGGATATGATGCCACATGTCTGCGACATGATGTCGCAGTGCTAGATATTGTTATAAAATGCCGCACTGCAGACATCATAATGATATGACTAAAAAACTTTATGTCAGATTTCCAAATCACTGACACACACGGACAATATATATCTTCCATATTTTTCCATGCAGCCTTGACCTAAGTCATTGGGCCTTCACAAAGACACGCAATAATGAGAGTGGCATTACTGGAGGACAATTTTCAAAATCATTGAAAGTTATATTTTGGTTCAAGATATACAGTTGGACATTAATTCATTGTTGAAAGTATACATTGTTACTACAGAATGCCACAGCTTCACAAACATTAGTTATTAAAAGATATTTATCACCAGGTATTTTAGTTCTTACCAATGATAGTGTTACACTCACTATGACAGGATGTACATGAAAGGAAATTATTGAAGATTGGGTTCTAGTTTTTTAGATGCTTCCATAAATTTCTTTATACTCTTACTTTCATCAGTAACATATTTATAATATTCTTATTTTGTCTTATAATTTGGATACTTAATGTAACTCTCCATTTTCTCCATTACAGTTTTTCATATTGCAAAATTTATCCTTTAGATGCCAGGTCTCACTATCTCAGGCATAATACATTAAGGGTTCCAGGTTTTGTTTAACAAGTTTTAATTTTCAAAGACTATTTCATGCCAGGTATCTTAGGCAGTTTTTGACATCAGCTATATTGATAAATGGATCGGTTTGCAAATTAAGGGCTTTTTTGTCATCAAACTGTTTAGAGGCTATGTTGTGTTTCATTGTGGTGAACATTAATAGATAGTCATTGATATTGGTTAAAAATATTCCATATTATGTAGAAAACTAGAATTTATTAGTTCATAACATCAAAAATTAGCTATTTTTGTATTCATCTACGGTACCCAAGTGTTCAATGGCAGTATTTGTAAACAGTTTTTAAAATAGTCATGCTATTTATTCTTTGAGATTAGTTGTGGGTTTTTTAAGACTGTTTGTAAAGGTGTCAAGATGGACCCAGGTACTCTGATACCTGCCTGTTTATAACTAGCAGGGTAATACAAATTTGAAATAAGGTATCTGTTTAGTCCATGTAATAAAAAACACAACAAAGAACAAAACAAAAAAAAACATTTCCAAGTTCAGATCAAAGATAATATCTGGAAATGTCAGGAGTGAGAGAGACACAGAATAACAAGTACAGTTTGAGGCTTGTGTCGTGTTACATGGATCAGTCATAGACCTCCATCTACTGGTCTTGTATTTTCTACACATGCAACCATTTTGCTATGTTCATCTAACAGTTTATTTATTTTCTCTTTACTTTAACTGTACATACACATTTCCAAGAAAACTGACAGGTTTTGTGCATTTGAAACAATGCGCCACAGATATGTGTTAGTTTAATACACACTTAAGCAGCAGACCAGTCTATATTGAAAAAAAATTTGGTGCCAAATATTGTGAAACTGTCTTTATCAATGTGACTCGCGGATTTTATAGGACTAAAAAATGTTACATGATAGGGATTTTGTAAAACTGAAGAATGTGTTGCATCCTGAAAAGGACAAATCAATAGTGCTTTACAAATTTTGAACAGAAATTTGACAGATGCAATATAGCATTCATGTTATATGAAATTAACAATAAATTATTAATATTTATTACCAGGAAAATACTATAATTAAAATCATACAGGTCATGTGCATGCATTTACACATCTTAAATATAAATTGTTGCTGTAAAGCTTAATCATATTTTTATTTAACCAAAGTCTGTTCAGTCCTGATTATTGAATGCTTGAGACCTTCACTGTCTTCAAGAAACTTGAAATGAAAATTATTGACAGCTATTGACTTTTACAATAGCATCCATGTACTTAACTGGTTCAATAAAAAAGCATGTAAAGTTTCATTGTCACAATATATGGTAGTACATATTTGTCTGTCAACAAGCATAATGTTGATTGTGACATCACAGCATGCAACATTTAATCTAAATTGTACTGATCACACATTTTGATAAATATCCAGATACTTTATCATTGATTTTGCCGGATGTTCTTCAGGCATTTAAATACTGAACATTTAAAAGGAATAAAGTTGTATGAGGATCCAAATAAAGTGAATAATTAACATTTCAAAGTCTATAGAATTAGATTTATAAAATGGACACCCATTACCAAAATAATCGGTGATGAACGCCTACTTGACTTGTATGACTTCTCCTTTACGTAGCTGTAGGCCATAACAAACAAAAAATGTTGCATGAGTAAGTATTCATTGGAATTTTCAGGGTTAATTAGAGATCTGGGTTGCAATCATATGTAAATCCTGGAGTAGGTAGACCTATTTATGCCATACTGATGCTGTAATTTGATATTGCCTATAAAATTACTCCAAGTAAGAAAAACTCTCCAAAGTCCCAAGCAGATAACCATGTTCTGAACTTTCAAGTTCACGTTTTCTTGGAAAAATTTGTATTTTTTGCCTTGGAAATATGGCAAGTGTTGATATTAGTAGTCGAAGGATATGCTACAGGGAAATCAGCTTGTGAAATAACAGATAAATGATAACTTCTGATTGGTAAGTGCATGATTTGTCATTTCTAACTGCATGTACATCTTTGATTCTGCTGGGGCACAATGGGGATGTTTAACAGTTAAAAGGAAACAGGTTTTACTTAACACATTTCTGGTTGTTTCTATGTTCTCAGTAGTTGTTGTGAGAGCTATGATTTTGTTCCATGGATGTGCATAGCCATTATGTCTATTTTCTGTTTATAAACAACACTCCCCCGATAACTCATACCCTGATTACTTACGAACTGGCTTATAATGTGGGGTCAGGTGTGGATCCCATTTTTTAAACCTGAAAATACAAAAGAAAGTATCCCTAATTGTTGAACTTGAAGAAAAGCTTGATAAAAATTGGTAACAGAAGCTTTGATATATTGCTCATTATATTGTTAAAAACGGTAAAAAGGACCTAAACATTTTAATCAACATTAAGAAAAATCAGTATTAAAAATAGGTCATACAATTTGTTACATTTTCTTTCCAAACAACATTCCTAGTAACCCGCAATTAATGATCTGTAAGGAAATTTTGATCAACAAAAATGTCCTTATGCCGAGTGGAGACAGTACTTTAATAAATTAATACAAATTAAATAAATATTTTATCTATTGAGATTAGTGTTCTAATTTTATCTTTTAGTTCCCTTGTAGTGTAATCATCATAAATGCAATGTGTCCTCTTGTAATTAAATGTAAAACGCATCAATCTACTGTACCAGCTATGTCCGCGAGCTTTTGTATGAGAACTTAATTAAGTGATGACTGTGTTTTATAACTGACTTGCAGAAGTATTTGTTATATTGTTGCAACGAATTAAAGCTGGCCTTCTTTGTGTTATAACGTTTATTATGCTACATCAGTATTGTACTAATAAAACAATAAAAAAATTGAGTTTCAATATAGACGATTGTCTCATGAAATAAGTGTCGCCTGTTTTTGAGAAAAAGGAATTTTGTTTAGTGGTGCATCAACCATTAGTCTTGTTCCCTGCTGTGGGGACTCCTGATGTGGCAGGTTGCTATTAAATACCACTACGGGAACCAGACTTGTTAAAAAAAACAAAAAGCAGTGACATAATTCACAGATTTGTCGTGTACACATGATGGTTGTTGAAACAAGTTGAAAAAGATCTTTCCCATGTTGGACATTTTGAAAATAAATGTCATTTAAACAGAATAATGAACAACTTCATTTTAAAAAAAGTGCATCATTAAGAATTATTATTGACATGCTTGTAAAATGAGGTTTCCATCATTAAACAGCCCAGTTCCCTAGACTGACACACATACTCACATGGTTTTCTCGATGTCAAAGCAACCTTTTTTAAATTTTGAAGGTCCCTGGTAACTCACACCTCACTTAATAATAATGCGGTCTTTGTTTGTTTACCCTGTTGTACAAGAGTTATTGAGGGAAAGGTGTACATAGATATTTTCTCATGCTTGAGGTTTTAATGCATTTAGGATTTGTAGTAAATTTTTACATTACATTTTCTCCCCTGCTGGTGCCATTACAGCTTTTTTATTTTGTTTCTTGCCAAGAACTATTTTGGTAAATTTCTCAAAGTGTTGGCGTTTTTTTAAATTGGAAAACAACTCCATTGAGTAAAGCAGAAGACATCAATGGTTGCATCCCTTAATAACATAGTTCTTACCGTGTGGATGCCATGACCAAGACAAACTGACAAAGATACGAAAAGTAAGGTTAGCCAAAAGTCTAAATTTCTCTGTCACATGGGTGAGAAATATTATTTCACTTGTGTAATAATATTGTTATTTAAAACAGTCATTAAAGTATATGTTAGTATAGACAAGAAGCAGACTATGGCCTGCATGTTATATCCAAACTTGGGTAAAAATGGTACCATATACATGTACCAGGTAACCTGGTTATGGTTAATTGTATGTGATAAAATAAATGTCAGAATAATTGCTGCCAGGCTTGATGAAAAATAATTTGAAACAATTTATTGACTTGTTCTGCTACAGGTATTTTGTTTAAGTTTTGAAGAAAGAATTAAGAAAGCAAGCAAGAAATCAGTCTCTTTATTGGTGCTTCATTGCAATAAATTAAGATAAATAAGTCTATTATTTTTCTCAATATTAATTCAAACAATCATTATCAGTATTTATCAATACCAAAGTTTCAGATTTACAAAAATGTAGTTCTGCTTTCTGTCCTTCAGATTTTGTATTTGTTTTAAGTGAATTAATTAAGACTAATAGCTGAAATTTTAGATGGAACTGATAGATATATGGTGAATTAAAAACTTAAATTCTAAACAGTCTTTTCACCCAAACTGTGATGAAAGTACTTTACATATGCCATTAAATTTGTAAATTTTGTTTTGCTATTCTTGCCAAAAAAATAGTTGTATTCCTTATCTTACTAGTGTCAGATGTACACTTTACAGAATAAACATCTTCGACCAGATGCTGGCAGATCTGGGTCTAATAAGTGTTCTCCCTTTTTGTGATGAAATGGTAAGATAACACTAAATGAATGTGTACAATTCTTGTGATGAAATGGTAAGATAACACTAAATGAATGTACAATTCTTGTGATGAAATGGTAAGATAACACTAAATGAATGTGTACAATTCTTGTGATGAAATGGTAAGATACCACTAAATGAATGTGTACAATTCTTGTGATGAAATGGTAAGATAACACTAAATGAATGTGTACAATTCTTGTGATGAAATTGTAAGATAACACTAAATGAATGTGTACAATTCTTGTGATGAAATGGTAAGATAACACTAAATGAATGTGTACAATTCTTGTGATGAAATGGTAAGATAACACTAAATGAATGTGTACAATTCTTGTGATGAAATGGTAAGATAACACTAAATGAATGTGTACAATTCTTGTGATGAAATGGTAAGATAACACTAAATGAATGTGTACAATTCTTGTGATGAAATGGTAAGATAACACTAAATGAATGTGTACAATTTTTGTGATGAAATGGTAAGATAACACTAAATGAATGTGTACAATTCTTGTGATGAAATGGTAAGATAACACTAAATGAATGTGTACAATTCTTGAACTTTTTTTTCTTTTCTTCTTCAGGAACACGAGAGGCTACCTCTGAGGAATGGAAACATGACCTGTTTGACCAGACAGAGAAAGCTGAACCAGAAAAAGATAAAGATAAAGAGCCATCAAGCACAACCTAGACCTGCATAAATTTCCCAAGTTTAACTTCTATGACTTTTAACCTATTCTAGATGTGTTCCATTTGTTTTGATGACTTAATTGGTGGGTGGGTGACTTATGCAACATGGTATGGCAAGAAATCACCAGATATTAGAGTTATGAGAAATTCAATGTTTTTAATTTCATATCTACAAAATAATATAGCCATGAGTTTGTTAACTAGTGGCAGCAAATATACTTTTCTTTTGTCATCAAACACCAGAAGTTTGGACAATAAAAACGAAATCGGCTTTCTTTGCTGTGTTTGTCATAGACCATAGATGAGATGGATTGTTGTCTGTCTGTTAATATTTCTGTTATCATAGCTTCTCCTAAGTTGCTTGGAGGATTGACATGAAGCTTTATTCTAGAGTAAGAAGTCACTCCATTGTTTCAAACTGTTTTCATCAAGCTGGTTGGTCTTAAATAAAAACTGCGCAGACATTAAATATGGTCACTACAGCCATCTGGAAAATCTTGCTCCAGCTACTCCTATTGAACAGTGGTCATGTCATCATGGGGTTTTCATCAAAAGATTTCTTCTGATATCTAGTTGGTCCTGCATAAAAATGGTTCCATCTGAGTGTTCAATATGGACACCACAGTGTCCATCTTTAAAAATCATGTTTTTTTATATTGCTACTCCTTCTGAATGGATGGTCCTATAAAAAAACAAAAGGGTTTCACTAAAAGACTGTTTATGATGTCCAGTTTGTACTAGGTGAAAATGGTGCCAATCTGATATCCATGCCAGCCAGCTAGAAAATGTTGCTGTTTCTACACCTCCTGAATGGAATGTCATATTGACATTGGATTTGCTGATCAGATATCCAATATGGCTGCCACATTAGCCATTTTGATAATCTTATCACTATTCCTCCTAGATGGAACATTAAGCTTTCATGCACAAAAATACATTTATGTCTCAGTTGATACTAAATGAAAATGATGCACATCTAACAATCCAGTATGGCCACAATGTAAGCCATCTTACTGCTGCTCCTAAATGAAAGTTCATGTTAGGGTTTCATCAAAAGGCTAATTATCAAATATAGTTAGTTGTAATGAAAATGATGTTGATCTGACCTGATATATGGCTGCCACAATGACAATATTGGAAAATTTTATCACTAAAATTCTCTTGAATGGAAAGTGATATAAACAAGAGGTTGTTATAAATGTCTTCTAATGGTGTCAAGTTTGTCCTCTATGAAAAAAGGTACCTATCTTACATTCATTGTGGCTTCCATAATGGCTAATTTGAAAATTGTATTGCTTTGGAATATTAAAGCATCCGTCTCTTTAAGGAACACTTGTTTTTCTTTGTTCGACTAGTCATAGACTAGACTATCATCTACTGGACCATCATGCTTTTTGAGGATTGACATTGAAAATTTGCATACACATTCATCCCAAGGACGAGATTGTCTTAAATGGGATGGTGATATCCAATATGACCAATACAGCAGCCATTTGGAAAAATCTTTATATCGTTGTATGTTATGGGCTTTTCACCAAAAGACTTATAATGATGTTTTATTCATAGTAAATGGTACTGATCTGGCATCCAATGTGAACAGCATCTTGAAAATTTGTCTCTATATCTCCTAAATGCAAGTCATATCACCAAACAACTTGCTTTTAAATATATTTTGGCCTACTTGAAAATTTAGCTGATCTTGCAAACAATGTCTGCCTCAACAGCCATCTTGAAAATTTTATCACTGCTCTTCCTGAACAGATAGACATGAGGTATTCACAGAAGATTTCATATTGTGTATAGTTTGTCCAAAATAGTGTCACTATATCATCCAGTATGACCACCAGGCTTGAAAATCTTATTGCTTTTACTCCTGAATAGATGGTTGTACTTTTACCTAAAGAATTTTTATCATATCTAGTTTGCCTTAAAATGAAAATAGTGCAGGTGTTTCAGCCAGCATAGCTTCTGTCATGACCATCTTGAAAATCTTATCATTGCTCCTCCTATTCATATCAACATAGTGTTTTCATCATATACCTTTTTTTAAAATTCTAAATAATAAAAAAAAATCATGCTTATTTGGCGCTCAATATTGCCACCATGTTTGCCATTGTGAAAATCATTATTTTGCTCAAGAATGTCAAAAGTGATTCGGCAGTAAAAGGAAGAAAAAGTCTTTATTATAATTCCTTGACATTCTTTCATCCATTAGAGGACCTGTCCATGTTTTGATTGTTGTAAAAACTAAATTTTCTTGATAATTGTGAAATTAATAGTCAATGTACGAGGTGTGCAGTATATTTTAGTTTTGTAACAAAACTTATAGGGGAAAGATAAAAAAAATATGATCAACCTATGAGGAATGTATCCAAAACCTAATGCTGTGTATTTGATATTTGTTTATTCAAATTAGCATTGCAGACAAGCCTTTATTCAGCACTAGTGTTGCATAACAATTAATTGGTTTTTGTAAAATCACCTAGTTCTTATGCATGATGAACAGCAGAACAGTCAGAATTTATGGTTCCAATTAAAAAAAGCTTAATTTAAAATAATCAGCAAAGATAATTTGTTGTTGTTAATGCCATTTTGCAACACATGATAGTCTATATATGGTGACCAGCATATTTTGATGGAGGAAGAACCTGGTAAAACACTGGGAAGAACTACCAACCCAACGGAACCTACTGGCAAGTTTTCTTGCTTATGCACATTGGTCATGCCAGAGACTGGAACCCAGAGAACCAGAAGTGAGATGTCATTGATCTGTAAAGGCAAGCAACGTAGACCACTCAGCCACCTGAAGATAATATTTTTTAATACTCAATCAATTGCATTATTTACATTACAAGCATAAAATGCACTGCATTTGTTGTACTATAGTCTATCCTATCTTCTTTGCTTAAGATTTGGCATATTTTTCTCACTGCCTGATCATGCTTAAAAATGTCTCAGACAACTTAAAATCCACTATAATGAATATTTAAATCGGTCACATATATACAAGAACCAAAATTCCAAAAACAACCTATCTGCTATCATCTATGCATGTAATAATCTTTAAAATTGAGTTTTGAAAAATAGTTTATCTGTTAGCTATAATTTAGTTCTTCAGGTTTTCTATGAGATAACTTCCATGTTAAGGCATTACTGTATTGCCTTTTGATTGAAATCCTACAAGTAAAAGAGTTAGCAAGGTAGTTAATAATTCAGAGCATAATTATTCACAGACACAAAGTATTTTGTTGGTAACTTTCATTGCCTAATGGGCAAGACCATTTGAAATTTACATGCTATTTCCGTTTAAACCTTAAGTTTTGTAATTTTGAAACCTGTCTACAAAGCACATAAGAGACCACCAAAATATGGCTTTTATTTTTATGGACATTGATCTTTTAAATAGAGAAAAGTAATGTATGATTTTAAGCAATATGGGCCAAGAAGTTTTCCACTTTTTGAAGAAAGGTCTTGTAATAGATATCTTGCAAAACTGGTTTTTCTCATTCAAATACATTCCTCCATCATCTGCTACCTGACGAACCTAGCCAGTATAAAGGACAAAAATCATCTTTTTCCATTTATTTCAATAGACAGAGGGCAATAGCTTTTGCACATTACCTCCCCTTTGTACCAACAGTTGTTGCTAGGTTTTACCTTTGTTGCTGTACTTGATAACATTGTACAGTCTATCCTACAACAGTCCTAGCTTTTTTGTGTTCTAATTGAATCATTCAATGTTCCTTTTGGATTTATTGTGTGGATTAATCATTCTACTGCAATCTGTATACATTCTGCCAATTGGAGTGATTTTTTTTTCACCTTTAGTGATCATGTCAGCAAAATGTGATCTAAATGATATAGTGCATCTTCAGAGCTTGGAAGTCTACCATGACTCTTGGTTTTGCTTATACTATGTGTACGTCATTTATAACATGCAGCATGTCAGAGAAAGCCTAGACTACAGCATTAGTTAGGTTGTCTCACATACAAATTGTATGAAATGTGATATTAAAAGCAGTAGCCCACACAGTATGGAAGAGAAAGAAATATGGACTGTAATCAGATGTGACTCCATCATGTCCACATAATCAAATTCGTCAAACTCATTGAGTTCATTTTCCAACAGGACTTGGATTTTAGTAAGAGAGTTTTTGCAGCTCCTTGGCCAATTCATTGTGGCAGTGGATTTGATCCTGCTTGGCCATTGTTTTTTGTGCCCCTTACAAATAACAATTCAAGCACAGTGGCATGCTTTTCAAATCCCCTTGATCAAACAGTCATCACACCTGAGATTCAATCAGTGGAGCAACCCAGGTAAGCTGACCATTTAAATTCCACTGGAGAAACCCCAAGCAGAAATAATAGTATGTACTGATGCTAGTGCGTACAGTTGGGGTGCCCACCTATTGCCAGATTTCACTACCATCAGTAGCTTGTGGGAGCCAGGCTAATCAACTCTACACATCAGCATCATGGAAATGAAGTATGTAATCAATGCCTTTCACTAGAGAGATTGACTCTAAGGCAAAATGGTCTTGATTACGTCTTGCATCTGATCTCAAACAGGGAGGCACCAAATCCCCTAACCTCTCTGGTCTGATTTAGCAGTTTCTACATCCATGTGGCAATCTACATTTCAGCAAACAAATCACACATGTTCCCAACAGACTCAGTGTCTTGGCTGTAACTCTCTTCAGGAGAGGACAAGATCGTTTACACTGCATCAATTGGTCTTTACACGGATTTGTGCACATTGATAGTGTCCAATGATCAACCTTTTGCAACAAGGTGCATTCACAGTTACCCACGTTCATTTATCCAGTCCCAGACCCAGAAGCTTGAGTATTGGATGCACTGTCATTCAGTTGGAAGGATTGTAGTCATTTGCAAACCCTCACCTAGTCCAGATACCAAAAATAATACAGAATTTACTGGGTCATAATTACAAGATGAGTAGGATATCCCCTCTCAGATAGGACAAGTTCTGGGTCACCAATCTACAAAATCTAGCAATAAATCTGCCCAAGAGGATTCTGGCCAACTCATATCTTATAAAGCAACCATGGTCACAGGTGTTCCACTCCTGCCCAGACCATCCTCATCACCATGTTTGGCTCCTATCAGGACAGCATTGCGAGACTGACGATTTAAACCTTTGGTTGTGGAGAGAATATTTGACAGCAAGAAGGCACTCCACTCTAAAGGCTTAGGAGAAAAGTAGCATGTTTTCAGAGATTCGTGCCATATAAATAAGAGGTTCCATTTGATTGTCTCCTTCCCTCAACAGGCCAACTTTTTTATTGGCTCTTTGAGGAGAAACAATTGACACCAATCTATATAATGCTACTGCATTATGATATTGGACACATTCCAGCATCATAGCAGACATGATTTTGGGCAAGATGCAGACCTATCAGATCTTTCAGCCCTTTTCATCTTAGTCAACCAAAATCCCTCACTGTTCCCAAATGGAAGCAATCCTTGGTTTTGACATGACTCAGTTTGATTCAATTCGAGCCACTCACACACCCTCTTAAAGTAATTATCATACAAGACATGTTCCATGATAGCTTTGGGTTCCACATGCATGGTACCGTAAGCAAGTTGCATGCCCCTTCTGTTAACCCAAACTCTTCAGTTTAAAACAGTGGGTTTTGTGGTATAATCAGTTAACTGTCCATTGGTCATGCATGAGTCATTACTTGCCGTCTTTCATAGGTCAAGAACAGCAGCCATGCAATATGCTGTTTGCAGCACTCTCAAGCACTAGTTGAAACACACAGAGACCAGTATGGCATGAGCAAATGCTTCTTCCTTTCAGTGAGAGTAGGGACACAATCAAGCCTTTGCTTTGTAGCTGAAGTGGGTTGTATACTGACATCTCACCAGATCAGAATTGCCACAAGAAGATTACAGCTCAGACCTTTGAGCATAGAAGCTATTGGCTGGCGTGCAGAATTAACCTTATACAGTTTGTGTTCAAATGATTTTGTGTCACAGAGGAAAACATATCATCTGGTTGTTCTTGTGGCAGCAGCACAGAAAACCACCAGACCTAACAAACATAGGCAGAAAGCTTCACATGATTCAACGGTGAAATTGTGTATGTAACAAGATTTAAATATTCATCTTCTTAACAATATGTTAGGGTCACAGGTCAAGTGACCCCAGGCTGTGTTGCTCATGCAATTAGGAGAAAGGGTTTTTTTTCACAAGGAAATAGGGAAATCCAGCCGTTCTTCCCTAGCCCTTTCATCACTAAGCAACTTTGCAGGCATAGAGCCCTAAACACTAAGTAACTTTGCACATGTAAAGCAGAATGACCTGTCAACTTGTTTGACTAATTCAATAAAATGTGCATATCTATTATAAGTGTTAAAATACAGGTGCAAACAGGTAACACAACAGGTAAAATGCACAAGCAATTATTTATTTACCACATTACATTAATATTTTTAAACACTTTATCTAAATCAAAGATTTCAAAGTATTCCAAAGTTTTTCTGGAATCATTGAACACTTTGGTGGGTCCAACCCTCCCAGAAAAATTAAATAAATCCATTTGGTTTGTCAATAAAAAAAAAACACTCGGTGTTCACACTTCCTCTGGTTCAAAACCTTCAAAGTCATCTTCATTGTCATCACTGTTACGCACAAGCACATTCAAATGCATCTCCAGATGTTTTCACTCTTTTCAATCAACTGCATTACGTCACAACAGCTAAATATTTTGATAATTCATAATCTGCCACTTTATTCTCATCTTGCTTCGAACTCACCATTTTGAATTGAAATTCGCCATTCGGAAAGCACACTCAAAATGTGCATGCTTGCCAAGATATTCTAGTTGAATTAAAGTTTAACTCAAGAGATAATCCAAGTATAATATCTGTGTTACAATAAGGAAGATCTTAGAGGTATCCCAAAATCTATGTAGTCTGGTACTTTGACTTTAAAAAAGCACACTGCCCCAGACCTGTAAAGTGGTCTATAGGGTGCCTTATGCATGAATAAAGTTCACTAGTATTGTAACAAATTATCATACTTTTCATCACCCCTCAACCATCTAGATTTTTTAGATATTTACCTCCGTAGCAGACACATGTAAATACGCAAGCCAAGTCTGCTGCTCCTTTGAAGCCCAAGTTATGCATTTGATCTCCAATGCTAGTCTAACTGTGACAGGTAGTCACCAACAAGTCAACCAATTTCCAAGCCTAACTCAAAGTAAATCTAAACCACATTACTGATTTAGCTTATATGTGAACTGAAAAATGCTAGGACAGTGATATTTAGGCTCATGCCTTCTACCTTAAAAATTAGGGAGGTGTCAAAATATGAAACTATCTAATGAGACCAAATCTAGTGACACCTGGCAGTGCCAAGGGGAGGTAATAATAAAAGTTATTGTCCTATAGGAAAAGACGATTCTGGTCTTTTTAGTAGGGATGGATATGCAAGGTAGCATGCTAATATCCCTAAAAGAATGTGTTTAGGTAAGTATTCTCAGAAAAACATAATTTAATAAAACAAATTGCTTTCTATACAGTATTTGAGCTCATTAAATCAGGTTAATGTTTAATCTAGTATTTATAGGTTACTGCATATGTATAGTAAAACATCAATGAGCTTTTTGTAAGTTATACTGCACAACCATGGGAGTGCAGTATTAGTTCAAATTGCTGTATTTCAAATTAAATACACAACCTGGGATTCATTAATACAGTTTTAAAAAAATATCACACATAGCATTGCCCAGTGATCTTTCAACTTTGTCATGTGCTCAACAGTAGTTCAAAAAAATTCTTGTCTTGGTCTACTTCAAATTGAAATGAGTCATATTTGAATGAACATGTATTTATAAAAACTTCTCTGGGTCTGGTATGGATGGAATTTTGTTTTTCTGTTGATTCCACTCAATTCATGATGGACTGGAATTATTGTGTCAGTTGAGTTCAGCAATTTCAGTTGGAAATGTAGTTAAAAATTATAGTACAATTTCGGTGTGTATCAGGGTTTTCATGACATGGGTCATGTCATTCAGATTTGCAAGGCTAAATACATTTTGAGGATATTCAGGATGCATAAATGTAAGTATATTTTTTGCCATTCTTATTATCTGCTAAAGAAGACATGTATATACCCTGTCACTTGCATGCATGCTGTTGAAGGGACACCAGCTATGACCTGTATCATACAGTGAATGTCTTCTAATGCTAGCCTAACATTGGATCAAAATTTGTTCAGTGGGGAAAATTGCAAATCACCTGTTGTGTGTGACAGTCTGCAGAAATAATACTATTTTGGTGTCTTCACTAAATGACTAGTTTCATACCCAAACCGTAAGTTGCATTTTTTTCTTGAATTTAGTGTTTTGACAGACTTTTAAAATGTTGGTCCACTGTATGCTTTACTGTGATGTTGTTATAGAGAGCCCTGGTCAAAATCCAAACCATTCTATATATGAAAATTTATGAATATTTCTCCAAAATTACTGTCTAAATGATAGAATTATATTTTTAGTTACCATGTCTCACATTTGATGTTGACATTGTGAATGTCATGTTCATTCATTTGCTTGTTTGAAAGTTTCATTTGTAACTCAGGGAAACTCATTCACAACTTTAACATATCTGTTTTCACATGTGTGAAAGGGTATGTTTAGTTCATCCAGGAACAAATTTTATAAATCAAAACCTAAAGTGTGTACTAAATAATTGTACATTGTTTGTATACAAAGGAGCTCCTAATACTTTATACTAATTTTGGGACACACGTGAAGCAGTCAATATTTTAATGATTATTGTTTCTACCCTATGGTCTTAAACTATATAACAGCAAAAAGCAAAAGCAAAACCAAAACATTTAGTATAGTACAATCAACAAATGATTTATATCATCAGAATACCAAGTGAAAGTTCAAAATACTGTGAATTAAATTCCCCAAAATCCTAAATGTTCTATCCCAAGTATAAAAGTACAGATTGTTCCAAATTAATTCAAATGGTCTTGAATGTGATGATGTACCAATAGTCTTGACCATGTTGATGTCTACTGCATTATGTCGACAATCCTATTGTAGGTTTCGTCCTAAAAGGTAATTGAGCACTTTGTTATTCCAATGAATAATAACAAGAATCAAGATAGATAGATAGTTTCCTCATTTGACCTGTGATGCAATAGATTTTCCCAGAAAGTAATGGTAAATTTCACCAAATTGTCAACAAGTTCATGTGAAAAATATGCGAAGAACATAAACAAGCGTTGGCCTTGAACTCAAATTTTAGTAAATATCTTTGAAAAAAAAGCATGACAAAAATAAGATAGGCAAAACTTTTACCCTCAATAACAAAGGTCAAGCACAAAATGTAAATTAAATTATATATAACATCACTTTGTCAATAATGCTTTCTATTTCCTAGTAATGCAAGTAAAATTAAACACTAGAACATTTTGCTCCATAGAAATGAAAAAGATTACATGCATCATGGGTAAAATCTCAGCAAGTAAATCTCATGGAGGTAACATCCCAAATTGAAATAGGATGTGCTCCACTTATTTTCTCCTTGAATTTTTCTCTTCTTTCATAAAAAATAAATACATTTATTTCCTAATAATACATTATATTAATTCTCTGTTCTGATGGTCATTCAAATTCAGTACTTATAGGTTACTTCATTTGTATGGGAAAATTTGAACAAGTGTTTTTTTTAGAGTAATACTGCATGACCATGGACATGCTTTATTACATGTACTTCCCTCCCCCTCCCCCGAAAGAAAAAAAATAAAAAAGAGTTGTATTTTCCCATAAAAATACAGTACAAAATATTATTATATACTCATTTTGTTTTCTAAAGCATAATAATAAAGGAATATACCACCAGAAACGTAGTAAGTCTAAAAAAATGAAAATTCCTTTGATTACCAGAAACCAGATCATGGAATGCCATTGGGAAAAGGTCTTTAATAACACGTTACAACCCACGAATGATCACACCTTTGATCGATGTTATTTATTCACGATAGTAAAATAAAATATTTTCGTGGTGTCCTTATGCAAAATGTACTTGCATCAATGGATGAAGAAATAATTGCTTTTGGAGTGTTACCATATTGCAATTTACAAATTATAATTCATTTCCTTCAAGCATTTCAAATAATGTTTGGCCATTATTGGCATATTATCGAACTTGTCTGCATTTTTGATGATATAAACCCATTCACCAAGTTTGATCGAAACCGGATGAGAAATATGTTCTCTAAATCTAGAGAGGTAATAAGCTCAACCAACCAAATGCAGGAGTATTTATTGAACATGCATATATTTCTAACGGTACTAGGATAAAACCTGTGTGTGACAATAATAATATATGCTAGTTTACCAGTGTAAGCAACATCCAATTGGACCTCAGTCTCGTTAGTGGTAAAATTCTATCATATAAATGTTTGCCATATTAGTTGATCAGAATGATCTCCAGTAGTGTTCTGAATGAATTCCAGTTTTGAAAGTGTCAGGTGCTTAGAAAAACAGGATACTAAATGTTCTTCTTGTTCTGTCCATCTCAACATCATGATGCGCTCTTACTCTCTTTTTTGTTCTGATTTAAAGACATCTTTGTCCCCCATCCTCAAAGAGGCTCCACATTCTAAAGAGGGATATGATTCTTTCGTATTTTCTAACAGTATAATATTACTTCTCTCAAGCTTTTGATTTCCAGCGTATTGTCGAATGCTGTATGAAAATGACGTTCACCATGTTTGGAACAGCTTTTACAAACGGAAGTTCCGCACAGTGTTGGCCGGAGTTCAAGGGTGGAAATGTCCCTAGTCGCTGCCTTGCTTATGAGTAAAATCAAATATGAAATGTAACATTCTGCATACCATGTACAAAAATGGTGTGACTGGTGTTGGTACCAAAATATCCAGTGGCTTCATACAGGGACAAGAACAACCTACAGTAATTCTTCTTTTTGAAGCGTATGGTACACAAGAGCCTTCCATTTCGACTGACGTCACTCTTCGATACCACGTGGTGTTGAAATTCGAAAGCAGTTTGAGTGATGTCTCTGTTGAGGGCTGCATTGCTGACGATGCCAATAATTAAACGTATGGGAAACATGATCTTCGAAGGTTTTCACTTCAACTCGTCGAATCGAATACTCGGTATTCAAAGTGTTACTGGTGTCGTTTCTGACTTTTAGGAAGAGTTAATAATACAATCACTTAGAACAATGTATGACTGGCATACCCTGGCCAGTCTCGTTACGTCCAGATGTAACATGCACGTGCACAGCCATGTACACTATTTTTTGTAGAACTGTCATACAATTTTCAAAAAGTCTCTGTCTGAGGAATATTTAAATCTCTAGCATTTGTACATTCTGATGACTTAGCACCCTTTTTATTTGCAAATATATCGACTACAAATGTACCGTTTACCTCTAGTAATCAAAGCCTTCCAGTAATTGTTATACTGAGAAATGCATCCTTGTGGGATCTTAGTCAAGTTCTTTTCTTTTTTTTTTTTGTTTCGTTCATGTTAACATGGATATAACATATTCGTTGTAATAATAAATCAGAGTGGATACAGCGTGAATTCCTCTTTGTCACTGTAGACACAATCTCTTGAGTAATTATTGCTGCTGGTGATGCCACCAACGATTGAATATTTTCACATGCTAATGCTATGACACCAACTTGATCTCGAGTTGGTATTGGCACATAATGTGATTCCATCTGTAATCAGTTGTTTCCTGTTTTTTTGCTGGTCAGCAGTTTAAAGTATGATGTAAATGAACATACAATATGTGAGACAAACTAATCTGGATTGACATCAACAACAACGCTACTATTAAACTGAGTAAAATCTGCCTTGGTGGCAAATCTACTTACCGTATTTTCGCGTATATAAGACGCGTCTTATACAACATTTTACACACCACGCACCCATGATGCGTCTTATATATGGGTGCGTCTTATGTAAAATATTTTTACACAAATCGTCAAAACCCGCGTATTATATACGGGTGCGTCTTATATGCACGAAAATAAGTATTTTTTAACACGAACGAACGATACAGTGTGCGATATTGAAGGACGATTATTGCGGTCGATATCCACGTTTCATGATTTTCATTCCTAGTTGTAAAAACAATTGGTTAAGTGTTCACTAATTACCTCGTGTACCAATCCAATGCAGGGGCCTGGGATCGTCCTGGGCTTCGCCAATGTCGCAAATTGCGATTTTTCCCCTTATTGGCGACAAAAATGTCCCATCTGGCGATTTTTTTGGCGACAGACTTTTCGATTATTTAATTTGTACAAACAATCATGGATTTGGACTGGATAAATTAAAAGAGAGAACGAAGGAAGCCACAAACTTGACTAAGCAATGCATTGTAATCAATCTGTACACAAATGATCCTTTGTTTGAATCGACAACCCCATCTTAGCAGTGCATTGTTACATCATAATCTGCTTATGCTGACATCTGGGCTGAGTACTGTATGCTGTGATACAGTCAATCATGCTAGCGTACTATACCTACAACTGACTGACATCTGAAGACGTGAATAGAACAGATAAAATTAATTGAATGGCTAATCCTTCTGGGTTTTTTTGTTTTTGTTTTTACATATGCCAATAATTTTGCTGAACCTTCAAAGAAAACATAACCTTTGAAGTACCGACTACTGTGTATAACATACAAAGCAAATGGAAAAAATCTCAATCACAATTATATCTGTCGCCAGTGCAACATTATCATGAGCAAACGGAAGTTAGACATTGCGTGTTCATCGTCTCCTCCTAAGTTAACAAAATTAACGGCGTTTGGAATTAGTGCAAATTCATCAGACAATACAGTCACTGAATCCGATGATACACCATCATCTACATGTTTCAAGTGCAACACCACATAATGATGAACAGGTGTTCTGTGATGTATGTATCAAGGCAAAGTTCGTCAATTTATTTACAACTGGCTGTGATATTTTGAAGAAGGAGTGTCACCAAACATGAATCCAGGCGGTGTAAATAATATTTGTGCATTTTACTCATTGATCTTTTCCTTTTGCCATCAATCCCGTGTTACGGTTATAGAGACTTAAACTCCGCAAGAAGAAATAGCAAACAACATATAAACAAGTTTTGCATAATCAAAAATAATTATTTATTTCTCAAAATACAGGAGTGAAAGAATCCCTATATTGGGTGTTAACTTATGCTAATATATACGGTCCAATATTGCAAGGTGTTGACTCGTGTAAGTTTCATTCGTGGGAATGGAGATCCTATTTTGCTTGAGAAAATTTATACAGCATTCAGTGATCATTCTTTTGGGATTTAGGAAACAATAGAGCATTTAATGGAGATTTTGGCGAACTTCGTCTTTTGCTCGGAATTTTTATCACGTGGCGGGTGGTCAGCTGACCGCAATAGCCACTCGATCGGTGGTGGGCAAAATGTGGCAAACACTTCATAATCAGCATCAATTTTCAAACTACAAATGGTGATGCGGGATGCTGATATCAGAAATAAACTCTGCATCTCATCTCTCGAGAATTTAACGAGAATCAGATGTGAAAAATGTGTACAGATGTGAAAAATTAGACTTTGAAACTGCATTCAACAAGTGGGCAGCCATAAAATCGCGACGGATCTTCATGTAACACTTTTTTAAAAACATTTTGTTAATTCTTGTTGTAATTAAATTATTAACTAACCCATCTTTTGTAATTTTCATTGCCTGTTACATTAATAGAGTAAATTAACACTTGGAAAAATGTACACTACTTGTTCTGGCGATACTTTTTGAAAATTGGCAACAAAATAATGAGGTTGGCGATTTTTTTGGCGACAGATTTTTAAAAGCCAGGACCATCCCTGAATTATTTTGTACGGTACTAATCCCACTCGCTGAAGACTTGGCCTAGCAGATCAATGAAGCCACCTTTACATCTGGCGTTTATTGTTCTAGAATCTAGATACCAGGTATTCAACCCATCCGCAATTGGCCCGGCGGCAGACAAGAATAAACGATAATCGTTGCGGTCCTGTCTCAGACAATTCTTTGATCTAAACTAAAAACGGTAATGAAGCCTTGTTTACATCTGACGGGTGATGAAACATTCGACAAATTTTCATTTATGATAAAGGAAAGGAAACCACTGGATATAAATTGCTCAGTGCGGCAGATGGCTAGGCCGCGTGCGTCTTATGTAAAAAAAAATTACACAAATCGTCAAAACCCGCTTGTTATATATGGGTGCGTCTTATGTAAAATATTTTTACACAAATCGTCAAACCCGCGTCTTATATACGGGTGCATCTTATAATTGGGTGTGTCTTATATGCGCGAAAATACGGCAATTCCACAAAAGCACCAAGTCATCAAGCTGTGTAACATCAGTATATGTTAAAAGACATAACATTAAATGTACTTTAATGTGAAATCAATCAGTGCTTGCGGTGTTGCTGAACGTCGGGTGTTTGCAACGCTTCAACAAGATGACCCCATATTGGCCCATCTCATGGTGTTTCTACTGCTATAGTCCAATAAAACAGTGGTTTATGTCTGCGAAGGATGTTAGTGTCCTTCACTGAATAACAACTTTAATTGGTACGCAAGTCCATATGAGTCAAAATACAAACAATGTTGAGGTGTTGTTATACATAAAACCCAATGAAGGCCAGATCCTGTTGTCAAATCCAGGTTGCCAATACCCATTTCTCGTGTGTATATATATATTTCAACCTAATACAAGCACTTCTAAATCTCAAATATTGCTAAACTTTTAAAAATAAAGATTCTGATAAGCTTAATACATGTACATATTGTAAGAAGAATGGAGACATTATTTACGATTGCACAGATTGAAAATTAAGATTCAGAATCAAGACGGACCTCTTCCAAATGCTTGCATTTCTAAAAGGTCAAGGTCATGGTTATGTTTTGAAAGCAATACATTTGATGGGTCCAATCAAGCCTTGCTTGGATCAGAAATTTGATGTTATTGGAATAAGAATTCCACGATTTATATCCAGCTTTTATAATTATTAGAGCTATGGCAAAGAAAGCACTTGAGAATGATGTTGATCAGAAAAGTATTCCTTTAGCCGACATAGGTATTGCCAATAATGGGTCAGGAATTTGCTGACATCACATTCACTCCTTGTTTGGATCAATCGGAAGGTATTGAGCGCATTGATCTTCTATTAACTACTGATTTTTAACATTCTAATCAGGGTGAAAAATGACCAGGAAAAAGATCCTGATATATGTTTGTTTCAAAGAGCCATTAGTAAAATTGAATACACTCAAGTACCTGCCTGTTATTTCATTAAAAATGGAATTGTGAGAAAATGGACACGTCTTGAGGTTGCTGCTGGTGACGAGTGGTCAGTGAACTATCAAATTGAAGTTACAAACCTTACAGACAGGAAATACTAAGTCTGGCCCATGAAACATATTTTGCCTGGTTATTTAAGGATTAGTTAAACTTATCACAAGATCTTGACTCACTTGTATTGGCCACAAATCCAAATTGATGTTACCAAATACTGTAGATCTTGTCAGATGACAGGAAAACCCAATCAGAAAATACCTATGGCTGCAACATATTCTTGCATTTGACGAACCATTTAGAAGAAGTATGGTAGTGTTGGTCCCTTACCTAAGGTGAGATAACCAATACCTGTTGACCATTATGTGTGCATCGACAAGGTTTCCATAGGCAATTCATTTGAGGAATATTAATTCTAAAAAAATGCTTTAATAAAATGTTTTTATTTCCCCACTAAATTTGGCCTTCTCAAATCTGTCCAATCGGGCCAAGGGTCAAATTTTAGGTCTGGAATTTTCCAGCTGCTTATGCTTGAAAATTGGCATTCACCCTGTCAAAAGTAAAATTGTGGTTTGACAGAACTACAATGGAGATAACCTTTTTAGTCATGTAACGGATATCTGTCTTTTTTGCTCATTCTTCAGAATTTTCTTCAGGTTTGATATTATGGCCCTTACAAAATTAAGGAGAAAATGAATGTGTTTAATTATAATAATTTTAATAATAGTACTCCAAGGGTGTAAATTAATTAAAGTAATAATATTGAGACAAATAACCAGGTAAATCATGCAATTAATTTTGTTGTACACATCCCTCTCAGTGAAGATTTAAATGAAAGTATACCATCAGACTCGACTGATTTTTGAGCAACAAACTTCTGTATTCAGAAATCATGACTGGTCTGGAGGATAAACTTAAACATTTACAACAGCAAGAAGGAATGAACATAAACAGTTATATCTGAATAAGAGTCCGTATTTCCAGATGTTCCTACAAGAACAAACATTTCCATGATGTAGAAAATTGTAATTCCCAATCTGTAAAACAACACCCGTACAGGAGTAACCCTCTCAAACAGGCATATTCGAGATAATCGGTGTTTGCTGGAAAACATTTTCATTGAGCCCTATCGTTTCATTGTTTACAATATAATTTTCTAAATTGGACCTGATGAAAATGAAATATTTTCTTGCAATATATTTTAACTATTTATTGTTAATTTCATATAATATCCAGATAGTAAATGTAATAATACCTCAGCGTTATGAAACGTTTTTTGTTGTTGTTTTGGCTTACACATAAAAACTGTCTACTTCGGATGGCACGGTCACGCTACAGGCCTCATTAACATATTTGTATTAATGTACCGCATTTAAACATTTGAGCGTGAACTATATGAAGTGAAAAGTTCTTTTTTACTTTATAGGAAATTATTGGGTGAGAAAAAGAATCTACGTTGGGGTTTTGGATCTAGACAAGAAAACCCTCAGTTGGGGGTTTACATTATATTTCTCCCCACTCAATTAAACCTCGTGAGGAGACAAATAATGTTAACTCCTTTGAATTACATTTCCCTGTCTCAGTCCAAACCCCAAAATAGATTCAATATTTGTAAGACATATCGTGGGACATGGACAAGGTAAACCTATAGATGCTAAGGTCAAAGGCAATCTCTGAATTTCCTGTGCCAGTTAGTAAAATGCAAATGATGCGAATTTTAGGTATAGCTGGATACTATAGGAAATTTTGTTCCAATTTTTCTGTAATTGCTGAACCTATGACAAATTAGTTGAGCAAGAAAAACAAGTTCCTGTGGACTGTAAAATGTGAGGAGGGTTTTGATAAGTTAAAAGCCATATTCAAATTCGTGCTAGTTCTTACCGCTCCAAATTTCAACCAATCATTTAAACTGTTGATGCAAGTAATTTGGGGTTGGAGCAGTATTGAGAATGGCACTACAAGATTTTGAAATTTACATTAGTCCAGCTCCTTCGAATATTCTGTTTAGTGATCACAACCCGCTTACTTTCATCAGCAAGATAAAAAATAAAAAAATCAATGGCTACCAAGGTAGAGTTTATTGTTACATGAATATAATATTGACATCAGGCATATTGACTTTAACTTTTCTCCCGACTTGAATCACATTTTTCTTGATATACATGTAGTCTGTTTTTATATCATCTCCAATCTATTTAAAAACTGTCCAGTTATACTGCACAACAACCCTTGAAATTATTTGTTCCATATATGAGTTAGCACACAACTCTTGCAAAAAGTATTCTAATTGGTCAAAGGTTTAAATTTATCCAATGAATCTTAGTGTAATGGAAACTGATGGCAATGAAAAGAAAAAAAAAATGTATGGAAATGGGAATGGCTGGAGCAAAAAGTTGATGGAAATTTAGCTGGTCAGTTTCACATGAAAACTGAACACTAGAGGACTGACATTTTGTGATGTCTGCAATAAAGATCTGAATCATGGTAATCACAGTTGAAAGAGTTTAATACAGCACCTACAAAAGAAGCTACATACAAAAAAAATTGAAGCTCAGGAGGCATTTTGAAAAAGTGCAATATTACTAAAAGAAAGAGTTCTTGGGCAAGAGTACAGATTTAATCCTCTGTCAGAATATGTGCAGTGCATGTTGCCAATACAAGTTCAAGCATCAGCTTTAAAAGAAAAAGTCTCTCATTGTTAAGGAAACATGACTTGCACATTGAGCTAAAATAGTCAGTGTGACAAAAAGGAAGATTAAAGAAATCTTTGCCACAGCCAAAAAAAAGAGAAATACTGACATATCAACATATCCATTGGAGAAAAATACAAGTGAATGTATGGGTTTATTTATGTATAGTTGATGTACTTGGGTGTTTATTTTATATATTTGTTATGAATAGAGAGAAGTATAATATATCTGCTTCAAAAATTGAGAAAATATTGTGACTTAATTACAATGTGAACACTGACATACACCTGAAATAACTTCTGCATCAGTTATAACAGAGAACAAATTCATATGACAATAGATATTGTGAAATTATTGAAGTCAAATTGAACATTTGTGATAAGTTTATTAGTTTTTCAGATGGTTATTTTGGTTTATTTTATGATCATATGTTGCTCCAGGACCATTTTGTTTTTACAAGGATCACAGGTGCTGCCACTCCAGACTCTGTTGATGGATCCCCAAACCCCCTTTAACTATGGAAGACCAAAATCACAACATATACAGAGAAGGCCCAGAGTGGCCGAGTAGTCTAAAGTGCTCTCCATTATGGATCACTGCCATCTCACCTGTCTGCATGGGTTCGATTCTCGGATTTGACCGATGTGGTAATGTGAGAAAGCCTGCCAGATACTTCTCGTGGATCGATGGTTCTTTCTGGGATTTTTCCCGAATCTTCCTCCACCACTAATACTGACCACCATGTATAGCCTATCTTGTGCTTAAAAATGGTGCTAAACCCTACAACAACAACAACACACATACCAAAATCATTATACTGTATTAGCAAAATTAAAATGTTTATATGTACCACATGCTTCTGTTATATGAATGCCCCAGCTTCATTATTCAGTAAATCATTTATATCCTAAGATACACCAAGTTGGTCACTTATATATTTTAGTTAAGGTCAGACTCACCTTTTCTCACACAAATCTGGTGAGATTTCTGTTAGCTGAAACAGTTTGATATACCATGACAACAAATTAATATTTTAACTTATCAGTTATATTTTGGATAATAATTGTTAAGTATACAGGATTGGCCAACTTTAAAGTCCTAAAATAGTCTCAAACATTGGGTGAGAAGACATCCCTTAATCACCTTTCTAGTAAAACTGCATGGCCATGTTCTGGGCTAATCAAAAGTTGATGTGTCAAAGATTAGTCTGATGCATGTTTCCAATTTGAATGTAAGAACTGTTAATTAAATAACTTGCAATATTGCCATGATATATGTATTTGGAAATAAAAGGCACAACAACAGCATCTTCAATTTTTCTCAAGGCTCCCTTGGATACTCTCTTGAGAATTTTGAGAATAGTCTAGCGTCTTTTTACATACACAGTTCCGTTTTTTCTTGTATCTTGAGGAAAGCTCAAGTTTAAACAGGAAAGGAAAATGAATTCCATAACCAAACAGCATGACAAGGAACAATAAGAGGAATACCATAAGCACAATCAGCATTATAGGTTGCCATTGTGCAGGAATCTCTTTGAAAAAAAGCCTAAATGCTCTTCCCATCCCACTAAACATCAGTTCCATTGGATGAAGTATGCAGTGTATGAATGCAGTGGTGACCACCTGTAATAAAAAGAATACAGGTATGACAGGATTTTCTAAGTTCAAACACATATGATAATTCTAAACCTGAATGTAAAGAGTGAACATTCAAATAAATATTTTAACTAAGGTTTTTTGAGTATTCCAATAAATATTTCCACTTTGACCAACTTTTATTGTGAGTATTCTATTAATTATTTGAACTTAACACAACTCCCTCCTGAATATACCATGAAATGTTTGAATTGTAAACAATTCTTTTTTGAGTATTCTTTTCAATGTCTGCTTTTTTGCAAACCAATTATAATTG
The DNA here is from genome assembly GCA_030141615.1 of Unio pictorum. NCBI lineage: Eukaryota > Metazoa > Mollusca > Bivalvia > Unionida > Unionidae > Unio > Unio pictorum. The sequence continues at coordinate 814,845 of JARLTB010000308.1, forward strand.
TTTTTGTACCGAGTCGAATGTGAAATAAATCAACTTTTGATGAAATATACCCATCAAAGAAACATTATCAACGAGAAATGTATTTAATCCACAAATGATACTCCAATAGTTAAAATTGGTAACATTACAAAATCATCTGCATCATGCTGGAACTGGAATGACCATGGCAGGATTTATGTTGAAACCACATGGTATAAGTAATAAAATTTCCATTTTATTTTGATTAAAAGAATAGGCAATATTCTGAGCACAAATCAACTGCTAACTCAGAGAATGACGTCCCATGACAAGGATGATATGGGACTTTAGGTTATGCAAAAGACAGACCGTAAATAATAATAATAATAATCATTGTCATAACTTTATTTAAAGAGGGCAACACATTTAGTTGCACTGAAGTAATCCTCCTTGTGATCCTCTATTATATACATATTTACATGCAAAGAACATTTACAAGGTCACACATACACACACACACACACACACACAAAGCACTGAGAATTCAAAATATTTATATATTTGTTTATACACATTGTTTTCATAATGGCCAAACAGAAAATGTAAAATAACATATTCTATCTAGCTACATTATGTATAAACAGTACAAAAGTTTTTAATGAAGAAGTTTCAACAATTTAAGAATGTAGCTTGATCATAGCATCTCTGTTCTATCTCTGAAAAAGTATTATGCAAGGGAAGATTTAGTGCTTATCAGACAGAATATACATGTAAGATGCCAGACACATTTATAAAGGGGTGTCTGACATTATATACACTTGTGCCAAATCAAATTGATATTACTTTGCCTATGAGTAATAACAGTGCCAAGTGTTCACATTGAGCACTGTTTATAAGCAAGCACAATGAACAGATCAAATCACATCCTTAGCTTTTCTACCTTACACATATAGACACACGTCCATTTTCATTGGAGAATTTAGCACTCATAATCTTTCTTCTGCATAATAGAAGTTTACTGTATGGTTTATTTACACAGCACAAACTGTGATTTGAATTGGTGGCTGTGGGTTGCATGCTCAGAATAGAGAGCATAGTAACTGGAATTGGAATACTGATTTAATTCTACAAGTTATACTCTGTAGAAAAGGGCACATGACTTGGTGAGCATCAAAGGCACATTCAGTTTCAACCTGGCTCATTTCCTAATTAAATACTGATATATCAGATCCCAATAATATCTGTGTAGTATACCCTACTTAATAAGTTAAATTATTCATGTAGTACCTGGATACAACAAGGTGCACTAGGGTGCAATTAACTTGGACAGGACTTGGACTAAGAAGTCCTCAAGTCTTTAGTCTGAACCTGGGACCCTTCTAATTTCCCTATGAAATAGTCCACAGGGCTTGGTTTGTGCCTATTTATTCTCACCGACTGTAAGCAGAATATTCTTTGGATTCCTTTTCCAATAAAGCATGTAATTTGTTTAATAAATTGTAAATTATGATAGACCAATCAAGATTTAATGTGTTTTCACCATTTCAACTATGTGCAGTAGTATATCAAACTACATGTACTGATGTAAAAGGTAAATACTCCAATTAATTAGATGTACATCTCAACACAATATACAGGATTGACTTTTGTGATTCAGCTGATGAAATATCACAAACTAGTGATTCTTAACTGGGAACTGCAGTCTGCAAGTATTTTGGGAAATTCCCCAATGAAACCCTACAAATTATTTATATACAACACATACTTGTAACTTATCTAACTCTCTCTGAATGATCGTTAAGTCAAGTCCACAATAAGCATGAAGATAAGTTGCTGTTGAAGTTTACAACAATCCTTCGGCTCTAACATTTTAAAGTCATTATAACATCATAAATCACATTACCAACGTCTATTTCACTTAACATTTGGCACAATGTTTTAAAAGTAAAAACTACTTGATATATTTACCAAAATTTAATGAATATGTTAGAAAAGTTTTCAGATTCAGACCTGTTAACCCTGAGTCCATGTTCATAATGGCCAAACAGAAAAGCAGTTCATTCTTTTTCTTTAAGTTTGATTAGTTTTCAGTAAGATCTATAAAAAAATGTCATAAACTGCTATTGTAAAGCTGAAAAACATAGAAAATTAAAAATTGGTTATAATGAGCAGTGACGATAAATATTGTGTTAAATTAAAAAGTTTGTAAAGTATACATAGACTTTATTTACCACTAATGAAGTTACACAAATTTTAGTTCCAAACCATATGCAGCTCAATGGCTTGTTGTGTCTTATCACCTTGAAGTAATACTTGTAAATTCTTTTCCATATCATATGATGATGGCCATCATATTTAACAACCATTGAGTCAGACTCAAATTGGCACGTGATATCAAATAAATATAATTGTGTCCCTTACTGCTTTTATTCACAAGAATCTGAATATTCCTTTTAATTTTTTCCTGTTTTGATTACTAGCAAGTTTCTAGAGGCTTATCTTCCCTTTCATCTTAAACATGCAACGCTTGCATGACGCCATTAAAAAAAAATATGATCAACAGTATTATCATAAAGACGCTTCACATGAACAATCAGGTGCAGTTTCAGGCATTTAATATGCTGCTGTAAACAATGTTCCCTCTAAGCGAACGGTAGATGTGCGTGCAGTGCTCACTGCTTTACGCAAGCATTACTGAGACAAGTAAAATTTAACGTTGGATTGAGCAAAAGCTGACAATTCAGCTGCGCGGGGATGCCTTAGAGAGAACGTTGGCTGTCAAGTTAGCCTCGTTCCTGACCAATTTCACTACTTTTAATATGAAACCCAGATCCAAATCAACCATGGATAAACAAATTTTCCAGATGTTTAGGCAATAATAATTTTCTGTAGTTTTTGCGTGTATGCCGCAAGTCTTTATTGTAAGGGTAATTTTCATAAGACTTAGGGCAAACTCATAAGAGTTGGCAGGTCTGCAGATTGAAGAAACCTATCTGATTTTTTGTAAATGTACCAAATACAGCTAATATAAATAGAAAACAAACAGTACATGAAGGGCTACAATGGACAAATGGACTCTTTTGTTATTCTGGTGCAGCAGTCTACTTTTTTTTTAAAAGCAAATTCTCAAGTTTATATGATGTGTAGAAATAAAGAGATGATAATCAAAATAAAAAATAACTTTTTATTGCATTATTTGTTTTGTACCAATAAAGTGTAATCCATATACAAGTGAGTTTACGACATAATAAGGTGAAAAAAATGTCTAATGATAATGCCAAAAGTGTAATGGCTGGAATGTGTGAGTTGATTATACATAAAAAATATGACAATGAGAAGCACAAACTAAAATTTCTCCTCCAATGAAAAAGAAACAGACCTTGGATTAAATATGATTAGGAGTTAATAAACAAGATGTTCTGCAAACATTGTAGAAAGCTTCTTTGCCTATCTGATAAAAATGATGCCTCAGATGGTTGCCTCATTATGTCCTACTGAAAGTCACCTTCCTTTCCTTGGCATGACATTATCAATATTGATTAAAAAAAACAATCCAGCCATACTCGTGTGGACGATGCCATTTTGAGGCCAGCCCGTACAGAAAAATCTCACCAATTCACATGAGCTTCTCATAAGCTGCACATGAGAACCATGTTAGAAACGTATGCAAATTGGGTAGTTTTTGCAAGCTCATGTGTGCAGTTTGTTAGATCTTGTGAGCCATGGAAAAACTAACCAAATTCTCACATGTGTGGAGTTTGCTCACGTGAGAATTTGAATCTTCACATGAGAAAGTTTAACTTAGAAAACATTCTTTTCCATTACATCTGACCATGTTTCAAAATAAGGCAGAGTTCTAATTTCTCATGTGAGTTATCACGTGAGAAATTTGGACTTTGATTCTGATCAAAGTATCGTCAAATAGACATCGTTTCTGTTTTGCAAATCTTGTTACTTTGTTGTTTTCATATATAAAAAATCTGTCAATTTATTTAATGACAGTGCGTTTGACTCTTTACCTTGACCCAAGAATCATCTCTTTTGGACTGCAAAAGTATGTACACGTTGAAGCATGAAGATGTGGTCTTAAAAATAAAAAATAAACTCGTAACGGTTAACCGAAAAGTAAAATTCTGATGCATGCCAGATACCGGAAAACATATTTTTGTGACAGCTTTGTCTCGCACATGCATAGTTTTACTCAAATTAAGCAATAACCAGATATCTTATAATTTTCTGACATTGTTTATACAAGTATCAAGGAATTTGTTTGAACATTGTTTATACAAGTATCAAGGAATTTGTTTGAACATATTAATGTACGTATCACTATTCATAAAACAAAAGACTCTTCAAAACAAACTTGGCATTGAAGTCTCGTATAACCGATTACGGGATAACTCGGCCCATAGCAGAGTCAGCACACTAACGTTCTCGGCCCATAACGAACTCGGCCCACCCAAATCGACCCATAACGTACTCGGCACATTTAGGTACTCGGCCCCATTACGTACTCGGCCCCATTACATACTCGGTCCACGATTTGTATAATAGTAATGTTGATGTAATGTTTTATTTTTCAACAGTCATTTCATTTGTCTTTTAATCTTTGTACGTTTCTTTATGCTTAGTGCATCTGTGTATGATTTGTAAACTTTAATTAACTTCACCTTTAAACTGTACTGTACTGGTAGTAACTTTTTCTCTGTTCAAGACGTTGCCCCATTGTTGACAAAACATACGATTGTCTTCTGACAACAATAGCAACCAATAGTATGTAAAGACGAAACTCAGTAGAATAAATATACAAAGCTTCATTTTGCTAACCATTGATGCCGGATAATATTGTTGATGCTGGTGTGAAACTTAATCTCCCACTGTCAACCTATCTGATTACAATGAAGAAAGGATGGGCTTTTTGGAACCAATTAGAGTGTCCTGTGGGGCATAGATCATCCCATTCTACTGTATGTACATCAAAAATGAACTACAGCAATATTAACTAACTTACGAAAGACACAAATTCTATTATATAGGCCAGTTGTTAAGAAATATCTGATAACGAAAATACAATTTATTTGATTAATAAAATTAAGTCATACTTGAGTGAATATGTATACAAAGGCACGTAAAACAAAAAGTTTACGAACAGTCCGCCCTCTTTGGCGCCTCAAATGAACTCAACGGATGCTGCTCACTGGCCTGTAGTGTACATGTAGAAGAGTACATTTGAACCAAGAGACTGAATTTCGCGCGCGGGCAACGTTTAGCAACGACCACGCTGCTTAGAAAGAAAGTCACTGTTCTCCTGCAACATGTTCGCTGTTATATATTTCTAAGACGACAAGAGTGTGGACATTGTTAACAAAAATAAAATTAAATCAACCTCTAGTGATTTCCACGTCGGTACTAATGTTAATTAAAGTCCAGTACGAAACAGAAGACATCGATGAAAGTGGGAGGGATATTAGAAGATTTCAGGATTATGAAGGACTGGTTCTTTGCCTTGAAAAAGGTAAGTGACGTTTACTCATTTCGTTCTACTATTTTCACATATGTTATGCTCAGTGTGTGGAAAAGGGATACGATTAAATCAGAATAATTCATGCTCTCAGACCCTCTATTTTACAGACGTACATACTTTTTAAATTTAAAGCTATTCGCCATCAAAAAAGCTAATAGAAAACAAACCAAAAAACTTCTTTGAAATTTGATACATGTATATTATGGTCATCATCTAAAGCTGCACATATTGACACATCTTTGTGTTCTCATGGATTTTGTAAGAGTTTACCTTTGGAACTTGCATGGTATATGGATACATAACTTAATGCATGACGGCTAGAATTTCGTGAATGCAGCTAACTCTCGCCGTTATATACCTTGCTGTGAAACTTGGCACGTCATACTGACAAATGTTTATACTTGCACAGCCCTCAAAACATTATGCACTCTTGTTTTCTTTACTATAGATTAATCATATCTCCGTCATTGGGTAGGGGTAGGATACGCGGAAGAGGGGTGGGTATATTTAGGAAGTGTGTATTCCCTCGGTCACCGTGTATCAACTTTTGGAAAGACTATTCGCACGGCCGCCGCGTGCCCGCAATAGAAAAGACTATACGCACGGTGACCAATCAATGCATTAGGGACGAGTCCAAAATATTCCGAATGATGTTGACTCTGCTAAACATAACATATATACCCATCAATACCATTACAAGTTTGGCGGCTGATTTATCGAACTACAAAATACCACGACCATAAAAAAAAAAAAGGTTCCTTGGTATCTATTTTGTATGGCGGCCATGTACTATATTTTACAATGACTTTTCTCATGTTTGACGTTCGCTAGTTCGCTAACAATATTCGCACTGCGACCAGCGTCTGTCTCAGTTTGGATTACTATAATTATGATATGGTGTGCAATTAACAATTAAAGGCTAGTCTGTGAATTAGCGGTTTTCCCATGAGAAAAAATGTTGATAATTCGATTTTACTGTAACATTGCAGAATTTTGATTTAAATAGACAGCCAAAACATAAGTGTAGAAATATCACCACCAACATATCAGTCACTGCAGATGAAACATGATGCAGATATATCATGCAAAAGATTCAAGATTGAATACCACTCAAATTGTTTTTTTTATTTTTTTTCATTTTTAGTAAATATGTACAAAGGCTTCTTGAATTGAGAAAGAATTATGTTACTCGGATTTACTTTGTGAATGTACATTTTCAGGCCCCCAAAAAAGTAAATACGTTTCCAGTTGGCCGACGTTCCCTGTTTCTCGTTGCTGACCCTAGCACTTTTCCCCACCCCCACCCCACCCCCAATTTTTTTTTTAGTTAAAAAAAATCACATTGCCGAAATTGATTTGTGCATCTAATTAGCCGGTTCTGCCCAGTACTTTCAAGCGCTTGAATTATTATTTGATTTATATATAACGTTTACAAAAAAAAATAAAAAATATTTTAAATCTAATTTTAAAACCAGTGCAATGAGGAAACACATTTTTTTTTGGGGGGGGGCCTCAGTGTATGCTTTTGTTATCTTGAAGTAAGAAAGAATTGTTACTTAGATTTACTTTGCAAATGTACACAAAACACTGCAGAACATAAATGGTAGACAACTGACATTACCGAAGAAATCTGCTAGTTGCAAACTCTTAATACACTTTAGCTAGCAAACTCGTTTAAGCATAAAATAAAAAGAAAACGTGTTTGTTCTGAGTGAATGACGGAAAAGTTGATCGATTGGGTACCCTAGCACTTTTTCCATGCTCACCCCACCCACCCACCCCAAAACAAACTTGCACTAAGTTTTTCATTTCAATTTCAGATTTTATTTTTCAACAGTTCAAGACAGACCCAGCTAACCTAAATTCAATGGTAAACAGGAAGCGCCTCGATTCAAAGAGAAAAATTTCCAAATGAATACTTTTGCAGACTGGCATGTGACTGTGTGTACATGATGAAAGACTCGGAAGCAGTATTGTTAATTACACGCTTCGTTTGTGTTAAATTTTCTGGAACATTGAAGAATGGTCTTCAAGTGAAGCCATGAATTTCATACAGATTTGGAACTTTAACTTGTATAGTGTGCTTGCTAAAATATGTTTATTTGCAGTATGTTTAATGATGACCTTTAAGAACTTTGATTATTTAATGCATGTGATACGATAATTACAATAAATGAAAATTTTATATGCATATATATATATATATATATATATATATATATATATATATACACACACACACACTAGTTTTCTTTTTGCTCATGCGAGAAACCTGGCTAAAACATCCATAACTGAACTCAAAGATGCTCATCCTTGTTATATTTAAATATGACCTTGAAAGTTTCTAATGCTATTAAATTGCAAGTTTTATGATAGTAAACTTTGTTCTTTTTTAACTTTTGTCAAAAATGTACATATTAAATACTAGTTGTTTTGGAGTTTTTTTTGCTTATGTGAGCAAACTCTTGCTCACGTGAGGAAAATTGTGCTCATATTAATTTCAGATCCTGCAATTTTCATGTGAGCAAAATCTTGCTCACGTGAGCAACATATTAACAATTCCTGCTCATGTCATTTTCAGATTTTGTTAGATTCAATTTCTCACGTGAGTTCTACCTAATTTGCATGTTAAAATGCACATGAGACTAACCTGTGTTAGATCTCACGTGAGAATTTCATGTGCAGAAGGGTAGGCAATTTTGGTGTGGGAGGTTACACCAACCCAGCCATACTCATGTGGACCGTGCCATTCTTAGGCCAGGTTACACCAACCCAGCCATACTCATGTGGACCATGCCATTTTGACACCAGGATAAACCAACCAAGGCATACTCATCTGGGCCATACCATTTTAAGACCAGGTTAAACCAAAATTTCAGAGACCCAGGCATCAGAATTTTTTTTTTCTTCAGCCCCTGACTTGACTAAAATATGGTCATTACACTGTCCATGTGGAAACAAAACTGATTTTGAACTCAAGAAGACTCTATATCAGCATGAAATGTAATATGCTTGCTGTACTGTGGAAGCATTTTATACTAACCAAGAGAGGAGGAATTTCCCACAGAGGATCAACAAGCAGCGAGCGATGATATTTCTCACAGGGATCAGTATCCCATGAAAAGAGCCACTTTAGCCAGGAGTGAAACACTTGTTGAAAAGACATCTGTTCTGGAACACACCCAGGTGGGATACCCTGTGTAGAATAAACATTAATTAAAGCAGTAGCTAGTAATGTGCAATACATCTCTAAAATGAAATTATTCTTGTAGTCCTCTTGAAGAAAGCTTTTGCAAGAAACTATATTATTAGCAAACCTTGCTTTCATATACAATCTCATTAAATGGGTTTCAACAACTAACTTCTGAAGACAGATCACAATTTCCATACTCACAACAATGCTGCTATTTAATGACACCCATATGTTGTCAACTAGACCTGCAAACATCAGTGTTGCACTGGAGATCCCTAGGCCTGGCCATAAAGTTTCAGGGACAAACAACATTTCTAAGAGCAAAGAAAATTACAAAAATACCTGAAGCACTAGTCATGGTAAATAAGTACATGATCTCACAAGCTGCAGAAATTTTACCATTTTAGCTTTGTCACCTGCACTGCATAATCATCTTTTATCATGAAAATTTACAAGCTTGAAGACCCTTGAAAACAAGAAAATGTTTGAATATCTGGTTTGCTCTTCACACACTATCTACTGGTTATGTATATAATAATTTTTGAATTATGTTTCTTTTCCAGTCAACATTTTGTCATTAAATGCACAAATATGTATTTGAGCAAGTTTTGATGTTCACAATTTGAGCCTTTGACAAAGGAATGCATTCAGAATATGAAAAAACTGGATCAAGTTTACTGGTAGTTAGGGCCTAACCAAGTAGATAATTTTCGCCGAGTACCGAATCCAAGTATTTGGATGTACTATTTGCCGGATATGGGCACGAATCGAGTAGTAGGTATGACTCCGAAGAGTACCGTATGTTTCATTATTGTATGCGAAGCTTAACCCTTTAACTACTAGAGCTGTTGTGTAGTTTCACTACTGCTCTGTGCTATCATATCAGTTACTCAGACTACTGAGGCTGACTGCTAGGCTGAATACTAGAGCATCATCAAGGCTGACTACAGAAATTGACAATAAAAACATGGTTACATTTATATTCATTATTTCAATAGTTTTTACTAGATTTAAGTGAAATAAAAAAACTGCTTATCTTGTATAGTGTCTGTTATTCATATATTTCTACTTTATATACACTCCTATATCCCATCATATAAGAAATCCCAGTCAAACTGTTCTGAATCCCATAAAATAAATCCAATATTTTCATATGTACATATAAAAACATGAATGAAATCCACTCTAATTACAATGTTGCAATTGGTACCTCTCAAAACAGTATTTATCCACACATAAATGACGATGTTATCATGTATATTACAATATATGTATAGCAAAATTAACATGTTCTATGTCTTACATGTAGGACTAATGCCCACATATGTGATGCTGATTTCATACCATTTCATCTCTTGCTTTTGGTCCCCTATTTTCTTAACAATATTGTTTGTTTCTTTCACAAGATTTTCTACCAGATATTCAGGAATAAATCTGAGTAAAAAATCTTTCATTCACTGGTCCAAGCTTGATTTTTGTCTGTTGAACCAACGTAAAAATCAAAAACATTGATTTCGAATACGGCGAGGTCGTCATTTCATTGTGCAATTGAAACTACGTCTGCCTTGTCATCCGATTAAAAATCGTTTGTATCTGATGTTGAAATGGGACTAACATCAATATCTGATCCATTTTCTAATTATGATCCATTAAACTTTTCGATATCACTTGCACTGGACCCGTTAAAGTTGCTCATATCTGAATCTGAATCCATCTTTGTTCATCTCGAAAACACGCGTTTCGTAAACCGCGGAAAATTCATTTTAGTGTGTCTAAATTTAACCTCTCAGCTTTCCAACTTGTATCAAAATGTCGAGTAAACAATCCTCTCATTGGTTATGTTAATCAAAAATATGTAAACTTCCGTACATTCAACCAATCAACGTTTAGTTAACACGTAGGTATTCTGCGCACATGAGCATCACTGGGGCTTCGAGTACTGCTGAACTTTACACACATGAGCGACACTGGGGTTATAAGCTAGGTTTATCGGCACTGCAGATATGCGTCACTGGGGTTTGAGAGCTATTTACAGTAGACGCTTAGATGCAGTAGTCGTAGTGAAAGGGTTAAGCTTTTCGTGTACCATATACCATATATATCGCCTATAAGATGAAAATTGTTATTATTAACTAAAATTATTATGTATTATAAAACTTTTTTTTTTAAAGTTTGATATTTTATGAATTATTTTACTTGTAACCATTTGTGCGCATATTATTTGCCGAGGCGAATACTTCCAAATAGTACCGAAAAACCGGATATTCGGCCGAAGCGAATGTCCAAGGCGATTTCCGGTTAGGCCCTACTGGTAGTCATTTCATACACAATTAACAATTGGCCCAGCTGGAATTCAAGTCCATACTGATAAAGGTGAGATGTCAGTAATGTCAGTAATCTGTAAGGACAAACACCATAGATGACAAGCCAACCAGGGTCCTCTGTTCACATTTCAAGTCAAATGGAAGTTGGAAATGGAACAGCATGTTCACTGTGCTATCCCAGTTCATGAAAAAAGCCCATTTTCATGGCTTTGGAAGAGAGTTGCTGTTGTTGTCATTTTTCAGCACAAGATAGGTTATACATGGCAGCCTGTATAAATGATGGAGTATGAACCACCAACCCATAAGAAGCTACTGGCAAGCTTTCTCACATAACCATATTGGCTGAACCAGAGACTCAACCCATGCAAACAGAGGTGACATGGCACTTTGGAAGAGTTGCAGACAGATGGACATAGGTAATCACAATAACCCCATTAAAGAGTAGTGGTAATCAGAAGAACTGGTGGACATATGAATGAACTATTAGCCTCTTTCAAATTAATGGAATTTTTAAAAAGCCCTGGTACAAATATTACAGTGTAGTAATTATAAATGATACACTACACAATCTACTTGACTTTATCCAACCTCCATTTTTAACTATAACATTGACAATGCCATGAAATGCTTCTTTTCTTGTTTATCTGACAATCTTATGTTCTACATCTGACCTCATCATTTTGATATGTACAGATAGAAATATACATTTTATCTTCTCATAAATTTTAACCCTTAAAGTGCTGCATTGTTTTTGCAGTAAAAGGTCCCTCAGTGCTGAATTGTTTCAGGGGAGAAAAGAAGAAAACTGCACAGTCTTTATGCATGTATTTCATTAAATATAAACTATTGATAGACAAACCCTATATAAAAAATGATGGTGCATGTCTATACTTTAAGATTAGCATCAAGACACGTGTGTAGGTTTAACATATTTGCAGGTACAGGTGTAATACAGGCAAAATGACAAGTTACAATTGTATTTCATCAGTATTTTTGTTTGTTTTTGATGGAAAAGTTAAAATAGATCTACGAAATGTTATATTCTTTAGTAGTCCAACCATGCACATGTTATGCCTGTCAAAATGTTATATATAAATTGTGAAAATCACAGGTAAAGGCAGAGTGACAGTTTTGCAAAAATCCACTCCATGAATGTCAGAGGTATGTTTAAACCCTCCAGTCAACAATTAATGTTCATGAAAAACTATCACCTGTTATTTATTATAATATCATCAAACTGAGGTCCATATCTGGTGATTAAACTTCAGCAACTGCTTTATTTTTGTTCAATCATTGGGCTGATTTTGTGTGAAGAGTCACCTTAATTGTTTTCGTTGTCTGACAGGTGTAAATTGCTTGGAATAGCATGAAATCTATCCCATACTTATTTTTTTGCTGAAGTATGCGGTTGATATCACATCATCAATAGCCCATTAGGAATCGAGAACAGACATGTGTACAAACCCATTGTTTTAATCGATGCGAAAACGTTATAAATGCTCAGGTGTGACAGGCCGCCATTTCTTCATGCAACTTTTTTCCTTCAAGTCTGCCCCATGAACTCTCTGATCTGCATTACGATTTGTTTGATCTACTATCAGATGAAATAACTCGTCATCTAAGAAAAAGTCTTCAATAGTCCGTAGGTTCATTATTCACCATCTCGACATTTAATTTTGAATTACATGTGAATGGGGGTTGACAGGCGCGCCATCTTTTCACATCAAGCGAGCATGTACATCCGACTCCAGTTCCACCTAAATTGCTGGCTCAAAATCATTCATGTGTATTTCCATCAATACCTCGCTTGCTCCAATAATGTCATTTTTCTCAAATTATTCAAAATCACTATTAGCATCACTATCAGAAGCGAACAGTTGTTGCAAGAAATCACCTTCGTATTCAGCGTCGGCCATTTTAGCTTTGCACAAGTACCATGTGTTTAGAAGCGAGCGTTTGTAAAATTACTTTGTTAATAATATAGTAAAGTACTGCAGAATGCTCGTTCCGGGTCTTTTTAAACCAATCAAATATAGTTTTACAGACATTTATGGCAAGATGAAGTTATAGAATGCGATCAGTGTTGCTCACCTTGAGCGTGACTATAGTCGCAACACGCACTATGGGACCACAAACAACAGCGTGACTATAGTCGCAACACACACTTTAAGGGTTAATACAGGAGATGCTGTTGGATAAATGATGTTGGCTTGAACTTTCCTAGGCTGAATTTAATAGCAGCAATAACTTATCATGTTGCTATGGCATAGCTATTTTCATGCTGACTACTGAACATCTCTTTGATATGATTACACACTCCCCCTAAATGAAGAAAAACATACCTTTGCACACCACTCTGTACGTCTCATTGTCATGCACAGATTTAGACAGATATTACTCATTCTTTTTCATTGATGCCATAATGTATAGGTGTTTGCCAAAACAGTCACCAGTGAAAGTATGCCTGTTACCACAAGTAAAATCAGCCTCCTTTTGCAGTTATAATTGAGATTAAGAAAAAAACTATATATTGTAACCTTCTCTCCTTTAAAATTTAGTTCTTGAAAGGGCTTCTGAGGTTACCTCATCTTCAAACCTCTTTGAGAGTGCACATATTCAATATGCACTGTGGTGTGGGTAAATCCCTACGTTCTAAGGAAAATAACAACCTGCCCTGCCTAATGCTCAGGACAACGTTTCCTCTATCTTCAATTCCATATTGTATAGCTGTTATGTTTACACATGCTCATGTTAACATTGCATACATATTTTTATATTGCTTTAATAAACAAAGTTAACGGGTGAAATAGCTCATTTTTCTAAAGAAAAAACTACAGGTGATTTCGATGAGACCAACTATATTGTTTAATTTGTACATACAGTGTACACACAGTACACACATACAAGCAGGCAATTTTTATAGCTACAGTGTTTTTAGTCATACATAAGGTATAGACAGTACGATACTGCATAAAAGTAAGTTTTGAGGTAACAAGTTATTTACTAAGAATTCAATATGTTTTTTTTACATTATAATATTAGGACAGCCTGTGGAGTATTGTGGTCACAAACTCTTATGCTCCATGGTGCTATCTGCTTCTATCTTAATGCCTCCTAACACTAACCTCTTAATGATGAGTATCCAGTGAGACACATGCAAGTATCATTTTTGTAGTAATTGGTAAGACTAACCCATGATTCGAACCGCAACCTCATGTGTCCAAAGCAGACACTCTAACCACTTCAGCCACCAGAGCAGTTGTCGATAAGTAATTGCTGCATTTAAAAATATAGGTGGGGGCGGGATAAACTAATTTTATGCACTACATACTTTTTGTTGCTATTGCCCAAGTCCTGCTTCATAACCACACATTCTCTGATGTCTTGCTTAATTGTCATCTGACAGATATTATATCTGTAGTATGTGAATTGAGCATGTGACATACAGATTGGTGTGCAAAAGGTCATACTGAATTTTCTGCACTCTGTGGGAGGACAAATTCACATGAAATAGATGGGGAGTTTTCAGCATGAAATTGATTAGCTGTGCAATAATGACAGGTAGGTATTGCATAATTAAATTTAGTTTTACCATCACAAACCTACAATATATTACCAATTAACCATTTTATTTATTAATAGAAATGTCAGTTTATACATTCAGGTAGTTAAAACTTATTTTCTTTCATCAGAGTTAAGAAAGCAATACATGTACTTTAAATAAATATACACCTAATAAATAACTTTTCTAATTGTAACATTCCTCTGTAAGGAATTTGACTGACAGTATATAATAACATTTTCTCAAAAAGAATTCAACTTACTGACTGCACAACTGTAACCTTCTCTGCCACTTTCATTTTGTAAAGGCGTACAAATTCCCAGGGAACACTCATAAGCATTGAGACTCCTATTACAGCAACAGCCAACTGCCACCAGTACAACATTGTCCTTGATTTAACTCTTTCAACATGACTGTCACAACAAAACCCAACACTATCCTGACTGTATGTAGCCTCAAGTCCTTCATTTTTGTTCTGCCTTGTTTTAGATGATCTGGAGGCCCCTCTATTTTTTGGATACCATTGGATAACTTTTCGTATTAATAATACCATCAGAATAAGAATAACAGTAACAAAAATGAAAATATTTAATTCATGGTGTAGTAACGAATAGTAATGCAAAGCATTGATGATATTTATTGTGTCCAGTAGAATAAGTTCCCATAAAAGGATGTAGAATTCTTTATCAAGAAAAGAAACATCTGTCTTGTCATTTCCTAATTTCAAGATGAAACTGAAATGTTGGTATACAGCTCCTAGTAGCCCTCCTGAAGTATCAAGCTGTGTAGCATCCTTTTCTTTCCTTATTATGTCTGGAAAATATCAGAAATAAAATAAAAGCATTAACAGCTGCAATACATTCAAACAGTCCAATTAAGATAATACAAAAATTCAGGACTCAGGATAATAATATTTTACACTAATCAGTTTTTGTTATAAACTGGTTTTGTTATTTAATTGTGAAAGCAGCCAAAAAAAACCAACACCAAATAGTATTTACATAAAGATATATTGAATTTTAGCAAACATCAATAAGTTTTGCTTGCAAAATCTTTCTCCAATATCAAAACTATAATGAAACTGTATAATTTGATTAAAAACTATACAACTTTTGTTGATTTAGCCATTGCTGAGATAGCAAGATTTTCAAGGCAGATAATGTGTCAGTCATATAGGATATCAGATATTATATGCCCATCTCATACTCTTCTCTCTAACAAAGACCTTGATCTTAGGGCCACTAACCTATCAGCTGCATCACAGAGTGTGGAACTGGAAACAATTTCATAGACTATATGATCTCCAATGTCACTGACAAGTAGGTTGCAAGATTTGTAAAGTCATTTGACTCAGACTGAAAATGGCCAGATACAGGTCAAATTTCAGCAATGACGTACTTTCGTCTCATCTGTCAGCAGATTAAAGACATGACAAATGCTATGCTCACCATTTTCTTAAACATAAATCATATTCCTATTGATTTCATGCAGGTATATCTTGATGAAAGGTTATTCAAGTTTGCTGGGCCAGCTAGTAAGCGGCTACCCCATACTGACTCTAACTGGTGTCGCCGAATTCCATTTTTCTATAGGGAATGGACTCTGACCCTAATCCACAACATAAATATCCCAATAAAAATATAGAGTAACAAAGATCAGAGGAAACTCTGACTATCTTCTTCCTTGATGGTGAAGATATATTCAAGATGCGTTATCAAATGGTAATTCAAACCAGTGTTGGTAGCACATGCCCAGAACAAAATTCCAGTTAGGCACCAGTTTCTCTTAGAAACATGTATCATGACTAGCATCTAACAGGATGCTGGTTATTTTATTAAATATTTAAAATAATTGGGAAATTCGTGAAATCCTTGCATATAACACGAATCTCTGAAAAAGTTGTGAAATTCACACCAAAATCATGAGGGTTGGCAGATATGAATAGGGTTTAACGCCAATTTTCTCCACAAGATGGGCTATAACTGGTGGAGAAAAGAACCCCTGAAAACCCCAGAAAGAACCATCCACCTACAAAAAGCTATTGGCATGCCTTCTCACAAACCAACATTGGCCTAGCTTGAACCTTGAATCCATGCAGACAGAGGTGAGATGGCATTGATCCGTAATGGTTAGTAATGGGGTCCCCTTGCTATAAATTGAGCAATACCCTTCGTTTTAACTAGCTGTTGTTCTTGTCTTGTGGTTTTATGGCATTTTTCACACAATGATATTGTTATACATGACATAACAATATCGTGTGGATAAACTGGCCGTATTGAAAAAATACCCCAATTCCCATTCATGACTCAAGTAAAAAAAATGGCTGCGATAAAAATTAGAAGAATACTGCACAATAATTTGATTGGCTTATTTGGACCAATCATAATCATGTAAGGTAATATACAACACATTGTGATATCAGAAAATATAAAGCTGCACCTACAGTAGAAAAACTACACCAACTATGTGATAAAAAAGTTATTCCTAATATCTAATTATGACTTGGTAAACATGGGAGCATGCTATATAGTGTTTTAAGCAACAGAAATAACTAAATATAGCATGCTCAAAAGCTATTTACTAAGCAATAATTAGATATTAGGAATGACTTTTTTGTTACTGAAATAGTGCTACATGGAATCTACAATAGATAACAAGGTTTATGAACTTACAGACAGATTGATCAACATGTAAAATCAGTATTCTCACACTATTTTTAAAAAAGTGCTCAGATAAAATAGAAATCACTGGAATTCAATATAACATGCTTAATGTAAATTAAAATGTTTCTTGAAATTTCTTTTTACCTCAATGTTCTTGAGAGGTAATCTATGATGTTGTTGTTGCTGTAAAGTTTAATTTATCAGCACAAGATAGCCTATACATGGCAGCCTATATAACTGGAAGAGAAATAACCCTGGAAAACCCCTGGAAAAAACACTGACCCACGGTAAGCTAATAGCAGGCTTTCTCACATACCCATGCTAGCAGAGCCTGAGACTCAAACCCTTGCAGACAGGTGAGATAGCAGTGATACGGAATGGTGTGCTCTTTTAGACCACTGGGCCATTCTGGGCCCTATTTTATGCTGTACACCAGTTAGCATTACAATCTTCTGTATTACAATGTTATAAAACACTGCAGTCGTAGTTCAGAAAGTTCTTATTAATAGATTAAAGATAAAAAGTAAACAGCTTTTTTTGCTTCACGTATTCTAATAAAAGTATTTCTAGTTTTTCCCTATCAAGACAATACATCTTTCCACCAACTAAAGCATAGATTTAAGTCCATTGCCCAAATCATAATATTTACACCCAGACTTGCAAAATTATTTTAAAATTCAAAGAATATTGGGATACAAATGGACAAAACTGTTATCTTAAGTTTGTTTGGCGTGGTGGATCAAATCGACCAACAGTGTTATTAACAATCAAAATACTAGTTGGAGGCATTTTTGTCTTTCATGTATTTATAAATATAATGCTTTATCTTTTTTTAACAAGTAACAGAATTATTTTTTTTACTAAAACTACATTTATATACATAAAGACAGCACTTGATAACAATGGACAATAAAAAGAATAATATATAAGTATAAAAAGAAAGGGACTGATTTAATATTATCTTGGGCACTTAAATATGCATGTTGATTCAGATTAATAAATACATGTATGATTTACCATTTACAAAATCACAAACAATATAATGAGGTTATTTAGCAATTACTTAAAATAATGCTCAACAAGTGAAACAGATCATTTGGAACATTTATTTTACTGTAACTATTATTATTATTATTACTTTATTAAAAGCCATATAAACAGATGTCAAATCTTGTGTGAAACTGCGAAGTATTTAACTGCCCAGCTGCAGAAAACCATGTTAATATTTGTATCACCCATTTTATTTTCGATTTCTAAATTAGTTAAAGACATGTTTCTAACCAGAATAATATTGAACATTAGAATTTGCTTAGTTATTTACCCTGTTGTTTGCAGATAATGTGGTTGTCATTGCCAAAACTGCCACTCAACTTCAAGAATTCTAAATAGACTACAAGAATACTGCAATGTCTGCAATTGTGTGACAGAGATAGTATTTTATCATAGATATGTTGACTGCGTATTCTCTTCTAAAATTCATGGTAAAGTATGGGATTGTGTCTAACAATGTAAGCAGTACTAAAAGCAAAGGCACTTCATAGTTTAAAAGCTAGACTTAATTATTTTGGTAAAATGTCAATAAAAACTCTATTCCAAACATCTGATACTAAAAAAGCACACATGTTGAGTTATGGATCGGAAGTTTGGGGTTTCTACAAAGCAAATAACACTGAAGCTGTAATACTTCATTTTGTAAATATATTATTGGTATTACAAAACACACTCCAAACATTTTTACCTATAACACATTAGGTAGAATAACAATGCAAGTATTAAGAGACAGAAAGATTCTTAAGTACAGGTTATTATTAAAAATGACTGATGATAAATTCCCAAAGCAAGGCTATAACCTACAGTTGACATGGGTAAATAAAGTTAAAATCTACTGTTGACATGGGTGAACACTGTTGGGTAAATAAAGTTAAAATCTACTGATGACATGGGTGAACAATGATTGTTGGGTAAATCAAGTTAAAATCATCTGTTGACATGGGTGAACACTGATTGTTGGGTAAATCAAGTTAAAATCATCTGTTGACATGGGTGAACACTGGTTGTTGGGTAAATCAAGTTAAAATCATCTGTTGACATGGGTAAACACTGGTTGTTGGGTAAATAAAGTTAAAATCTACTGTTGACATGGGTGAATACTGATTGTTGGGTAAATAAAGTTAAAATTACTGTTTTCATAAGGAATCGGATAAGTTTGTGTTAATCAAGGGGTTGGTGATAAACTCATTTTATGTTTACACAAAGTTGTAAAGATATTTTTCAAAAAGAATCAAAATGAGAGTTAAATTCAATGGATAAATTATGATTCTATAATAAGTTCAGAAACAATCTGAATTGTCAATACTATGTAGACTGTTTGAACTTTTCAACAAATGAACATTTTCCAAAATGGCACATATAGGTAAGTATAAATAATATCTATGTTAAATGGCTGTGCCATTTTTGTGATATATAGAAGAGTTTTTTTTCTGCTGTTAAATGTCCCATGTGTGTTAACATGAGGAAAGCCTACATACCTTCACATGTTTATTGTAATGCAGATTAAAGCAAGTTATATTTAATTTTATACAGAGAATCCATAATATTCTATAAAATAATTGCTTAATTTATAAAAAGTCAATGTTTTAATAGTAGAATTGTTGTTTTGTACCATTTATTTTTAATACATGCATTTAATTTGTGCCTCTGTCCAATGTTACAAATAAAGAGACTAGTATTATTATTATTATTATTATTATTATTACAACCATGGTATTAACAAAGTAACAGAAAATAGTAAAATCCAGCAAGTTTTGTAATTTAATTTATCCCTAGAATACAAAGTGAAAATTAAAATTAAAAAAACTTACATTATTAAAAAATAAATCATAAATATTTTTGAGAAAGAAAAAACTAATGTAATTTTTTAAAATGCAAAATCTGCCCCACATACCTGAACATCCTTTTCCTGGAAAGAGAATCTACTGATACCCCAAATCTAACATTACAAATTTCAAAGTATCCCAGCCAAAAAGTTATTCAAAAATAGCTTTCAATTTTGAGGTGGGCTTGTTTGGATTATGATATTAAATCAGCTCCAAACATCTTTACCTTGAACAATAGGTGTTACATGTATTAAATTAACTGAAATTTAACATCGCAATGTCTAGGTCAAGCAAAAATGTAAAAAAATATGGATTTTGATAAATAATTCGTTCCTGTTTTTTCTAAATAAGACCTTCTGATCTAATTCGAGAATAATTAATTAAAAAATTACTTGGAATTACTAAAATGCTCATGGACTTTTATATTAATACATTAGTTTGGATTATTGTGAACTTGTTCAAGAACATTCTGGATTGCATCATATCCAGACAATGAAGACTATTGAAATTCATTCAGAACAATTATATATTTTTGGAATCGATCCGGTGGCCTAGTGGTTAGAGCATCCGCTTCAGAACTAGAGGTAGTGGGTAGTGGGTTCCAGCCCAGGTTGAGTCATATCAAAGACTTACCAAAATGGTACAAACAGCTACCTCACCAGGTGCTCAGCATTAAGAGGTTAGTTATATGACTGGTTGACCTGGTGTCAGGATAATGTGACTGGGTGGGACATCGC
Organism: Unio pictorum; assembly: GCA_030141615.1. NCBI lineage: Eukaryota > Metazoa > Mollusca > Bivalvia > Unionida > Unionidae > Unio > Unio pictorum. Next base: position 835,682 of record JARLTB010000308.1, read on the forward strand.
TATAAACTGCCATAATGCAGACATTGTAGCGATATGAATGAATTTTTTTTAAAGCTACATTAAAACTCCCAATCACACAAACATATATTTTTTGGACTTGTGATAGGACATTTATAATTATTTCGGATTTAATTCACAATACTGCAAGTGTCTCTTTAATTTACTCTTTTCATCTAATTTTTTAAAAATAACTTGTTGATTTCACATATTTCTGTTACATAATTTAAGATCTAAACTTGTAACAATTAAATCATCATATTCTTTAATTCTTACTTACTGTGATTAATTATTACAATTAAATGATGGCTTTGCAGGAAAAAGGAAAATGTTAAGCATCTGAAGTCTTAAGGGCAAATTGCACAACAAAACAAACAATACTGAAAACACTGAGGTTTCCTTAAGGATTATGTTTGAAAGAAAACTAAAAACTTTATAATACTGAGATCATTGTGGTTTTCTTATGGCTTCTAATTGAAAGAAAACTGTGTGTATGTGTGTGTGATTAGGATTTTTAATGTAGCTTTAACGAAAATAGTTATATCGCTAAGGTGTCTGCTGTTTTGCAGTTTCTATAGATGTGATCATGTCTGGGGCATCACGTCGCAGACATGTTGCATGATGTCCCACCCACATTATCCTAACACCAGATCGACCAGTCCTAACACTAACCTCTTATTCCCGAGCGCCTAGCAAGGCAGCTGTTAGTACCAATTTTCTAAGTCTTTGGTATGACTCAGCAGGGGTTCAAACACAACATCCTACTTCCAAGGCAGACACTCTAACTACTAGGCCGACGGAGTTGTCAAAGGAAACCGTAAAACATATAATAAGTTGTTTTATTTTACAGGAACATTTTAAAATAAAAATGCAACATTGACATCAGTGATGGTATATCCTGTTGGTTTCACTTCTTTCTCGTCTTAATTCTTAGAGCCAAGTGAGGAAGCTGCAAGTACTATTTTATAAGTCTTTGATATGACTCAGATGGGTTCATACCTGTTTCTGTTTCACAGGAAAAAGTAGTCTGATAGAAACATACAAGTTTGGTTTCAGTCTCCAATTCTTTTTTAAACATGTAAATAAAATGAAGTCTTTTATTGTTGTGTTAAATTTGATTTCTTTTCCATGGCTTCAGATATGGGCAAATGATCAAATAGGTATGTTTTTTGAAAATAGCATAAAATACCAAGATTTTGCAAAGCATTCCAACATGGAAATCATCACAAGCAACAATGGTGGGTCTAAACTGTTATGAAATGTCCTGTATATTAGAAATGGCAATCTGCATCTCCAATCAGATTTCATCATTTTCAATTCACTGAATCCACTCTCTGCATCTGCAGATAAAGCTGGAAGGGTCAACACTATATCCAACAGTGCAAGAATGTTAGTGTAACTTCAGACCATTGTAAGTTCTCTACCTGACATCCACAAGCATAAATTAAACTTTTCAATAGTTGCCACTTCTCTTCAGCCTTGTCTGGATAGAAGCCTGCCATTGTCATGACTGGGGGAAATGTTCCATCAGAGTAGTAAGTAACATCCTCATCACCAAATCCAATATGATTATTGAGTCTCTTGGCCATGAATGAAAATCTGCAAAATGTGTGGCTTTCAATATATCACACTGCTGTTTGTCAAATCGCACATCCAAGTGTTCTGCTAAACTGTTGATCATGTCTTCTCTAGCATGAAGTGATAACTGCACTGATGTTGGGAGACATTGTTCTTTTAGTTCAAAACCATGAAATTCTTTTATAGGTCCATTACCAATATCCCGCAGAAACTTTTTAACCTAGGTTGATGTAAAGGTTTAAGTTGCTAACCTTTCTGGAGTGGGGTGCTTCCAATTTATTTAAATTAATGTAGAAGACCCACACTGTCCGAAATTGAAGTAGTGATAGAGAGATGCAAAGCTCTGAGTCCCCAGTCAGCGGTGCCGACGCTTAAATTAATGAATATACCAACTGAAATTTAAATAACAACAATTTAATATAATTCAAACAGTAATCTCTCAAATACAATTCAGCTAATCTCATCCACCAAGCGTAGGCCTAGTTCATCCTTTGAATTAGTGTAAATTTTCCCTTCTGTCCTGAGTCCTACTCATCTGTATGTTGTTTCTTTGTCTCCTCCATTCTCCCTTCACTTCTCCCTCTGTCCTTCCTTCTCTCTCTTGTCTCTCAGAGACTCGGACCAACTGCTGGGTCCTTCCTTCTCTCTCTTGTCTCTCAGAGACTCGGACCAACTGCTGGGGCAATTCCGTCTGGTCCCTCAAACTTCCTTCTCTTTTGTCTCCCAGAGACTCGGACCACTGCACTGGGTACTTCCCACTTCTAAAAGAAAACATACATGGACATTAGCAAAGCATATACCTTTTGCTACGCATCACACACTAACATTAGTATCATCAGATAGGCCAGTACTGTTTTCTGGTGACGCATTCGTGCAGATCAATATACACATTCTCCCTGCTAAGTGTACACGGTAAATATATATATATATATATATAAATTCTCAATCTTATTATACACAAACAATATCATATAATCAGATGCATTTCTGTACATTACACTTCTACAGGTGTACACAGATATGCACATTCATGCTCTGACAATGACATATCCATACACATGATACTCCTAAAAGTATATGCAAATAGGTAAATTCCTATACTAATGTTGTACACCGTAACATTATACAAAGTTTATAATTCAATTCAACATTTTGCAAATCTATAATATCAAATCAATAGATTGCTTACATCTCAAAATATGCATGTATGTCAAAGACTACGAATGAATCTCACTATGTACAATCGTTATTTGATATATACTCTAATATATAGATATACAGCAATAATTAAAGTACACTTAATATTTAACAACAATCAAGCAAATAATAACTGACCTGTTTCAAAGCTTTCTGATTATTCTCTGAATAATTCTGCCACTACGACTGGTCGCGGAGTAGGTTATTCGCATTGTCCCGCCAAATATTTGAAACACTACTAACTTTTGATTCTCAAGATCATATATTTAAACTTAAGATTCTAATATCTGGCACGCTTAACTCCATTCCGATTGGAGGTTGGTTCAAAATGATCCAACATCGCCCCTCCCAACCATCTGTCAAAGATGTTTACTATAAAATTGGACAATGCCTTGTTTCAACAAGATATTGCCACTTATCTGTGAACAAGGTTACATAACTGACTTTTGCAAAATAAACCGCGCGCTTCGAGTTTAAGGCTATGTCAATAAATACGTCTGGATACCTAAGACATTTTTCTGGCTAGAAATTATAGCCTCAGGGTTTCAAACATCCAAGCTAACATCTGGTTTCTCCTGTCCTGTGACAGTCGATCTCTTAATTTAAATTGGTCCAAGACACCAATAGTTTCAAGAACTCTCAGGTACATTTCAGACACCAAACAAGACTCATTTTGAAGAAAAAATGACAACTTGGACAGTAAATTTATGACATCTTCAAGAAGTGGGCATAATTAACAAGATGCAGATCTAGCAACATTTTCAGACAGCCAGTTGTTTTCCCAGTAGCTTCAGGTCTTCTAGGTGAAGGCTGATCAGTTTTTGTCAAAGTCTGATGGTGGCTGACTATTGCTGGATATGATTTCCACAAACTGTCCAAAGCCCTCTGCCAATGTGTAGGGCCTAACCAGAAATCACCTCGGATATTCGCTTCGGCCGAATATCCGGTTTATCGGTACTATTCAGAAGTATTCGCCTCGGCAAATAATACGTGCACAAAAGGTTACAAGTAAAATAATTCAATAAATATCAAACTTTTTTTTAAAAAAAGCTTTTTAATACATAATGATTTTAGCTAATAATAAAAATTATCATCTTATAGGTGATATATACAATATATGGTACACGAAAAGTTTAAGCTTCGCATACGATAATGAAACAAACGGTGCTCTCTGGAGTCGCACCTACTACTCGGTTCGTGCCCGGATCAGGCAAACAGTACATCCAAATACTCGGATTCAACACTCAGCGAAAATTATCTACTCGGTTAGGCCCTACCAATGTGCCAACCATCTAGTTCTATCAACACAAGTTGGGACTATCTTGGTGATTCCCAGTACCTCAAATGCACCTAACAAATCACTTTTATTTAAAAGGCTATTCCAATAAAATTAGTGAAGTCCTATTAACAGCTCTTCAATTTTTGCATGGATAGGCTTTTTTGCAATGGCAGCTTTGTAAGCCAATTCCAAATGATGAGCATGGCAATGTATTCCTAGAAGACATTTCTGCGATGCTCTAAATCTAGCAATAATACCATTTTGTTTTCCAGTATTGACTGCAACTCCATCAGAATCAAATCCTACAAGTTTACTCTTGTAATCAGGCATTGCAATTGATGCACCTAAAATCCCATCAGCATTAGCTCGTGAAACTTCTGTCACACCCAAAAATGAAGTGCATATTTACCCACCCATGGCAGTGATCACATTAACGTCTTGTCCACGGAAGCCTTTATCAGTGATAATACTAATAAATGGTGCTGATATAATCTTTTGTTCAAGTTTATTTCTTGCACACTGTGCAATAAATTCTGAAAACACATGTGCCTCTTTGTCACTGAGATATATTTGACCAACATCAATTCCCTTTCTGGCATCCAATTGGACCATTTTGCCTTTGTCTGGTACCCTGTTTTGAGTCATATGCAAAAAATCTGGGATGCTTTAGAAAGCAGGAAACAATGATGGTGATAAATCTGGCAAACGATAATAATATCTTGCAAACGAGCTTGCGAATGCAATTACAGACAGTACCAAAGAGGTGTGTCCATCAAGGAAGCGGCATGTTCAACCCTGGATATCCGAAAAGACCTTGTTTCTCATCGATAAACGGAAGAAATGCAAGTTAAATAACCAACCGGAATATAGACGCCTCAACAAACTGGTCAGAGTTCATTTGAAGGAGGATAGAGACGTGTATTGGGAAAATCTTGCAAAAGATATGGAAGGGGCAGCCAACCGGAACGAATTCCGAACCCTTTACTCAACTATTCGACAACTATCCGGGAAATCTCGGCCGCTTGAGAACAACATCAAAGACAAGACCGGAAAATTCATCAGCTCCAACACAGGACGTTTGGACCGTTGGCAGGACTTCTTCTGCACCCTCCTCAACCACGATGCCCCACCTGGACCGATGGAATCTGTGGATGCCATGGACGAGTTGTCTGCGCTAGTCGATGAGTCTGAACCGTCTATGAAGGAAATACGGACTGCCATCTTAGACCTGAAGAACAACAAGGCGCCGGGCATTGATGAAGTGACACCAGAAGCCTTGAAATACAGCGGAGAGATCATCGTCGAAAGATTACACGCCCTGCTGAGATTGATATGGCGATCGGAAGCGGTACCAACATCATGGAAGAAAGCCATCATCGTACCAATCTTCAAGAAAGGCAACAAAACGGACTGTAAGAACTATCGGGGCATCAGCCTGCTCTCCATACTTGGCAAAGTATTTATGAAGATCATCCATAGAAGGGTACTCAAACGGCGGGAGGAAGCAGCACGAGGAACAGGCCGGTTTTCGACCTGGAAGAAGCTGCTGCGACCAGATCTTCACGCTCCGTCAAATCCTCGAGGAAAGAATTCGGCGTGGAAAACGCACAATCATGGTGTTCATTGATTTCTCCGCAGCGTTCGACAGCGTCCATCGCCCGGCCTTGTGGAAAGCCCTGGAAGCGGAAGGATACCCGCCAAAATACATCTGGCTACTTATCAACACCTATGACGGGTCAACCAGTCAAGTTCGAGTCCAAGGAGCAAACACGAAGGATTTCTCGATGAAAACGGGCGTCCATCAGGGATGCGTGCTCTCACCTAGCCTCTTTAACATCGTGGTCGATTGTGTCATGCGCAAGGTATTCCTGGGACGTAGAGGGATCACTTTTGGTGCAGGGCTCGATGAACATGCCACAGATCTAATGTTCGCGGACGATATTGCATTTCTCACTGAGGACGAAGCCGAAGCAACAGAAATTCTGCAAGAAATCGCCGATGAAGCCGCTAGATTTGGGTTAAAGATAAACACCGCCAAAACAGTTGTCATGACATCGGACAACACCCCAGCGACCGTCTGCCTTAACAGAGTCTATCTTAAGCAAGTAGAGGAATTTAAATACCTGGGGTCCATAATCCGAAGCAGATCAATAGCGGCCTCCACTGACATCTCGCATCGCCTGGGACTGGCAACGTCTGCGTTCGGGTCACTAGCTTGGTGCATATGGAGAAAAAAGGCCCTTTCGGTGGTGACCAAAGTGCGTCTATACCGCACTCTCATCCTCCCAATACTACTATATGGAGCAGAGACGTGGGTCCTCCTAGATGCGGACCTCAAGAAGCTGGAGGTATTTCAAATGCGATGCCTCAGACGAATACTGGGAGTAAACCTTCTGGACAGAATCTCAAATGTGGAAATCCGGGCCCGATACTCTCACCAACCGACAGTGGAATCACTGATTAGACGTGCTAGGCTTCGCTGGTTTGGCCATGTCTGCCGAATGGAAGAGAGGCGTCTACCGTATCAATCCCTGTGGCGCACCAGACCGGAAACCTGGAATGTCTCAAGAAATGCACCTAAGAAAACCTGGATCAAACAAGTGGAAAAAGACCTGGCAAACTATGGCATGACCTCGGCACATGCCAAAGAAAATGCCACGCGGAACCGAAAATGGTGGAATGAAATAATTGAATTCATCTGCACGGGCAATTTTCGAGCAGCACCCAGAGTTTCCTATCAACTTCGACCACGCTGATTGGATGGAAACTACGGGACCAAATTGAAATTTTAATTCAGGCATACCTTTATGTTCTTTAAAAAAAATCAATTTGGTTCCCGCATATTGGGTCACATTAAGTTAATTATTAAGATAAATCTGGCTGGTGGTATGCATAAAGAGGAAATAAAAGTACCAATCTAATATAGAGGCCAACCGAAATTCGGTTTCGGCGGTGAAAGTTGGCAAATGGCCTCTTTTGGCATAGTTTCTGTTTCAGCCGAAAAACAAAACTTAGCTTTTGGTTTCGGCTGAAACTGATATTGACTTTCGGTCATCAGCTAAAGATCTATTTTAACTTTCAGAATGCAAACCTAGTGCTGTGTCTATTACTCTGCTTGTCAGCGCTAGGCAATTTGATATTTAGCAAAGTCCTCTTACTGCAGGCTCTGAATGATTACTTCTAGATAAGTTTTTAATTAAATTAGTGTAGTATTGCATCATGACAAAGGCCTTTTAACAAAATCTTGTGTTCAGCAACTTCAGTTTATCTTTCGTTTTCAGCTAAAGGTGAAGTTAAACTTTCGGTTTCAGCTTCGGTTTCCGCCGAAAGATAGTTTATAACTTTCAGTCTGGTTTCGTTTTCGGCTGAAACCAGAAATTTAGTTTCGATCAGCCTCTAATATATTACATTATATATTTTTGTCCTGAACCCATTACAAGGAAACTAAAGACACAATTCTTAATAATGTTAAGAAAACTAAATTACTAACGGTGATAGAGGAGATAGATGCAAAGCACATGGCTGGATTAGGCATTATTTCTGCCCACCCCACCTAAATTATTAACAAATTGTCAACATGCACAAATATAGCCACTGGAAATTTGGCTATTGCTTTATTTTTGCCCAAGTTTACTAGATATAATGCTAACTTTGAGTAAATAGACACATAAACATTTCCTTGCAAGGAAAGTCAGGATCCTTTTGAATTTTCGGGAAAGCCCCCAACACTTGACCCGATTCAGCCCTGATGAATGATATGTTTCATTATTATTACCAAAAAATGTTTCATTATTACCAAAAATAAGGATACAATTGTATTATTGTCTTCTTTTATTAAATGCTATGTATGGCCAGTACAGGCCTTACTACCTTATTTTAAAAACTACTGTCAAGATTATTCAGGACTCAGTCTGACACAATTCCATTATATTTGCAAACAGCAGGTGTAGAAAAACATGTTCAGTTTCTCCAATATTTATGCAAAATCCACTTCTACTTGGCACTAAATGGATTATTCAATAAGTGTCAGTGGCATATTTTTCATTACATAGTCGTAGACTCCATATTGTTGTTACATGGAACACAGAGAAGTCACCTCATAGCTCATAGAGAACTTGTAGGATCAACACAAGGTGGTTAAAGAAGTTGTCCCAAACTGTCTGGAGAGATTAGTACCTTAATTACAGTGTATTAGCAAATAAGTCAATCTGTTATAATTAATTATGTCATTTATAAAATGAGATAAAATTGTCAGTAAATACTGGCATAGTCAATAAATTGCTTCATAGTATTATTTTAGTCAAGCATATGGTGTCACCAACTGTGTCAACTCCTGTGGGTGGAGTTGAAGGTGTAGGTAACACAACAAAATTAAGAGGACAAAGATTCAATTCCTGTGAAAATAATGAGGTTCATTTAAAATAAATTGTTAAATAAGCAGTTACAATGAAGGGTCTGCTTTGGATAGAAGGAGACAAAATATGAGACAGATTAGCTAACTGTAAAATAATCTGATATATGGCATAATAAATGGGGCTGCACTGAATTTCTTATCATATACAATAATATATACAACACAGTAGATTATATCGAGGTTTTGGGCAGCTTTCAGGCAAACAAGTCTGATATAATGCCATGCAATGGCGACAATACTAAAGAGCATCAACAACAGCAAATAGCCATTCTGTGATGACTGGTAATATTGATACGGCACGTACAGGTCCTAAGTACACACTCAAAAATCCAGAGAGTGTGGTATATCTAAATTTCAGTGTGACTAAGTCCTAAATGAACCAGGTTGTATGTTAATGAAATACTTCAAGGAAATTACACATTAAACAGACATAATTTTGGTCTTCCCCCAACAGCGAGCTCAAGGGGCAGTGCCCCTGATCCAGAGGTCCAGGGGGCTCAATGCCAAAGTCCAAAAATGCACTTTACACTCATATCAAACTGCTCGTAGTGCAACTCAATCAATAAATTAACCAAAATAAATCATTTGAAAAACTAATGATAAAATGTTTTTAAAATCTTTATCAAAGCATTTCCTATCATGCTTTCTCTCAACAGCTCGGGATGCCATGTTTTGCAATCATGCTTCTTTTCATTGCCACCAGTTTCCATGACACAAAGATTCATTGGATGAATTTAAACCTTTGACCAATCAGACTACTCTTTACAAGAGTCATGTGCTAACTAATATATGGAATGAATAATGTACAAGAGTTGTTGCGGAATGGGACTGAACAGACCATTTTTTAAAAACCAAATCAGAAAAGATAAAAAAAACTGACTATATAATGAAAAATATGACTCAAATAAGAAAGTTGTCTGATTTAAAATGGAGAAAAATCATGTGTGATTAAATTTCCATCCATCATCACAATATTTTAGACTCGAGATAGATAAATCAGTCACTTGTTTTTGCAGAATGCTGCTTATAAATATTAATCACCATGAATTATTATCTCCGGTAATTGAGGAAATAAATTGATAACCATCATGGGGTGACATCTCTAAATTAGTATTTATGATCTCTGGAGTGACTTCTCTAGTTCCAATGGGGCAACTTTTGTTCTACATGTACAACCTTCATGCTTATATTGTGGGCATCAAGGTATAACAGCTTAAGTAACGGCGCTGTGTAGCATCTTTTGATGTCGACTAACATCATTACGAAAGTCAAATTTTCAGGATTATTTCACACAACTGGCCACTAAACTAACGACTCATTTCTACAAAGTAAAGTGATAAAGTTTTTTGTCAGGCTTTACTAACCATGATGCATTTCTCTAATAAATTCAAAATCTCACAAAAGAAATGGAAATGTTTTCCAGTTTCATTGGTCTACATTTCAGTTGGCTGAAAAGAAATGAAAGCCAAGAATGCAAAAATGGGGTTAAGATGAAATATTATTTGTATTATACCTATAGGAACTGTAAGCAACATTTTTTCGTTCAAGAAACATATCCCCAACATGAACCTACTTCTGCATATGTAGACTACCGTCACATTTCAACAAATTCAAATGTATGTCAACAGAACATGAAAATTTGCTAGTGTCAGAATTTAATTCCACCAGGATAAAAAAGCACAGTAAGTATACTAATTACATATCAACTTGTGGAATAGTGTTGATATGGGCTGCCAAGTGTGTGAAATTTCCTGAAACTTTAACTACTCATTCTGATGTCAAACGACATCAGAACATGCTATACATGCCCATTATTTGGATAGTAAAACAGCACTTAAACAAAAATAACATATGCTATGAAGGGCTAGGTGCGACTTCTGACACCTGACGAGTTTTCCACTAGGCCTATTCTACATCTATTATTCTGCATCCAAGTCTGTGAAGAAAAAAAGTATGGAATTTGTTTGATTCTGTTTTTCTTTCAAACACTCAATGCTAAATGTTGCTGAATACTTATTTGAAAAAAATGGGACGTCTCTATTACCATTAATTTTGTCAGTTTCTTCACTCAGTGTACCAATCCCAAAGGTGTACTGAATTATCCAAAATTGACCATGTGCTTTAACAATGGTTTTTTCCAAAAGTATATATCAGGGCATAAATATGGTAACAGGCTGATTCAGACCAGATTTTTTACTGATTTGGACCATGTGAAATATCAATAAGTTTTGTCTGAGATTTAAATGTGACACTTACATTTGTTTAAGACACGATTTTTCTCATTATTTCCCAGGTACATTGTGCAACTCAAATATGCATGTAAGGAATCGATCATTAAAATTGTATGCAGATTGTTGGAGACAAAAATCAGTAAAACAATGTCCATGCAGCAACATTTATTCATACATATTGATCCGAGTTTACATTAGATGTGTCCACACATACAGGTTTGGGTAGGTTTATGCCTTTGCTAGATTGATGTAGAATTTATTTATACTGTCTATTTTGCTATATACTAATAGTACTACATAAAACTTATTTTAATGGAGAAAGTGTGGTGCTGTACAATTTTAGATTTTGTTCGATAAAATATCACACATCAATATCATATGTTTATATCCTTCTAATTTTGTGAATCTCGTAAGACAAATTATATTTTAATAATGTGCTAAGCAACGTCTGTTAATGTTTTTCTTTCTATCATAATAGTCATAATCTATCTGTAAAGTGTCGAATTTTGAATAAGTACTGAACCTTAATGTTGAATGCATTGATCATTAAAATTGTATCACATGTAAGCCAGAAAAGTCTTTGTGAGGGGTCAATTCGACCTTTCTTCTCCCCCCTCCCCCATGTCAATGTTAAACTTGAAAGGCCAGCATCTACGACTCAATCACTCATTGAGATTTGACCGGGGCATCACAATGTTGTCCTGAGAAAGTAAACATTTGAACCCATGTCAAAAAGTCATTTTTAAAAGGAAGTTGATGCAACATAAGTCAGAGATTCTAGGCTGTCCAAAATCTGACGAAAGAAATTATTATCTAAAAAAAAAATTATTTTCCTGTATTCGCAACAAGTTGAAATAAGCTAGTTGAAACAATATAAATTTAAGTGTTTAATTCCTGTAGAAACAGCCATGCAAAGTTTTGCAAACATACGTTTTTCTGTTATATTTATTTGTCTTGTCTATGTTTTGTATTTGCCTTTGAAAAAGACTCATTAAGAGTCGAAAGTGCTCAGGCAAGTTAGAAACTAGTTCATTGTCAGTTTTGTTTTTTTGCATGCACATATATTCTTTAGATTGGTTGAAAAAATCTAAATGCTAAAGTTAATATGGAGTTTGTTCTGATTTCGGTTAGAAATTTGCTATCAACTGTCTTGCGGAAATTTAAAAGCCGAATATCAACTTTTTTATGTTCTCTTAGTATATTTGCAAAAACAGTAATTACTAAACTAAATAATGTGTGTGTGTGTGTGTGTGTGTGTGTGACACGGTTTTTCTTATATTAGTTCACATGATCCGAATTATCCCGTAATTTGGCCAGAATCAGCCAGCATTCCATAAAAATAAGGATCTTGCTACGAATCTGTATATACGAGAATCGTAGTAACACTAACATCCCTTAGTCGGTATTTAACGCCTGCATGAGCCATATGAATTGTACTTTAATACGCGAATCTTTTGAGAAGTTTAGTAAGCCAGTCAAAATTATTACATATTTTTCTGCAGATGTACAAAGCCAGAGCTCCAAGAACAATGCCGAAACCTAGGATAACAGTGAACCCTTTCAATCGTGCGAATTTACAAACTGTCTTTGTTGCCGCCATTTCTAATACCGTCCAGATGATCGGCATTTGATTGGCCTGTTTATACATTTATTTGTGAAGAGGATGAAATTTGAATAATCCTGTTCAAATCAATTAAACAACAACAAAAAATTACACTTAAGTATTTATTATGTTAAAGTAAATATTACTTGACGCATTCATTAAAGTTCGAATATGGCGACGAAATCCGATGATGACATTAGTTTTTTTTATATACTTTTTACTGAGTGACGTATGTAAGGTGAAGTTCTTTGCATTTAAAACATGCACATGAAAGAAATGTTGGCTATAACCCATATAGTACCCATCAATCACACACCTAAATAAAGGAATTAAAGGTTATTTTATTCGCACCTAAGATATACAATATATTTTTTAAATGGCAAGTACAATGAGTGAGAAACCGGGAAAATTTGCCACCACGATTGAAGTGCGCCACTACGATTGAAGTGAGCCCACGGGAAGATAAAATAATGAACTCGGGAAGAGTTATCTTTCTTGATGCGTATTTACATGGTATTGTCGTCAACTTTGCTTTGTATTAGAGTATGATACTTGCTAGGGTAGAAATAATGATTTCGAAGTTAACATTGAGGTCAATGGAAAACAAATTGGTACATTGAAACGATAAGTACTCGACGAAAAGCCCCATAAAAAGATATATACGACATGAGTTGTATCACTTTTAAAACAAATGAAAAGATTTTTTTAAAGAAAAAAACAACAACACAAAGCATGCTTTCAGTGTATGATTCTAAATGTATCCAAGCGACTCTTATTTTATTGTTAGTGTGATAGACACCATTATCATCCCTGCCCCGATTGATATATATATATATATATATATATATATATATATATATATATATATATATATATATATATATATATATATATATACTGTGAGTTTTGATATTTATTTCTAGATTCAATGTGCCCTTTTCATTTAGCTACGCCCCACCACATACCACTTCCACGTTAAATACCGTTATACCTTATGGGGGGGGGGGGACGGTGTAACGGTAAAAATGGCGAAATGCCGATTATATGAATTTGACATTAGGTTCAACATTTCTACTAGTACGAAAGTGATACTTGAACATTAATGGCATCAATGGTGTGATGGGAATTTAAAATAACGGGGCAGTATAGTGGATGTGTGAATTTAACATTCGATTGTAATGGTGGTTATGGGATTCGAACATAGTATTTATTCTACCCAGTACTTCAAAAACAACACTTTTTAATGGTGACTAACAGTCTTACTGAAAATATCAAATCTTTTTTTACCAACACAGTCTGTCTGACCAACACTATTTCGACATGATATTTTTATTCGTCAACACGCACACCTACTAACCGATTCGTAAGGGTGATATGCAAAGAATGGGATGAAGTGATGTGCACTGACACCTAATGAGAATTTAATATTCTCAATGAGTATCTAATACCCACCCTTGCTCAACCCCACTCCCGCCAAAATAAAGAAGAGAAAGGCAAAAGACATCTCGTATAGGAACAAATGAGATATGGCAACACATGTGATCTTTCCTGGTGACTATATAAGATTATAATTAAGGTATCGTGATGAAGTTAAGAGCCGAGGGAGCAGGACCGTAGTGAGCGATCACGGGCCCTTGAGTAAGAGCCTCTTCTAGATTTTGTTAAAACAAAAAGTTTTATTTTAGAAAATTAAAAACTTTTGTTCGGCCGGGCCTTCGGACGAAAATATATCCCGTTTGCCTCCCACCCTTCTTGTTGGCCATGCGGGAGGGATCATTGCATATACTATTTATGTTTGATAAAACTATTCTGTTTTACTAATAGGACAGCTGACAATGTATACTTGTTATGTATTATTATAGTATAAAATGAATGATTGCGTTATGTTGTTATCGTTCTGTGACAGCGCATTACATTACAACCAACCACCGATAAGTTAACGAGTAATTTAGTATGTGTGCTTGAATTTTCGCAAAACTTCAGCATGGTAAATCTGTATTAGATATGTTTGACTAGTTTCATTATAGTCCGCTTACTATGGATGGCTACTAAATTGTCGTAAAATATATTCATGCTGACAAAAGAAGGCTAGCTAATTTATTTCACCTCGGCAAATCATTAACTAACTCGACAATGACACGCGTTCGTAAGTTTTATATGGTCTTGCCCTAAACGCTGTTGTTCACGAGTTTTAAAAATATTTTCAAAATCCGACTTCGCTTATTTTATTTTTTTAAATTTTATATTTATTGGTATTAAAATCGATATAACGTTTAAGCCAGAGATGTTGTTTAAACTTAAGCACACGGCGAATAAAAGTCACACACATTCCTAAATTATGTAATATTTGAGATTTTTGTAATATGTCGTGTATCGATATTTGTACATCCGATTGGGCACCAAGTTTAAGCACGCTTGCTCCGATACTTAATACTTAATTACACTTTCAGTCGTTGACTAGATGGACTTATCATATCTGCACACACAATAGTGTTTTCATGTGCTAATGATAGTCAGTATGCTCCACGTGAAGTTTGGTGGAATATTCGATATCGACCTCTAGAATATAATACGTATCATCATCGATTCTGATACTTGTTGTTGAGAGGTAAACTAAAGATTTATAATCACAATAACACGTACAAAACAAACAGCATGCAAGTCAACCTCCTCCTAGAGATCAAATCAACCAACTAACAACACAAATGCTATTAACAGGAGAAGCGCAAGACAACATAAAAACGGGGAAATGGGTAAACTACCTGACTCCATTCAAAACAGTAAGGGAGACACCCCCAACTACTACGAGAGTAATTACAACCCAGAATCAATTTGACGTACTGGCAGCGGATGATGAGGACACGAGGAAAGGAGTAGAACTGGATACATGTACTTCCACCAGCAGAGATGTCTAGGAACTAAGTGGAATGCTACCCTTCACATCCACACCGATCCCTAAGATGAGAAAGAAGAAGATGGAGAAAACACTATCGGGTTCATCCTCCAGTGGGAATGAAGCAGATTCCATGGAGGAAATCTAGACACTGCATCAACACCAGTAGAAAACGAGGGAGTCCTCAGCAATCAGAATGCAAAAAAAACAAAGAGAAGGAGAATGCAATCACTGAAGAAAACGACGAGACTAACGAAACGGACTTGACAAACGGTAAGAACGAAACAGACACGGACAACGAGAATGGAAGCAACATTGAGAAACGGAGAACGCAAACTTTACCAACGAAACAACGAACGATTTGACGAACAACTCTGACATTAAGCAACAGGAAAATGATATGATACAAGTAGAAGAGAGGCCAGTGTCCCAAACCACAACAAATATTTAATTTGCTTTAGAAGCACTGTTAATCTAACAACTTAAATAAAAAAGGAATATTTGACAAACTATGATATAATATAATTGTTGAATAATTTAAACGAACACTTTATCAAAATAATGCGAAAGAAATGAATCAAGATACAACATCTCGTGAGTGGGTTGCAAGATTACCAATTATAATAACTGCATTATATAATGAAATTACTCGTGCAACTTCCATGAAACCTATTAATGCAATTACAAAAAATATACCAATACAACGAAATGATTTTTCACAAGATCCAGTATTACGTAGTGTTATCGTCAGATATTTATATGAACCTGGTGAACATAAAGGTGCTATAAATAAAGAGCGACTGATCCTATTTGGAGTGTTACTACATATATATTTTCCAGCGTAGTGAGATTTACAGGTATATTAAATTCAACTGCTCCTCAATGTGGATTTGTACGTGAACAATTAAAAATTAAGCTTGAGGGTACAAAATTACCACCGGCTTCACGTAACTAGCGCCTCAACGTCTATTACATTCAAGACAGATCAACATCATATTTTCACGTGTATGACCAAGACTACTGTCTTCTGTATCCCCGGTAAATTGTCTTGGATTATTATTTGAACACTGCCACAACATAATTGTGTTACTTCTCGCACACGGATTATTCTGTTGTTGTTTCAGCGCGTTGAGAAATTCAGCATCAGTTATAAAAGTCGCGATTATTTTTATGTCACTTTGTTTATAGTCAGCGAGTTTATTCTTACTATATCATTGTCAATAACATCGCCAGTGGTTTCTGTAAAATCTATGATATCCCTGCGCAACTGAGATATACTTCCAACTCGTGATATTGCGAGATCGACTAAGTTTGACCAGTCAATACGATCAGCAATAATCCAAACAAATGTATCATAAATAGTTAATCCTTGAGATGAATGAATTGGCATTGGGTATCTCAGTGTCCATGGAGAATTATCAGCGTGTAGTGCATCATCAACAGCGCTGATAGGAACTAGAACAATATCATTTAACACATTCTGACGATCCTTGAATTTCAACATCAATATTCTGTCATCGTGTATCACTTGGTCGATAACATAACGGTACAGGCAATTCTGAAAACTTTTCTTGATGTTACTGAAATAATTGCTGCTGAAGTGCATCCTGGACTATCTTTTTACTTGCCAATATCAAAATCGGTTGGTCTCCATTTATCCCCAAAAATTAAATGGAAGTTCTGAAATTTTTTCACGGATTATTTTGCAATGGATTTTATTCGACTGTAATCTGATTAGTTTCTTAAATTCTCTTAATTCTGGATCCAGCGCTCTGTAATCATTCGATATCTCCTCATAATTATCTACAAACTTTTTTTAACCATTCGTGCGAAGACAGTCCATCAAATGGCGGCGGTTGATCGTGAACGCCAGAAATTTTCACTGGGTTGATTTTTAACATTAACCAATGAAGAAACATTTTTAGCACATCTAATGAAACGGTCTATTTCATTCCAAATTATTATTCTGGGCATATATTTCTAGCCCATTCGTTCCAGAGTCCATCGTCACCCTTGTACCGAAAGAAGCTGTGGTAAGTACATGATCGCACTCCTCGTTATTTAATTACTCTTGCGAGTCTGTGTGTAGGTGTTAAAACAAACATATCATCCGAACTCTGTCTAAATAATTCAATAACACGAGTTGTTTTACCGCAATTACCATGTCCATTTAGATAAACAGTCATAGATCTGTATACTGGATTGTTTATAGATGGCGCAGATTATAATTCGGATATCTGATTATATTTACCTGATTGTATCGAGTAAGTAACCTTGATTTAAACATCTACAAATTCAGAACAATTATATAAAAGTTTTTGTTTTATTCTCCACAAAAACCACAGTGCATCAGTACTTGTAATTGAGCAATTGAGTCACGAATTCTGTATATTTCTTTTCGATATAAAATGAATCCATTGCAACTCTAATTGCGGTTCCAGGGAAATTTATTTTTCATCGATAGCAAATTTCTGCTATTAAAACTTTAGAAGATGAAGGAATACAATTATCTGAGAACTAAATCCTGAACAAAAGCTTTCTGATTTCGAATACTTGCAAGAGCTTAAATCCAGAGATAGATATACTCTACCATCATAAAATAAATTCGTCAAAAAAAAAAATCAAGAAGCTGTCTTTGCTTCATTAACGGATGATGTAAAATTAAAGAATATGGTACGTCTTTTTAACGCAATAGAAAAAGTTAGAATGAAAATATCTCGTGACCATTATATTAATATATAGTTACGAGCTTAGGCTCAAATAAGCAGCAACATAGAAAGAAGTGAATATAACAAGCTTGTAAAATTTAACAAACAATTTATTAAGTACAAATATTTTCATTAAAAAAAATAAACTTACGGTTTTAGAGAATCAAGTCCAAAAATTAATCCAAAAAGTATTCACAATATAATCCACTAGTGGAATTGCAAGAGTCCTGATAAATAAAATGTCCTAATAGTTCCCGGTTCGAATCTTGACGCTGTAATCCAATATGGACGACAATGTCACGTGATGCAGTCAGTTTTAGTTTTATAATAATCAAAATGAAAATCAATGAGCACATATTTTTTTCCAGATAAATAATAAAATAATTCCTCTTGCTTCAAACGAATTGACACAATTTCCAGTACACGGTAATTAAAATTAACTCAAAAAGAAGACACAACTTATTATAAAAACCCAACTTCTACTGAATAGCTCGCTCCTAAAAAATGGTTTATGTCTCTGTTTTTACGTAAACAAGGGGTCACGTGATATTCTAGAAACTATCAGAACAAACCTACGTTCAAGAAATCATGTAAATACCATATGACCCAACTAAAATTAGAAAGATGTTTATACTTGACTCTATTTTGTCCTTGGAACCAATCAATCATTTTTAAAATAAAGCTTTAATGTCCTTGGAATAAACCAATCATTTTAGAAACTTGTTTACACTCTGAAGTAAGGTCAGAAAATGAGGTTAACATCTGTTGTTTACTTGTAAAGTACACAGGTCATCCATTTCTAGAAAATTTCTCCCAACTAACGAATTTTAAACCCAAAATGTCAAATTTGAATCTGACAAACAAAATTAAATGATTTAAATCATATATATATATATAGCCTAATGTGCCCGATTTCGCGACAGCAGGGACAACAGCTGCGATTAATGCTGGTAATGCCACGAAAATAACATTTCTAATATTTCTGCCAAAACCGAAAATTTGAGATAGTTGGATTGCAGTTGAAAAATTTCTACGATTGCATAACAACATTGATCAACGTCTTTTAAATGCTACATTGTAATCCGAGTTAACATCAATAATCATATCTTCGATATTAACTTCAGCAGCACGATTAGCAATTCAATTCTTCCTCGTTTATTTGGCTGTCTTGCGTCATTAGAATAAAATTGAGAATCGCGTATAGATTCATCCTTGAGAACCGGTGCTTCTATGTCAAATGCTGGGTCGGATACACGTTTGAACATTTTATTATATATTTTTCGATCTAAATCAACGTCGCCAACGAAATCTACCTCCGGTAAAGCTAGTATTTATATTTTATTCTGCTTCTTGATTCATCAAAGTTGCTACATTTTGATCCGCGGCTTGATTTATTATTTTACTGACTTTCGCGGACACAAGTTCAGTAGATGGTGATTTTACTGACGGTGATTTTTGTCGTATTAATGATGCTAATCTATCCTTGGCTGCATTAAACGCATTTCCGGCAATATTACCAATATCACCAGTAGATTTGTTACTAATAGCACTAATAGCTTTCATTGATAATTGTCTGGCATTGGAGCTATTTTTGGAGTCGATCTTGCAAATAACCCTTGAATTATAATACCAAGACCATCACCGTAAGTTGCTTTATAGACTGGTAATGGTGAATCTGTTATTCTGACAATTACAGGTCTACGGTGTTGTTTATATATGATCATTTTTTTTTGTTTTCTATATATGTAATCACTGTGGTAGTCATCGAAAAGTTCCCGGGAAATGCTAATATCTATGACACCACCTTTAAATAATCATCGACAAATATCAGCGGCTTCATTAATTATTTTGTTGAGTTATTTCTAGCTCGTTTTCCTCTTATGAGAATTTCTAATCGTTGAACGTCATTGAAAATACTATTTGGACATGAAATAAGACCACTTCACCCATGGCTTGGAATATCACTTCCAGTAGTGCTAGGAGGATCGTAATGTTCTTCTTCTTTTGGTTTTAGTTTATCTACTTTTGCAGAAAATTTAAAACAATATGGATCATTCCTACTAATACTACTTATATAATGATGAATTCTAAAGATCATCTTATGATAATCATCTTCGTGAAGTCCACTATATTTTTGTGACATATCAGAAAAATCAGTCGAATCATCTGCAGTATATTCAGCTAATTGACCATCATTCACATCTTGAATATTTTCATAAGTTCCTAGTTAAAATTTTTCAATTAACTTTTGAACGGATGGAATAATTTCTCTTTGTTGTATTTTTTGCTGTTTTTGTTCTTTTTTTGTTATTTCATTTTTTTTGCTGTTGTCGTTCCTCATATGGACCATACACGTTGTCTACCGCATTGATGTATTCTATATACGATAACCTTTTGTGTCGATTCGACTTGTGTTAGCTTTAATTTTATAAAACACATCAACCCAGTGTTGTAGACTGGAAATATATTTTCCATATGTCGGTCTCAACATTTTGTTTTCTATTTTCATAATATGTAACAACAAGAGCTGGAAATTCATTTGGATCAGTTTTATCGATTAATTTTAAAACATCTTCAGTAATATTATTGCGTAATTCTTCGATTAATTTTTCATCAGTTTTTTGTTTGTTTTCTAGTAATAGGTTTTGCTAGTTGAGGCATTCGACCAGGAAGATCTTGTAAAAGTCTTGATGTTTCTTCAGTTTTTTCCAGCTATCTTTTCAAGTTGAGGAAGAAGAGGTTTAGTTGTTTCAGTAACAGGTTTGAATAATTGTGGATAACTTTCTGACAAATCATTTGAGATTCCTGGCGTTCTTGTAATTTTCACGGACTGAAATTTCTTAATTTCTTCTAGTTGCTCTCGAGCTAATATAGTTGTATACGCTTTATTAACCTTTTTATGATATATAATACTGATTTAATTCATAGTTGCAGAGAGGGTGTGACGTCTAATAAGTGTGGACGGGTAAACATCGCGTGCATTATTAAAAAAAAACCAAATATACAATGATAAAATAACAAAATTAACTAAACCATTTAGAGAAACTCTCGGTTAGTAAGATGCTTCGGTTTATTGTTATTTACATTTTTTTTTTCGTTTTTGTAAGAAGCTTTTGTTTAGCAACAGGATGCCTTTATTATGATGTGGGCTCACCCTCTCTGCTGCTACGTGCGCTGGTGGATGACGAGGTCAACCCTTGTTTATGTTCTTTTGCATAAGGGACTGGGGATGAGTGGGGTATGTCCATGAGGGTTGATGGCGCGTGCTTTTCTGGGTTTCCTCTTGAGCTCTGCAGCTGATGTTCTGCTAGATTCGCACAACTTGGAGTCTCTGTGCACAGAGGAACGCCAAGTGACTCGATCTGTTTGCTCCCAGGAATCTAGGTTTATGTTCAACGCTTTCAGATTGTCTTTGAAGCGTTTTTTCTAACCTATGTGGGATCGCTGTCCTTGCTGTAGCTCACCATATAGTAGTCCCTAAGACTTAGGCAGCCGCTGGTCTGTCCATGGGTGCAACATGTTCCGTCCAGCATGCTGGCACTGCATCAGGGTGGTGTGTATGCTGGGGAGAGCTGCTTGGGCGAGAACCTCAGTGTCTGGAACCTTGTCACGCCACTTGATTTGGGGGATTTTCCTGAACCTTGTGGAGTGAAAGTGGTTCAGCTTTCTGAGTGGCGTCGGTACTCCATTATACTACATAATACAACAAGGGAAGCCACTTTTGCCACTTTATAAGAATTTGCGTTGCTATTTCAACTATTGTACATTTAGCTCAGTCTTGCGAATTTGTATGCCTAATTACAGTCGGGCTTATTAAAACACCTTTAAGTAATGCTATTTTCAAATTTTTGTAACTTTTCGTAAATCTTTGGCAACTTTTTGCCTTTTAGTCATACCCGATATAGATTAATTACAAACCTTTCACTTTAGAATCGGTTACTTAGAAACTGGGAAAAAGGAAATAATTCGTATCTAAATCACATAAATCATATTTTATTTTGCTTTATATTATTATTCAGACTAAACAAATAATAATTTGTGCGTTGAAATCGATATATACAGAGAGAACATGTAAATACATGTGTATTTCTGTTTTTCAGTGTCGCTCGGTGTTTCTAGTAACCCATTTTAGAATTGTTGAATCGAGCGTGCGCATTTGGTCATGTGAGAAAGCCATATCGATTCGCAAAACGAAAGTAAGTTAATACCATCACCACCGTCGCTTGTTTGTTCTGTCAGTTCTTGTGTGAGTGTGATTTGGATTTTTAACGTAGTTTTAACAAATTTTGTTTAGTCAGATCGCTACGATGTCTGCAGTCTGGCAGTTTATAGTGATATCTAGCACTGGTCATCATGCCCCAGATATATTTAAGTCACAGGTGCTCGACGCGAGCTAGATGTGAAAGAAAAAAAAAACCCACAATAATCTTAAGGAATACAATCATACAGAGTGACAAAAATAGCTTAAATTACCCCATGACCCATTCTTACATAGGATCCTCTCTATCATACTATATAAAAAGAGAAGGTATGTAACTTCCAAATACTTGATTCCACCCATGACCCTCGATTTCATCATGCTATTTCCGTATTTAAAAGCACACGACCATTCTCTATAGCTTGTTTTACTCCTGAGATATTTTTATATTCATCAAGCCATCATTGACTTTTCTACATTGTACTAAACTGAAGTTACGGCTTCCAAAACGTGCGATTTTCGCGAATTTTCATCTTAGGACAAGTGCGAGCTCACGTGACAACCGGTGAAATGAGCTACATGTAGCATGTATAACCTTTTGAGCCAATCATATTTCGGCGTTGACGTGTGTGCCTAAGAGATTAACTGTTGAACTGATGTTTACCATAGGTGTAGTGAAGTGGAAAATGTCTAATTCTTCCATGGAACAGGATTCCTAAAGTTGAATCGAGTTAATATTTAGTAAAAACTTAATTTTGGATTTACCACTGTTCTGTAACTAAAGAATTCATGTATCGCAGAGCCGCAAACATGGTACAATGTAGCTCTTTTCACCGGTTGTCACATGAGCTCGCACTTGTTCCAAGATGAACACGTTAGGGAAGCCGTAGCTTCAATTTAGTACAATGTATAAAAGTCCAAAACATTATAACTTTACTTTGTAGAAAAGCGTCATTATTAGTTGCCAGTTGTGTGATATTCCTGATAATTTGACTTCAAGTTGCACGATTTACACAGCGCTATTATTTAGGCCGTAAGACCCATCACCACCAGAACAAAAAATATAGGGTGATGTGTCTTATGTTGCTGGACTAACATGACCCATGTCATTGGTACTATATAACATGATGTTTCACCGAGTCCTATTATCCCGACTTCCTGCCGACCACTCTTAACACTGATGTCTTAATGCTGAGCACCTAGCATGGAAGCCCTTTAGGCCTATTACCACTTTTATAAGTCTATGGTATGATTTGGAGTGTCGTCTTTAACACTAAATGCATAACATTGGAAAGCAACCATCTGGATAAATAGATGCCAAGACGGTGGCTTACTAAGGGTAAATGGCACCCAGAGCCAGTGGCGAAAATGGTGTTTTGGGTAATGATGATGGCACAAAGGGCAGAATATGAGGAATGCTGGCTGATTCGGACCGTGGCTGATTCGGCCCAAATTACGGGCTGATTCGACCCAAATTACGGGCTGATTCGAACCAGATGACGTGCTGATTCGGACCATGTGAACTATTATAAGAAAAACCATGTAAGACACATTATTTAGTTTGGTAGTTATTACTGTTTTTGCATACTAAGAGCATATAAAAAGTTGATATTCGGCTTTTAAATTTACGCAAGACAGTTGCTAGCAAATTTCTAACCGAAATCAGAACAAACTCCATATTAACTATACCATATAGATTTGATCAACCAAAATAAAGAATATATATATATATATATATATATATATATATATATATATGCAATAAACTGACAACGAACAGTGCAAAATTAGTATCTAACTAGCCTGAGTGCTTTCGACTCTTAATGGGTCTTTTTCTAAGGCAAATACAAAACATAGACAAGACAAACAAATAAAACAGAAAAACGGTTATGTTTGCAAAGTTTTACATGGCTGTTTCTACTGGAATTAAACGTTTAAGTTTATATTGTTTCAACTAGTTTATTTCAACTTGTTGTGGATACTGGAAAATATTTTTTTTTGATCTAAAAATCGATGAGCCATTACGACATCTGTTGTTTTATGTAAATTTATGTAAGCGCAAATTATATCCAGGATATTTCATAATAATAGTAGTAATTATAGGCTATTGAGCAAATTTAGAGAATTATTTAAAAGAAAATAATGTGAAATATCGTGTCTTAAACAAATGTAAGTGACACATTTAAATCTCAGACGAAACCTATTGATATTTCACATGGTCCGAATCAGCCAAAAATCTGATCCGAATCAGCCAGAAATCTGGTCCGAATCAGCCCGTAATTTGGACCGAATCAGCTTGGTCCGAATCAGCCTGTTACCGAATATGAGACCTGAAGGGCCAAAGCAGAGGGAAGGTTCTTGGGAGGAAACTAGTTAAATATGTGGACACATCTGGAGGAGTGATCTAGTACAAACTTAATTGAATGTTGCACTTTGTGATGTTGCAATGAAAGCAGTGTGTTTTGAAAATTAATTCGTGCAGCCATGTTTTTTTGTTATGATAATTGTTTACCTCATTAAATACACATTATAATAGACCTGGCATCTTCTTTTCCAATTTAGTAGCTGCCCCCCATTGCAAAATCATTTATTTTCATCCGGATTTTTTGTGTGATAACATTAAAGGTGCAAAGCATTCAATACTCAAGTTCAACTAGATTTTGTATAAACAAGTTTAGATTAAAATTTTATTACAATAATATTTAATTTGAGTGATATGCTTACATAAGCACATTGACATACAGTTATTAAGGTTGTGTTAACATCTTACTTTATGGACACGGTCTTAAACTGGAAGCTGATTTTTACAAGTATCTCACATAGGGCCAGTCCATATTAATCCTGTTGCACTGTTTCAAGTATAATAATTGCTTTATACACATTTTGATTTCCAAACTGTATCAGTTTGAAATATTGTTTGCAATAACAGCAAAACATATAGCCTGCCGAGTTAATTAATTAAAAGTGATGGATAATTATCAACTGATCTGGCTTGTGTTTCTTAAGAAAGCTAGCTACTCTGTGGTACCCTATCTGTGGTTTTCTCATTTGACTTTTCCTTGAATATAATCTTTGTTCTTACTTTCCTGGCAAAAATAATGTAATTTGCTCATTTTATCTATGTGGTAATGATCACCTCACCTGACAACTACATCAAAAGTGGTTATAGAATACATTCTGTTGTCATTGAAATATAAACCACTTCTAAATTAATGTAATCATTGTTTCCCTTTACTCTCATTTATACATTCAAGACCACCAGACTTTCAATTTTGAATTCCCCAGTTTTATGCCAGGGTGAGTTTTTATATTCACTTGGATCCCCAGTTCAGACACCAAGGGATTTTTTTACTAGCAAATCATGCATTCCTAAGGGACTCAATTTGCTTCAAGTGCAATTATATCTAGGGCCTAACCAAGCAGTTACATAATGAAAATCAGTTGCCAATTTCTCCATTGACTATTATAAATAAATTTCCAGCACTGATTTGTTATCAGCTTATGACATGTTAATATAATGACATGAAGCAAAAGGATATTGACTGTATATGAATAGCAGTTGGGCGAAAATTGTGCATCATTCATGCAAGCACCATTAAAAACCCATGTATTAAAAAATTACTTAGGATTTTTAATGTAGCTTTAAAAAAATGTCATTTTGCTACAATGTCTGCAGTGAGGCAGTTTATATTGTTTGTTTGTTTGTTTGTTTTTTATGGTCTAACGCCATTTTTCAGCACACTATAGGCTATACATGGCGGCCAGTATTATTGGTGGAGGAAGAACCCGGACAACCCCCAGAAAGAACCACCGACCCACGAGAAGCTACTGGCAAGCTTTCTCACATAACTACATTTGCTGAATCTTAGTCTCGAACACACGCAGACCGAGGTGAGATGGCAGTGGTCCGTAACGGACAGCGCTTTAGACCACTCTGCCACTCGGGGCCCCTCAGTTTATATTGATGTCTAGCACTGGGGCATCATGCTGCAGACATGTAGAATGATGTCCCACCCAATCACATTATCCTGACACCAGGCTGACTAGTCCTAACACTAACCTCTTAATGCTGAGCGCCAAGCGAGGCAGCTGTTAGTACCATTTTTGTAAGTCCTTTGGTATGACTCGGTCAGGGATTGAACCCATGACCTCCCACTCCCACAGCGGATGCTCAAACCACTAGGCCAAAGGAGCGGTTATTTAAAAATTATACCTTTTTTCTAAATAAGGGGAGCAGTTATTTCAGTCAGAACTTTCAATTAAAGAAGCAGCACAATAGATATATTATAGTTTATTTCTCCCCCCCCTTTTATTTATGATTGGAAGTAACAACTGTTTATAATTGTAATCAGGATAATGTCATATTTAATATTAATTATATGTACATTGCTTTCAGAGCTACTCTTTGATCCCATTTAGAGAGGTCCTGAGTTCCTGAAATGCTAAATAATTTGTGTTTGACTCCTAAATATTGTTCAGAAGCACTTCAAATATGTTATTGGAACACTTTTTAGGACTCTAATATTCTAAGAAAACTTTTGATTTTATGCTGTGTTTCCATAGGAGTGCAAAAATTGAGAGTCAAAAGTCCCTTTGGTATCAGAACTGTGTCGGAATAAAAGACCATTCTTGGTGTCAAAACTGGAGGTCAAATTAAATTTTGGTAAATGGACACACTAGTTTTATACCAAATAAAACTATAATTATTTCAGGTTGATAGGAATTCTAATGGTATCTGTTTTGGTTTTAATATTGATGGCTAACACATGACCGGAATGGAGGAGGATAATTTGCCACAACCACTCCCCCAAAGACTTGTAGAGGTGATGTTAGTGGTTGGCTTTGATGAAGACACTGGTCTGCCAAAACTTCCTGGCAAAGAGGTAAAATTGTTTACATTTCTCAATCTGAACTTAAGTTTAAGTATTAATATTTTCTTTCCTCAGATAATTAATACTCACTTTGCCAGTATTATACACTTTGACATCATCATTGTAGAGTCAGACTACAATTAATACTCTTTTTGCCAATAGTATATACTTACTCATTGTAGAGTCAGACAACAATGAATACTCACTTTGCCAGCATTATACACTTCGACATGGTCTTTGTAGAGTCAGACTACAATTAATACTCACTTTGCCAGCATTATAAACTTAGACATGGTCATTGTAGAGTCAGACTACAATTAATACTGACTTTTGACAGAATTATACACTTTGACATGGTCATTGTAGACTCATTCTACAATTAATACTGTTACGTGCTTAGGCTCGAATAAACAGTAACATAGAAAGAGTGAAAATAACAGCTTGTAAAACTTAATAAACAATTTATTGAGTACAAATATTTTTCAGAAAAGAAAAATAAACTTACGGTTTTAAGAATCAATTCCAAAATTAATCCAAAATAATCCAAAATATTATCCACTAGAGAAATTGCAAATAATCCTGGTAATAAAATGTCCAAATAGTTCTAAGTTTGAATTCCAGCGAAGTATCCAAGATGGAAGACAATTTCACTTGATTTAGTCAGTTCTTGTTAATGAAAATCTATGGGCACATATTCTTTTCCAGATAAATAACAAAACAAATCCTCCTGAATCCAAGACACAACTTAATATTCTAAAACCCCAATTCTTCTACTGATTAGCTCGCTCTCAAAACATGGTTTATATCACTGTTTTTTACGTAAACAAGGGGTCACGTGATCTTCTAGAAACTATCAGAACAAATTTACGTTCAAAGAATCACATACATATCTTATGACCCAACTAAAATAGAAAGATGTTTATACAAAAGCTCCATTTTGTCTTTGGAACCAACCAATCATTTTAAAATCTTGTTTACAACTCAGAAGCTAGGTCAGAAATGAGGTCAACACCTGGTGTTTACTCTGATAGTACAGGTCACCCCCCCCCCCCCTTCAGTGAACGAATATTAAAAAACTTAAAATGCCAAATTTAAATCTAACAGACAGACAATAAAAATAAATATAAATGACATATTAAATATACGTAACAGCTTCCCCCATAAAATAAAAAGAAAGGTTTATATGATAAAACTTTGTTTTTACCATAAACCAATTTACACATGAGGTTAAAAAAAACTTTTATAAATTAGTGTATATGATACAAGATATTGTTATACACGGGAAAGAGCATCTGCTATTATATTATCTTTTTCACTGATGTGCCGAATGTCAAGATTATATTCTTGCAATAACAAACTCCACCTTAGTAATCTTTGATTTTTAATTTTCATCTTGCTGATGAAAGTAAGTGGGTCGTGGTCACTATAAACTATAATTGAAGAAGGAGATGAACTTAGATAAACTTCAAAATGTTGTAAAGCCAAAATCAATGCTAAACATTCCTTCTTGATAGTTGAATTATTTCTCTGGTGCTGATTTAATTTCTTTGAAAAATAGCACACTGGATGTTCAGTACTATTTTTGTTTTCTTGAATTAAAACTGCTCCAACACCAACATCACTTGCATCAGCAGATAATTTGAAAGACTGAAGTTTGGAGCTGCAAGAACTGGTGCTGTTTCAAGTATGGCATTCAACTTGTCAAAAGCCTCCTGACATTTTTCAGTCCAAAAGAACTTGTTCTTCTTCTTTAATAAATTTTTCAGAAGTTCTGCAATTATAGAAAAATTTGAAAATTTCCGATAGTATCCAGCCATACCTAAAAACCGCATCAGTTGCTTTCTATTTTCAGGCACAGGGAATTTAGAAATAGCCTCAACCTTAGCATCTATTGGTTTAACTTGTCCATGTCCCACAATATGTCCTAAAAAAGTCACACTAGCATGATAGAACTCACTTTTAGTTAAATTAACTGTCAAACATGCATCAGTGAGTCTGAATTTTCTAATTGTTGCTAGATGTTCTATCCAGGTGTCGTTGTAGATGATGACGTCATCTATATAGGCATAACAATTTTCTAGACCAGAGGTGATCATATTCATGAGATGTTGAAATGTACTTGGTGATCCTTTCATCCCGAACGGCATTACTTTATATTGGTCAACTCCATCTGGAGTCACAAATGCTGAGATTTCCTTTGCTCTTTCCATTAGTGGAATCTGCCAAAATCCTTTCAGAAGGTCATACTTGGCATTTATGATTTTATCAATACAATTGTCAATTCTAGGTAATGGGAATGAATCTGTTTTTGTCACACTGTTCACATTCCTATAATCAGTGCACATACGGAAAGTGTTATCTGGTTTTGGAACAAGTATGCATGGTAAACTCCAATCACTTTTACTATGCTCAATAAAATCATTCTCCAGCAAATATTGAATTTCCTTTTTTTAAGTATTCCTGTTTGAGTGGATTCATTCTGTATGGATGTTGTTTGACAGGTTTGGAATTTACAATTTCAACGTCATGAAAAGTTTTGTTTGTCCTTGTAAGAACATCTGGAAATAAGTGCTCATATTCAAATAACTGTTTCAGTTCATTTCTTTCTTGCACTTGCAAATGTGAAAGTTTCTAGTCTAGATCTTTCATAATTTCTGAATTACAAATATTCGTCATTCCAATATCAATAGAATCTGATGATATTTCTTCACTTAATGGGACAGGTACAACTAAATTTAATTACAGGTTTAACATGGCTATCTCTTTCAGTATACTCTTTCAGCATGTTTATCTGGCAGAGTTGTTTTTGTTTGCACCTCCCAGGAGTATTTATGATGTAATTTAAGTCATTAATTTTCCTGTCAGCTGTGTAGGGACCATAATATTTGGCCTGTAGAGGATTTTGTGGCATTGGTAAGAGAGCCAGGACTCTATCACGAGGCTGAAAACTCCTTTCCTTCGATTTTTTTTATCATATTTTGATTTCATTTTAGATTGAGCAGAGTGCAGATTTGCTCTTGTGACCTCACAAGCCTTTGACAACTTGTATCTAAAATCGGAAACATAATCAAAGAAGATTAATCTCAGTATCTTCATTAGAGAGAAGTTTCTCTTTTAATAGCTTCAATGGTCCACACACAGTGTGTCCAAAAACCAGTTCAAAGGGACTGAAGATTCTTGAACTGATTCTCTAACAGCAAACAATAGTAAATGAATGTGTTCATCCCTATCTTTATTCATATCAAAACAATATGATCGGATCATATTTTTCAAAGTCTGGTGGAATCTTTCTAATGTCCCTTGGCTCTCAGGGTGATAGGCAGAAGATTTGAATTGCTGAATGCCCAATTCATACATAACTTGTTGGAAAATTCCAGACATGAAGTTTGAACCTTGATCAGACTGAACAGATTTGGGAAGGCCATAATGAGTAAAAAACTTTATCAAAGCTTTTACTATTGTTTTAGATTTTATATTCTTCAACGGAATTGCTTCTGGAAACTTGTTGATGCACACATAATGGTCAACAGGTATTGGTTACCTGACTTGGTCTTGGGTAAGGGACCTACACAATCTACCATAATTCTACTAAATGGTTGGTCAAAGGCAGGATTAGGTTGCAGATGAACCTTAGGTATCTTCTGATTGGGTTTTCCTACCATTTGACAAGTATGACAAGATCTACAGTATTTGGCAACATCACTTTTGATTTTTTGGCCAATAGAAGTGAGTCAAGATCTTGTGATAAGTTTTATTAATCCCTAAATGACCAGTCAAAGGAGTTTCATGGGCCAAATTAAGTATTTCCTGTCTGTAAGGTTTTGGAATTGATATTCACCGACCACTCATCACCAGCAGGTACCTCGGGAGGTCTCCATTTTCTCATAAGAATTCCATTTTTAATGAAATAACAGACAGGAACTTCAATGGCTTCAGTCTTACTTATGGCCCTTTTAAACAAACAGGAGATCTCAGGATCTTTTTCCTGTTTGACGACAAGTGACTGTCGTTTATCACCCTGATTAGAATAAAGAGAATGAGTTGTTAAAAGAGTCACTATGATCAATACCTTCTGATTGATCCAAAAAAGGAGTAAAAGTGACCTATACACATGTCAGCTAAAGGAATGCTTTCTTCATCAACATCATTCTCAAGAGCGTTCTTTGCCATAGCTCTGGTAACTGCACAAGCTTTAAATATATCAGGAAATTCTTTTTCAATTGGATCAACTTTCTGATCCAAATCAGGCTTGTCAGTTACAAGTGGATTAACCAACTCTGAAGCTAGGACATAAATGAGGTCAACACTTGGTGTTTACTCTGAAAGTACAGGTCATCCCCCTCCCTTCAATGAACAAATCTTAAAACTTAAAATGCCAAATTTAAATCAAACAGACAGACAATAAAAATAAATATAAATGACTAATTAAATATACGTAACAATACTCACTTTGCCAGAATTATACACTTTGATACAATTACTACAATTAATATTCTCTTTACTCATTATTATACACTTTGATATGGTCATTGTAGAGTCAGACTACAATTAATACTCTCTTTACTCATTATTATACACTTTGATATGGTCATTGTAGAGTCAGACTACAATTAATACTCTCTTTACTCATCATTATACACTTTGATATGGTCATTGTAGAGTCAGACTACAATTAATACTCTCTTTACTCATTATTATACACTTTGATATGGTCATTGTAGAGTCAGACTACAATTAATACTCTCTTTACTCATTATTATACACTTTGATATGGTCATTGTAGAGTCAGACTACAATTAATACTCTCTTTACTCATTATTATACACGTTGATATGGTCATTGTAGAGTCAGACTACAATTAATACTCTCTTTACTCATCATTATACACTTTGATATGGTCATTGTAGAGTCAGACTACAATTAATACTCTCTTTACTCATCATTATACACTTTGATATGGTCATTGTAGAGTCAGACTACAATTAATACTCTCTTTACTCATTATTATACACATTGATATGGTCATTGTAGAGTCAGACTACAATTAATACTCTCTTTACTCATTATTATACACTTTGACATGGTCATTGTAGAGTCAGACTACAATTAATACTCTCTTTACTCATTATTATACACTTTGATATGGTCATTGTAGAGTCAGACTACAATTAATACTCTCTTTACTCATTATTATACACTTTGATATGGTCATTGTAGAGTCAGACTACAATTAATACTCTCTTTACTCATTATTATACACTTTGATATGGTCATTATAGAGTCGGACTATAATTAATACTCTCTTTACTCATCATTATACACTTTGATATGGTCATTGTAGAGTCAGACTACAATTAATACTCTCTTTACTCATTATTATACACTTTGATATGGTCATTGTGGAGTCAGACTACAACTAATACTCACTCTGCTAGTATTATACACTTTGACATGGTCATTGTAGAGTCAGACTACAATTAATACTCTCTTTACTCATTATTATACACTTTGATATGGTCATTGTAGAGTCAGACTTCAATTTATACTCTCTTTGCCAGTATTATATACTTTGATATGGTCATTGTAGAGTCGGACTACAATTAATACTCTCTTTACTCATTATTATACACTTTGATATGGTCATTGTAGAGTCAGACTTCAATTTATACTCTCTTTGCCAGTATTATACACTTTGACATGGTCATTGTAGAGTCAGACTACAATTAATACTCTCTTTACTCATTATTATACACTTTGATATGGTCATTGTAGAGTCAGACTACAATTAATACTCTCTTTACTCATTATACACTTTGATATGGTCATTGTAGAGTCAGACTACAATTAATACTCTCTTTACTCATTATACACTTTGATATGGTCATTGTAGAGTCAGACTACAATTAATACTCTCTTTACTCATTATTATACACTTTGATATGGTCATTGTAGAGTCAGACTACAATTAATACTCTCTTTACTCATTATTATACACTTTGATATGGTCATTGTAGAGTCAGACTAAAATTAATACTCTCTTTACTCATTATTATACACTTTGATATGGTCATTGTAGAGTCAGACTAAAATTAATACTCTCTTTACTCATTATACACTTTGACATGGTCATTGTAGAGTCGGACTACAATTAATACTCTCTTTACTCATTATATACTTTGATATGGTCATTGTAGAGTCAGACTACAATTAATACTCTCTTTACTCATTATACACTTTGATATGGTCATTGTAGAGTCAGACTACAATTAATACTCTCTTTACTCATTATTATACACTTTGATATGGTCATTGTAGAGTCGGACTACAATTAATACTCTCTTTACTCATACACTTTGATAT
Source organism: Unio pictorum (assembly GCA_030141615.1). Taxonomy (NCBI): domain Eukaryota; kingdom Metazoa; phylum Mollusca; class Bivalvia; order Unionida; family Unionidae; genus Unio; species Unio pictorum. The sequence continues at coordinate 869,011 of JARLTB010000308.1, forward strand.
GGTCATTGTAGAGTCAGACTAAAATTAATACTCTCTTTACTCATTATTATACACTTTGATATGGTCATTGTAGAGTCAGACTAAAATTAATACTCTCTTTACTCATTATACACTTTGACATGGTCATTGTAGAGTCGGACTACAATTAATACTCTCTTTACTCATTATTATATACTTTGATATGGTCATTGTAGAGTCAGACTACAATTAATACTCTCTTTACTCATTATACACTTTGATATGGTCATTGTAGAGTCAGACTACAATTAATACTCTCTTTACTCATTATTATACACTTTGATATGGTCATTGTAGAGTCAGACTACAATTAATACTCTCTTTACTCATTATTATACACTTTGATATGGTCATTGTAGAGTCAGACTACAATTAATACTCTCTTTACTCATTATTATACACTTTGACATGGTCATTGTAGAGTCAGACTACAATTAATACTCTCTTTACTCATTATTATACACTTTGATATGGTCATTGTAGAGTCGGACTACAATTAATACTCTCTTTACTCATTATTATATACTTTGATATGGTCATTGTAGAGTCAGATTACAATTGATAATCTCTTTCCCAGTATTATACACTTTGATATGGTCATTGTAGAGTCAGACTTCAATTTATATTCTCTTTACTCATTATTATACACTTTGACATGGTTATTGTAGAGTCAGACTAAAATTAATACTCTCTTGACTCATTATTATAAATTTGATATGGTCATTGTAGAGTCAACCTTCAATTTATACTCTCTTTGCCGGTATTATATATTTTGATATGGTCATTGTAGCGTCAGACTACAATTAATTCTCTCTTGACTCATTATTAGGGTGAAATGATTCATCACTATGTCAATGCATCAAAACTTTTGCTGGAATAATATACATTGATACAAAGAGAAGGTGAATCGATACAATATTATACTTACCGTATATATTTTTTATTTTAGCCTTCAGCAGTTATGAATAATTGTTATTGGTTTTATGTCTTTATTTGTTAAATCTATAATTCCACACAAACAGGATTTTCAGTCCTAGGCACTCATTTTCTATTAGTTAAAATGAAAACAATTGTTGAGAATATCTACTCACTGTCTGCAAATTTAAACAAAGTGACGGTTTGTTTTCTGCCCACATCCCCAATTCCATGTTAATTATCTTACCCCAAGCAGTATGTTCAGCTTAAAGGATACATTCCAAACGTGTTCCATGTGGATAATGAATATAATGAAGTACTTGACTCATCATTTAATAACCAATTTTTATGCCGTTTCAACATTGAATTTTGATCTTGTCTACCTTGATTTGAAAGCTACCGGTACACTACCAGTGTATCAGATGGTGAAATATTTTATGTTCATTTCTTAAACACAGAACAGAATTGGAGCAAATTTAGCTCAAAACCTTGAAGCATTAAGAACTTTCATTTCCGTACACTTGATGCCATTCTGCATTAAAATACATGTAATGCCACAAAAACTTTGAAATGATTCTTTCTCGAAAAAGTTAATGCAACATTAAAATGATAAATCAAGCAAAGTGAGTTTACTACAAAAAGTGCTTGATGGAAATGTCTTATGAAATAAAGCTATTTGGTGAGTATTTAAAAGTGAATAGACTTTTTTGGTCAAACTGTCGAAAAGCTTGATGAACCAAGAATTAACTATCAAAATGTTTTGTTGTGATGTTTCACAATGTTGTGATGTTTAATAATAACAGGTTTAAAATTGATGAAATTAATCCTGAACTTATACTGAAGTAATTTCAGAAGTGGATAATTATGTACAATTGTAAGCCAATAGACTTGATATGGTTAGACCTTTACTACAGGACTTAATATGGTTTGACCTTGACAGCTAAAGGTCTTTGATTGACCCTAAGTACTAAAGTTGATATGATTTGACCTTCACTACTAAAGTTGATATAATTTGACCTTTACAACTAAATGACTTGATATGATTTGACCTTTACTTGATATGATTTGACCATTACAACTAAAGGACTTGATATGATTTGACCTTTACAACTAAAGGACTTGATATGATTTGACCTTTACAACTAAAGGACTTGATATGACCATGTCAACTAAAGTCAGCTGCACTTGCTGATGCAGGTATGTTATCTACTATTTGCAATCTTAGTAACTCCAGCCTTGAAACACTGAAGGTAACTCTGTTGCATAATGCTGGAACAAAAGATGAAATGAAAAACTACAGACCCATCTTGATTTTTCTTGTATTTCCATATTACGTGGAGAATATGTACATGATTTTTTTCTGAACTGTTTGAACTCTTGTAATCTTATTTATTGTTATACTCTCCTTAAGAGGGCTTCAAGAGAGAATAGTCCTTGACTTATAAGTCACCCTCAATATATTAAGCATTAATATATTATTATTATTATTATTATTATTATTATTATTATTATTATTATTTTTATTATTATTATTATTATTATTATTATTATGCAAATATGGATTTTATTAGAATTGCTAAAGTGAAACTGTACTTTAGCAATTGTACTGTACTTGCATCGATGATTGATACATGGCTGAATCTTTAGGTAAAGTAAAAATGGCTGGCACTATTATGGTTGATTTTAATAGAGCTTTGGATCTTCTAGATGCTGAAATTTGGTTTATTATGTAACTAAAAGGGTGCAAAACATAGCCTTAAATGAATAGCTTCCAGAAAGTAAAAATCATAATTGTGAAGTATCACTGGGCTCAAGAAATTGTTTTATGGAGGTTCTGGACGATGACTATCAGTACTTGTGATGTATTGTTTGTGTGTGTGTGTGTGTGTGTGTGTGTGTGTGTGTGTGTGTGATATAGTCGTGATGATTAGACTTCATAGTGTCCTTGTATAATTGTGTGAATGCTGTTGTTGTTGTTGTTGTTGTGGGGCTTAACGCCATTTTTTAGCACACATTGGGCTACGCATAGTGGCTAGTATTAATGATGGCAGAAGAACCCAGGATAACCTCGAAAAAAACGACCAATCCATGAGAAGCAACTGGCAAGCTCTTTCACATTCCCATATTGGTTGAATCCTAGACTCAAACCTACGCATACACAGGTGAAATGGTAGTGATCTGTAACGGAGAGTGCTTTAGACCACTCGGCCACTCAGCGTCCCATGAATGCCATTGTTGGAGTAATGTTTATCATCAAAGAAGCATAATCCTTTTTTGATGAGCATTGTAGATCTTTTGTGTTGTTGTGATCGGCAGGATTTTATACTACTTCGGGGTTTTTCATGATGGTGCCATCGTTGAGGGTGATGCAGTACATTTTGGCTCAAAGTCTGATGTACTCCTTGATGTGTACGCTGTTTCATCTTTGATTTTTTCAAGCACTTTTTATTATTGTTGTAGTGGAAAGGGCTATGTGTAGGATAATCACTGAGATCAAACAGTTCTCAATGTTGATAGATGTTGTCAGTGTGAATTTCATATTGAGTGAGTAGCTATTGGTCATGAGCAATGTGGCCTTGTATCAGTTGATGTTTGATGAAGTCATAGAATGAAACTCAATAATCTTGGTGAGAGTGAGAATGGCTGCGCTGACGTAGATGACGTTTGTTTTGTGGGTTTTTTATATAGGTTTTAATGCCATTTTTCAGCACACGATAGGCTATACATAGTGGCCAGTATTATTGAAAACCCCCGGAAAGAACCACTTAACCACAAGAAGCTACTGGCAAGCTTTCTCACATAACTAAATTAGCCGAATCTTAGATTTGTACCCACACAGACAGAGGTGAGACGGCAGTGATCCGTAACGGAAAGCGCTTTAGACTACTCATCCACTCGGGGCCCCAGATGGGTTTGTCTAGCTTGAGGTTGATTAATCTATGACATACTTTTTATCATAGACTTTTTAGAATTGGCTTAGCTCAGAATTGTTTCCTACCATGTCCATGAGTTCTCAGCTCATGAATCAGCAATGCCATATCAAAGGCAGACCATTGCAAATATGATTATATCTTATAGGCTCGATGTATTTCATCATTGTTTAGAAGACTAATACAGCTCCAGACAAAATCAACATCATTGGATTGGCCATCATGCCTTTAGAGAACATCCTGGTGGCAGTCATAGCAAGTGGTATCACAGAGATGAACCTTATTATGCATTTGTATCATTGATACACATGCTTGCACATGTTAACTCTACAGTGGTAATAGCAATAATATGATTCTAACTTGTGACACTGTTCCACCAACAAATTCTTGTTAATGTGATTGAAATTAATGATGGGCTTCATTCTGCATCTACTAAACTATGCAGTAACAGTTTAAGCTGTGACAAGTGCTTGCTTAGAAACTTAACATGCACATTAATTTTATCCTGGTTGATCCAAATGTCACTCACTGTTTCTTCAACAACCCAAAGTGGATATCTATTTAACCCTTTTTGGTGCATTGACAAACCTTCCTTGTTAAAGAACACTTTCTTAAAACTTTACTCAGTGTTTTTTGAACTTAACTTTCTAGATAAGTGTATGATGTAATAACTGGATTGATTTTTCCATGCATGTTATACATGTTAAAAAGTGTTTCCATGGTCTTGTTGTACTCAAACATTGGCGGCATCATTGTCAAGCGCATTTTCAGATCAGTCATTGAGCACTATGATATTTTTTTTTGCGTGACCTTACGTCCTCCAAGCTGACCGGTTGTAAAACTTTACATTTGTTGATGGCACCAAGCAGTGTTCAGTTGCCACTAATATATTTTGTGAGATGACCTTTTTGTTGCCAGCCTTGCTGGTTCTGTATTGTTTCAAAATTTGAAGACTGCAAAATACTTGTCTCAGAATTGTTGTTGTGGCACTATCCAGCAGAAATATCAGACAGTTTCATCTCATTGTGTTTCCACTGTTTATGTGCATTTTCTGCTGATAACAAATTTCTCACCTTATTGATATCCAAGTAAATCCCCTTGGTCTGCTTGAGCATTTGATTGTCATTTCCAACATGCAACACGTCATGACTGGACGTATTGCCAAACAATAAACTGGTATAGTTTGATAGTGAAATCTATATAATGCAAAAATAATTGCCTTATGTTAGGTTGCAATAATCAATAGAAGAGATTCAGCTCATTCAGTGTTCAAAGTTGGAAATAACATATCCATGAGCACAGTAAACTTAAACATGGAATAATACTAGTGCAGTGATTTCAGGTTTGATGCCATCTGGTCTCCATGTGAGGATCCACTGTATTTCAGAGCTGTGTCCATGCACTTCAAATTTCCAGATGTCTACTGCAGCAGGAAACTGCACCTGAAGCCAGAAATTTGATGTAATTCCAACCATGACCCACTCGTTTTCAGCATCAGCTCTGCCATGTGATTGGCAAAAACATAATAAGCCAGGTAAGAGCTTGAGAATTCTGATGAGGCTGATACAGAAGTTTCACATCAATTTCCACTATTTCCTGTGAGTGTTTGAATTTATCCTGAGCCATATATGACATGGTGCATATCCACATACATTTTGGTGACTACCTTGTTGGCTGTTGGTGGATAATGTCGCTACCAACTTGTCTCTGACTGCAGTGGTGAGAGTTCCTGTGTTTCTCCCATGGTCAATAACTTTGTGCTACCAAAAGAATTTAACTCTGGATACGAGATTGCTTGGGTGTTATCAGTGATCTTCAGTGTGGTGGGACGTCTGTAAAATTTGTTGTCCTTCCATTGATGTTGTTTTGTATAGGCCAAGTTTGATATTTTTTATGTCTACCAGCCACTGATAAATTGAACTGCTCATAAATCACCATGTGGCTCACTGATTACTTTGGAATTCATCATCATCATCATCATCCATTTTGATTATCCAGCCCTTTTATTAATCCTCTAACGAGGGTAGGCCTGTCTGTTTCGTCGTGAGAGTATTCAAAGCTTTCTTCCAGGCTCTACGGTCCTGTGGATTGATTCCGCTCAGCCCCAATGTCTTTCTGTCTCTTTTTGTCAACTCTTCCCATGTTAGCTTAGGTCTGCCTGGAGCTCGACTTCCAGTAACTTTGAAGGAACGGACCTTGGATATCCACCCTTTACTACGCTCAACATGGCCCAGCCATCACATCCTATTTGATTGGATAATGTCAGAAATGTTTATGATGTTGAGCTGGGTGAGGAGAGACTCAAATGGGACATTCGCCTCGGGATTTACATGGCAGATCCATCGTATCATGGCTTTATCATTGCGATGTATCTTCCTGAGAGTTGTAGCAGTGACAGCCTAGGTTTCAGAGCCGTATAACAGCACAGGTCTGATGTAAGTTGTGTAAAGACGACCCCTTGTAATGTGCGTCAAATGCCTATTCATCAGGATGGAGAAGCTCTCTAAACTTATTCCAAGCAGACTTGCAACGCGTTGTTGATGCCAGTTCACATCCTCCTCCGGCCGATATGGTGTCTCCTAGATAACAGAAGTCGGCTACGACATCAAGCTTTTCTTCACCTACAGTTACTTCTGTCACATGCCTTCCATCAATAGGTCGAGCGAGTCCACTACATCTGGTACACTTGTAGCGCTTGGATCAGGTTTGAGAGGTCCATTGATTCCACTACATTTCTTGTGAACCCAATGTGAACAGCTGAATCATGCAAAAGACTGAGTTTCTACCTGCGCCTTTTAGGCAGACGGCACATGGATACTTTCCTGTGCTTTTCAGTGTTTCCTTATTCGGGCCAGAAATCAGTACCTTGGATTTACCCATGTTGACCCAGAGACCTTTTTTCTTCCATGCCCTTCTTCCATTCTGTCACACGTTCAGGCAGAGCCTCGAGTGTGTAGTCAACGTCCGCTAGATCATCAGCATACAGGAGCTCGTATGGGCAGCTTGTTTGAAGGTGAATTTAAAAAATTCAGCAATTGAAAATTGCTGGTGATAATAACCTTGAAAGAACCACCGATTATCTGCACATATGTCACAGGAGAAGTCTGGCTGCAAAAAATTCACAGATATACTGGTAATTGCAGTGAGATGATCACCTGTACAGCAACGTAGATTCATGCATATATTTGTATCCAGTTTTTCTCTATGCGAGCAGCTCTTCCAGGGATTGCCACTAAAGCAGTTGCCTTGAAGGCAATGGAAGATGGAGCCACTAGAGCAGTCTCTTCTAGTGACCATGGGGCAAAAATTAGCCAGCAAAATCCTAATACCAGGACATGAACTACACCAACCTCAATGTGAGCAGCCTTAAAAAAAAAAAAAAGGTACAGATACACAAGACGTGTACTTGCTCTTCATAAAGACTTTCTGGAAGCCTGTAGGAAAGAACAACCTTATGCAGCAGAGCCGACTATGAGGCAGATGCACAGGTTGAGCTGCCAAATAATGGGTGATCATTATTTAAGTTGGCACAATACCAGCAGAACAATAAGACAATGGAAGAAATCAATGGTTACTTATCCCAGGCTATCATGATTCAGTGATGACTACATGAGATCATATGCCACCAATATGTGGTGATTCAGAGATACCACAGCTGGAGCTGTTGTGAGTACTGAATTTGCTGTTGTGGACATGCTTATGGTGGCGGCTATGGGTCATGCTGGCTACAAAGCAGGATTTGTAGCTCATTTAGCTCACACTGATGCCAGCCATGAGATCAAGATGATGCTTTCTCTTAGCAGCATCTATGGTGTATGCAGTGATATCTGAAGTGTTCAGAGGTGTCAAACACATGCTGGTGCTGGAAAGAGATTCTGCCAAACAATGCATGCATAGATGCACAGTTCCAGCTAGTGGGCAATTCATTATGAAGTGCTTGTCACTGTGGATGCCTGAGATCACTCCATTAATGGTGTACATGCTTGAACTGGAATCAATGGTGGCCAGATTGACCAAAATCTTGACTTTGAGCAGCACTACATTTTCATTCACCAGTTTGATGTTGTTCAGCTGACCATATCATGGAGAGTCTCAACCATTGCATGCATTGAATTTCCCAGACATGTGCTCATGGTGTTTCAGCTGGCAGATTAATGCAGAGATCAGAAGGAAAACATTTGTTTAAACATCTTTATCTATCTCATATTTAAGTCAGATTCAACTGCAGGCAATATCCAGTGTGAGAACTCTAAAAGAACTTTGTCATAGTCACCTAAAATTATTGATGTTGATGGAAGTCATGTAGGAGTACCAAGACATTGACATGGGCATGCAGATCTCAATGAATGATTTTGCAAACTTGTATCCCATTTTCCAGTTTGATGTTTCCAAATGTTCCAAGCGACTCAAAGATTTCCAAGCCAAAATCAAAATCTGATGGACCATTACCAATCCAGGTGGTAATTAAATCTGTTTTGCTCTTGTCACTTTAGACTGATTCATGATGATGGATGTGTTCAATGGAAAAATGAATGTGATCATTTGACCACCACCAGGTTGTTTAAACCATGAATTTCTTGCATTGACAGTGCCAAAGGAAAGGTTCTCCAGGCATCATTGAACCACA